>OY986435.1:79392207-79992207 GCA_963920525.1 Dichetophora obliterata | reverse complement strand
GTGTTAGCCATATTTGTGTTGCACCAACTACCATGATGTTTTGCAGTGGTAACTTGTGCTTATGCACAAGCAATGTAGCTAAGACGGAGCTCAGAATGCTGAACGTGTCTTGGTTGTGCTACGATCATTATGCTCTGCCTTCAATTGCTTTGCAGACGTGATTTTGGCGAAAAGCGATTTGGCATAGATGATAACGCCTTTGCAATTTAGCACTCGTCTCTCCTGATGATCGTGATGATTTTGATAATCGGTTCATGAAGCTCCTGTATATCAACATTGGTGGCAGTAGCAACATTTTGAACAAATCGACAAAATTATTTCAGATGCTCAAACGTATGATTTGTCAAATTGTTCTCTGATAAAGGTTTCTCAATTGCAAAAAATTGCATCACATTGCTTTGTATGTTCTTCTGAACTCTAAAATATTTCAATGCATATTGAATTCAATTCAAAGGATATTCTTACCTGCTATAACAATAGTCAGTTGAATATTCCTACACAATCTTAAGGTGCACGCAATTTGTGAAGACCTTTCACAAGTTGTTCTCTTTCAACATAGGGATTGCACGGAATGGTCCAGAGTATAAATACCGAAATTTACAATCAGAATTTATCATTTTCATTTCAACTGTGGTAGAGCGAACTTGAACTCAAAGAAAAAAAAATCTAAGAAAATCACAAAAATGTCTGCAAAAATTGAATATATCTCTAAGACGCAGCATTATTTGAAAGTAAAGAAACCGCTGTTAGAAAGACAGCGTCGAGCTCGGATCAACAAGTGTTTGGATGCACTTAAAGTGCTCGTTGCTGAATTTCAAGGCGATGATGCAATAATGCGCATGGATAAGGCAGAGATGCTGGAATCAACTATTGCCTTTATGCGTTCACCGAAAGCGGAAAACGTAATGAAATCTAGCTGCCTCGTAGCTCCTATACCCATGGATAACTTTCGCAATGGCTTCATGAACGCAGTCAGTGAAGTTTCTCGAGTTATGGCTTCTACGACAGGAATGAGTGTGGATCTTGGCAAATCCGTTATGGTTCACCTGGGTAGCGAATTCAATCGTTTACTGCATTGCACAAGCACCCCAACTCCAAAAGATAAATCAATGCACTCTAAAGGCATCAAAACTTCGTCCGTTGTACTAATGAGCCCTACTTCATCGGGCTACCACAGTGATTGTTCTGAGAATTCAATGTCATCCCCAATGGAAACACAAAAAACACCAAAAACATCTTCCGCTCTACTTTGGCGTCCTTGGTAAAAATGGAAAACAAACTTTTGGAGATAATTAACGGCTTTAAAGAAAAATAACTGCGATTTTGGCTCGCCTGTGATATAATAAATAATTAGTACAACATACTTTAATACGAGGAATTTATTTGAGGTTTACATTTAATTATTAGAATATAATAATTGTAAGCAATAAAAAGTATAAAATAAAAAAATTATTGGTATTTAATATATATTTGTAATCTTAAGCTCTAATACGCAATACAATCCAATAGTCAATTGACTCTTTCAATTGAATTAATTCTCGACAAAAAACTGTATAAACTTAATTAAAAGATTTTCTTTCAACTGTCAAATATATATTAGTTTAGAAACAATTGTAAAATTTTCTTCACAAACGACAGCTCAAGGTAAATATAGGAAGGTAGCGTTAGTAGATAAAATTCTCTCTTGTTGTGGGTACCTGAGCTGTCAAAATCAGTTGTTTACGAACAAAAGAAAATCAAATAACAAAAGTTGTCAATAACTTCGCAATCAATAGAATTATGTTGTGTTTTAATTTGATTTATTTAAATAGATTTTAAAAAAAATTATTGTTAACAAGTTTAGAAGTTCTTACTAATCCGTCCTTATGGCCAAACGTACAAAGCAATTATAGGATTCACCCATACGTCTGATTTCGCCGCAGATGGCATAGGTCTTGGAACCAACGGTCATGCGGCCGGTTTCTGCATCAACATCGACGATGCTCAACTGCACAGAAGCATGGTCCTTGGCAAGAATGATTCCGTTGGATCTAGAACACTTTCTAGGGCAGTACAAATCAACAGACTATCCGGCGTCTTTTTTTATGTTTATAGATTTTTGATGACATTGTCGTGTGTCTGGAGCAAATAGAGTCGAAAAGAAAAGTCATTAAAATACTTGCGAACAGTTTAAAATATTTCGCAACAGTTATTTAATGATAGCTTCACGAAAAATAAAAAAAAACTTTCAACACGCACAAAAATGAAAACTATATAAATTTCACAAACACATAAAATACACATTTGACAGTGTTTTCTAAGCTTTTATTAATTGTGTTTTACGCTGTTCTTATGTTTGACAGCTACGGTACCCTCCTCTCTGACGACACTACCATGTTGAATATACCTTGCGACAGCTAAAAATATGTATGTTGACAGCTAATCAAATGATTTGAAAATTCGCAGCCCAATCCATGGCAGAATAACCAGGTAGATGCAATTCGGAGAGCAAAAAACGAGAGAACAAAACATTGGCGTAGCTATAATGTCACTATTGACAATTTATTTTTATTCGTTCAGCCATATGGATGTATAATTTACTCGTAACCGTATAAATAAAGCGAGTACCCAGATTTTTTGTGTGAAAATATAAGAAATATTATTAAAATCATTACAAATTTAATAAAATGAGCTGTGTTTATAGTTTTAATACAGAATTAATTGTATTTTGGCTGTAAACAAAGCAAATAAAAATTAACTTTTAATAAAATTTTCATTTGACTACTAGTTAGAATGTTCAGTAACCAATTTGTTTGTGTCGCTATGTACGGCTGCTTTGAATTGACAAAATATATTTTGACATTATAGCTACGCATTTGTTATTGTTTTATTTGTCGTAGAGAGCATGTTTCCAGTGAGCCTACCTGGTTATTCTGCCATGGCCCAATCGAATCGAAAGACTTGTCAGAAAACTTGGAAAAATCAAAGTCTTTTCATTTTCATCAACCAACTCGACATCTGCCAAACTGATCAATTGACAAAGACATACACGCTTTGATTTGAGCAACAACCGTCTCAGTTGACGATTGGATTGCATTGTGTATAGCTCGCATAAAGTACAATACCTAAACTAATATATTGCAAAGCTCTAAACTACTCTTAAACCTTTATACTGAAACTTCAATAAAGATATGAGCTATCTCAAAGTGAACCTTTGATTAACCTAAAGTTCGTTTTAATTCCATGATTGGCTCTTGAGTTAGTTAAGAACAAACTTAATATTTTTAAAATTAATATTTTCGATGTTAGGAAACTCCTATATTCTCTGCAAAAGTGTCATTGCTCCAAGCAATTTTACTCTTAATATGATCAATGAGATATTAGGTGTAGTAAAAAGAAATGCATTATCTTTGCATGAAATTGAAGGCTTTACTAAGCATAGTTAGAATGATCCGATTTATTGTAGTTCAAATATGCACCGTTTGAACGATAACTTGTTTTAATTTTGAAGAAAATTTCATTATGCCTCTCACATAGTAAAGTTCTTTCGTTCTTATTGGCACCCAAAAAAACTGGGCAGTCGATTTTCACAAGCTTTTCTTGAGGCAGGAACATAGGCAGGATGCATAAGAACCTCCCAACCAAGTTCCCATAGCTTCTGGCGAGTCACTATCGAAGTGTGTTGCCTGGCGTTGTGATGAGCACAATTCCTCTTCTATTGGCAAAAGCTAGCCTTTTCTGGGTCATTTCTTCCTTTAGACGGTTCACTGTTGACAGTACTGGTTCGAACAATGAGTTTGGCCGTAGGGGAGCAGCTTTAAGAAGATCCCACCAAACGCATAGTAAAACCTTTCTGACAGTCAATACTAGTATGTCCACCGATTGTGATTCGACTACGACTGTTTGCGCTTGATGTAGCCGTGACACACTTTTCCTAACCAGTCACAATCCACTTCAAAATTCGGTCGATTTTGTTGTGATTTAGCAGCGATTCGCAGATGGTAATTCGCTCCATTCAATTTTTTTGCGTTCACTCGTGTGGCAGTCTTGTTCAAGTGGTTCCAAACTGTTTTTTGTGCATTGTTTAGCTTCTGTCCAATCGAAACAGTGCTAACATGAAGCTCTGACGGAACGATTTATGCATATATCTTAAACTTTGTGATGTGATATTTTAGGAAGCAATTTAGATATATACTATACACGTCTTAAGAAAAAACTGTGTGCACTATCTTGTAAAGTAGCATTGATTTATATAATATTGATTTTTAAACTTTTGGAAAGTTGTTCAAAAAGTTTTTGTTCAAACAATAATAAGAAAATTTTGTTCTAATTTTTAACAAAAAATGCCGGTTTAAATGATTTTGCTTCGAGAATGATATTTATTTTATGATCAAAATAAATTCTGTTAAATTTTTTGTTCTTTGAAAGAAAGTTATTTGTGAATCAAATTATTTGTTCATATGTGTTCATATTTTATCGGTTTAAAGTTTTTACTTTTTAATTTGTTTTGTTTTTATTTCAACTCCTGGTAACTGTACCATTACAGTCTGTGCAACGGAATTTTAAAACTACGATCAAAGAGAGAAAACATTTTAAGCATTTTTTTTAAGCCAGCCACAGTTGGGATGCGCAAGTGTGCAAGGATCGTGGGAAAAGTAAACTCAGATTTGTGATAATGAGTCTGTGGGTATTGTTTAAACATGTGTTCGAGGGTGCAGGACGTGCAATTTCGTTTATTCGTTCTGCTTTGTTATGACAATAGAAATTCAAGAAGAAGAGGGTGCACGTGCAACACTCTTTGTTACAGTGCACAAAACGCGTTGGATATTGCCTCAATAGGGGGTAGTTTTAAAAGTAAAGATAGCTGCACCTGAATCACTGTTTGCAAAGGATCAAGTGTCGGAATGCTATGGCTTGGTTGTGTGTTCATGTTTTTTGTGTTACTTCGTTTCATCAGCGAGGGAGTTTTCCTAAATCCACACTTGTTTTTACTTTATGATGTGGGCAAGTGTAAATCGTTTTAATGACCCGTTTTATTTATCTTTGAGATTTTGCCGTTTTACGTTTTTTACTGTTGTTTTTACAGAGTTTTTATAGTTTTATCTTGTCTTGCATGACACTTGATAGTTCGAAAATTGGACCCACACGGACTCAATAAAAACTAAATATAAAAATAAAAAAATTTCAAGTGTGCTGCACATGTGACAATATTTTTTTTTTAAAAAAACCCAACTATGATGTTATTTTAAAAAGGAGTTTATACAAAATTTACTTCGTTCAAGTGTGCTGCTATGTTTTTTCCACTGAACCAATTAAGTATTAATTGATGTCCCATTTCTCATTAAATTTAGTCAATGTGCGCTTGTAAGCAGATCCTCGTGCTGTCTGACAAGCAGACAGAATGTTAATGTTTCGGCTAAATCTAAAAGCAAGAGTACATCTGTAAAATGTACAAAAAATTATAACAAACATGTCATGTGGTTAGGTATGGCTTCAACTGAATGCATCAGATTTTTGAGTTTTTTTAAGATATAGTTATCAATTCGGCGAAAACTTTACTCTGTTATCGTAACTATATATTTCCATAAGTAGTTCTTGGAACACGTGTCGAGAAATACAACAATATTTCGGTACCCTGAGTCTTAGTATCTTGTTCCAGCACGTTCCGTGGTGTTAAAATGTGACACTAGATCTATTTTAGGGCTACACTTATAATATTTCGATTTTAATACCATAATTTATGAGCTATCAAATGAAAAAGAAGTTTACAATTTTTAAACAGACTCTACTTATATTCACTTAACGTAAAGACGTAAAGTTATTTGTGAAGCGAAGCTTTTGCGCCTTTTTTTTTTTGATTTGCTTAAGAAATAGCAAAAAATTACACCGATTAGCTGGCCAAAACAGAAAAATTACGAATGGTCTTTTAAAATTTTTTGTTTACTATCCAATAGGGAATTCATCAAAACGCGGGAATGTGCACTTTGTTGTTGTCAAAATCCTATTACCGTTGGCTAATGAGCTTTGAAGGTGGCGTTATGAACGTTTGGGTAATCATATAAGATTTTGGTTAGGTTCGGCCAATCTATAGTAATCGTAAATATTAAAGTTATAATATTATTGAACTTTTCTGTTAATATGACGATGTACTTTTTTCACTTTTTGGGAAAATTAATGTTTTATTTGGCAACCTCTACAGAAAAAAATTTTTAACTTGCTGATTAAACAAAAAGAGAGTCAAAAAATAAAAATGCTGCTGTTAACAGTTTTCTGTTAACAAAAAGCAATACCACCATAAAAGTCTTAAGTTCTTTTTATAAAAATTTTACAAGAAAATTATTAGTTTTTTCTTGCAAAAATTTTGCAAAAAAGTACAAAAACTGTAAAAGAAGAACCAAACTCATTAAAAAAACGATGCAGAATGACTCACAGGTAATTCCGAAATACCGAAAGAGGAGAGAAAAGTTGCGTCTGAAATTGGACATCCAAAATTATGTTTTTTGCGAAAATCGGAAAGATGTAAGAGAAGGGACGCAGCAGAGGTATCGAAAAAGAGCGACAACATAAATTTATTAGTTCGTTTAGGAGCAACTTTGGCGGGTATGCGGGGGCAAGCGGACTAAGCAGTTGTTTTGAATAAAAAATTAGAAAAATATTAAGCATCTTATTTTTAAATGAATCTTACTTATAATTATAGAAAACGATTTTTTTAAACATTTTATTATGCAATTCACAAGGTGTCGTGTTGTGTCTTATTGTTCTAATATTTTTACTACTGTTGTATCAACACTGGACTCATTGTCGATAGGAAGCTAAGCTGGAAACTTAATAAAGGGTGTTTTTTTATAGAGTGGTACAACTTAGAGTTGGAATGACTGCTTTATTTGACCACCCATTTAACAGCTGATAGTTGCTTTTTGTTTAGTTTGCTTTGACACTTTATTATGGAACGACCTACACCAGAGCAACGCGTGCAAATTGTGAAAATTTTTAATCAAAATAATGGTTCTGTTCGTCAAACTTATCGTGCACTTTGTCCATTTTATGGCGTACATAATCGTCCTTCAGAGCTGCTAATTCGAAGAACAATAGATCGTTTTCAGACCATATTTACTGTTACTGATAATGTGCATCCCGAGACGCCGAACAGTGCGCACTGAAGAATCTATAGCCGCTGTACAGGAAAGCATTGAAGATGATCCTAATAAATCAATTCGTCGCCGTTCTCAGCAACTGGGGTTGTGTCCTTCCACTTTATGGAAGATTTTACGAAAAGATCTTGGCTTAAAACCTTTCAAGATTCAACTTGTGCAGGAATTAAAGCCAAACGACCATCGAAGCGCCGCCAATTCGGCGAATGGGCTGAAGCACAAATTGATATTGATTTTGAATTTCCATGGAAAATTTTATTTTCCGATGAAGCCCATTTTTGGTTGAATGGGTACGTAAGTAAACAGAATTGTTGTATTTGGAGTGAGGGGAATCAACAAGCTTTTGTCGAAACTCCATTAAATCCACAGAAAATTACTGTTTGGTGCGCTTTATGGGCTGGCGGAGTCATTGGCCCATATGTCTTCATGGTCAGAATGTTACTCTCAATGGTGAACGGTATAGGAACATGATTCGAAGTTTTTCGTACCTCAATTAGCTGGCATTAATCTTGCTGATATGTGGTTCCAACAGGACGGAGCCACATGCCACACAGCGGGCGCTACAATTGATTTACTCAAGGAAACTTTTGACGAAAAAATAATTTATTTATTTATTGGATTATTTTCTTTGGGGCCGCAAATGCTGCGAAAAGTTTGTGAAAATTGGTGTTCCAGATTGCGCCGTGTACGCTCCAGCCGTGGCGGCCACATGGCCAAAATCATATTTAAACATTAATGTCATAAAATTTTTTATCCAATAAAGCCCGTTTCATTGATATTAAAACAATATTACTATGTTTTATTATGATTTAAACTTGTATCACTCTATAAAAAACACCCTTTATTTCTGAGCGTACAAAGAAAGAGACAGTTGCGCTGTACACTTGCAAAAAAGCTATAGAGAAAAGATGGGTGTTTTCCCCCCAATATCGTTCACTGGCTATATATAGGGGTTGTTAGACCTATACTTCTAAACGGAGCAACGATATGGTGGCCAGCCTTAAGCAAGGCCACATATATGAACCAGCTCCAAAAAGTCAAAAGAATGGCATCTATTTGCATCAGCGGTGCTCTGAGAACAACACCGACTGCGGCTTTAAAGACCAGAGAAAAACCTGAGAACAGGACACGCATCCATACTCCACAAATTCCACCAAGGAATGATTACTGCAAACCACTGCTTTCCTTTGATGGAAACTACGGCACGCTTATTCCACCTAAGACATACTGGAATAAAGGTCGTGGAAACCAGGGTGTCTACACTTCTATACAAATCAACATTTAATAGCAAGGTCGGGTACCTAATTCTCAAAAGAATTAGGGGTATCCTTGGTTCGTAGGCTGCCTAATCACTGTAGTGTTTTCCATGCCGAAATGATGGCAATTAAGAAAGTTTCAACATGACTCTCAGACAATGTCATCTCTAAACGAGAAATATACATTTTCTCGGACAGCCAAGCAGCGAATTAATCGATGGAGCAAGTATCCATTAACTCTAAAGTAGCCAAGGAATGCTATGCTGCATTAGGCAAAATGTCAAAGTTTTTTGACATTAGCTTAATATGGGTACCTGGGCATAAGGTCATACGTGGAAATGAAAAAAGCAGACGAGCTTGCTAGGAAAGGTACATCGGTGACTTCAGTGGTTCGAAACTCACCGAGCATCCCGATGGCAACTGTCAAAGTGCTGTTCAAGGAGTACACATTTAGAGCCAATACAAGATGGCTGAACTCTCAACGTGCAGAACAACAAGGCTTATCTGTCCGGCTCTAGACCTAAAGCGATCGAGAACTCTTCTCTCGTTGGAAAGACTAGAGGTAGCCACGCTAATGGCCGTTGCCACTGGGTACTGCTTAATAGGCAGGCATGCCTCCCGACTGGGAGTCATCGGAAATGACTTCTGCAGAAGTTGCAGTGACGAGGAGGAGGAATAAACAATCTCACACCTTCTATGTTCCGGTCCCGCGCTCGCTAGAAGGCATAAATATCTGGCGTCGTTCTTGTTTTCCGAGCTTTATGATCTGTCAAGGACAAGCGTCAAACGTCTTATAAGCTTTACCAAAAGCTCAATGTGGTTCCACTCGGTCTGAAGTACATGTGTGAAGCGGTATCACAATGGACCTTATTGGTCTAGTGAGCCGTGGTACGTGCGGTATGGTTTAAGCACGTACAGAGGCTGCCGTCTCAACCTAACCTTACCATCAACACTGTTGTTGTTTCACATATAAAATTGAGATAGGATAAATACAACCGTGCGAGCTATGTTTATTGAGAGTGCTATATATCAGCTGTGAAATTTTCTTTATAATTTGCGTTGAAGTTTCTGCAATCAACGCCGTCAACATTGAAGCAAACCATGATATTCAGGTGAATGAAGTTTGAAAAAGTGAACTATAAAAGTATTTGTTCATTTCTGTGGCAGAAAAATGTCATACAACGATTAAGGTATCATATTTTGTAGAGCTTGAGTAAACGACATAAGACATAAGCCAGGCTACTGAATGAAATAAATGCTACTGAAGTGAAAAAATCAATTTGACATATACATATTAAAAAAAGTTTTGGTTCCTTTAAATACCTCAGACAAAAACAGTTTGGGTGGCTTCAACCCTAAAAACCAACTTAAAGCAGTTTCATAAAAATATGATGACTTATTCGAAATTTGGTCACCATTTCGGATCCACCATTTTACATTTTCAGTTGTTGATACAAAATTCAAAATCAGCAACCCCGAAAAGGTCCCTATTCTAAGTTTAAAGTTGATATCTGATTTCGATTTTTGGGCAGAAAATTTAAAAAATTACTTATAGTGCGTACGACGGAATCGAACTTGCACCCTCTTGATTGATATTTCGACTCGAATCTTATCCTTTAAGCCATGTAAGCATATTAGCCTCAGTTCGCCTGTAACAAGGTGGGCCAGGTATGGAAAATTATATACAGTAGGGCGGAGCGATTAAATATGAGAAAAAAAAGTACCCTTGTACCGAACTGGCTCAGTGGGGGTTCGATAGACATGGTATCATACATTAACGATACAAAATTTTGAAAGGCTAAGACTTAATCTTACTGCTCCGGTGTTGAGCTAAAAACAGGATATTTTTTAAACTATTATTTAAAAAACTTAAAATGAATGGAATTGATAAATATTGGAGTTATGATTATTAATATAAACTTTCAGCACGATATGATCCCATTCTCCAGCTGCAGAAGGTACTTTAAAATAATAGATTTCCAAAAATTATTTTCATTGCAATAAAAATGAGCAGAATGAATCTTCCATACAATATTCGGTCTCGATATGATAACATCTTCCTATTGCAAAATTTTCATAAATATCGCAGTGTTAAAAAAATGTAATTTTTTGTCAATATTATATCGATTTCAGCAGATTTATAAACGCTGATTCTGATTATGACAAAAAATTTTTTTAACCTTTCTGAACATATAACCTTTGTTCAATCCTAAGATATGTAGTGTTGAATAAAAAATATAAGCGTTTTTAGGCATATTTGAGTAATTATTAAAAAAGAATGGATAATGGTAGAATACTTCAATTAGACTTGAATGATGTAATAAGTCCTTGTCTATAACTTCGCATTGGTAAAATAGTATGTTCGTATGTAATTTTCAAAAATTTTAAAAATAAAATTTTGAGAGTCCAGTTTTTATAGAAAATGATACAAAGTGCTGATTAAAAATTTTCAGTTTGCATTAACACACAAACACTCAATTTTATTTTTTTAGCCTGTAAAAATTGAACAACTTGCTAAATGACTCATTAACCCTGGAAGGACATGCTTATTTTTTATAAACAAAAGTCATGCTGCGTCGAATCGACTATGCCATTTTATAAAATGGTCCTACGGACTACCTTTATGTCATAATATTTCAAAATCACTTGTTTTTGATTATTAAGCTTATGTAGAATAAATAAAAATAACAGTTTATTTAATATAGAATATTTTTTAATTAAAATAATAATTTTTCACTGATTGGGTTAATTTGGATTGTTTTACAAAAGGTACATTTAAAAAAACAAAATAATTATAATTAAAGGCACATATTTAACATGGTATTTGTTGTTATTTAAGAAATAATGTACTAAATTTTAATAAGATCATATTTTTATAGGGTCATATGGCAACACAGGCTCATATGGCATTTTGAGCACTATGATTTGTTCATGCGACGGTTGGAGGGGGCACAAAGAGCACATATTTTCCTCTTATTCTCAGAATTTTATTCTGGAGGGTTTCGATTATTCTTCAGACATTGGCTATCTGTTAGTGAACAGCACATAACGCTATACATGTGATCAAATGTATCGACGCCTCCTTAAGCAAGCGGTACATCGTCTTCGTCCAAGATACTTAAATCCTCTGAAGAGCTTTAGTCTTCAACGATTTCATTGAAAGGGTCCTCTTTACCAGTCTCCTCATTGTTGTTGTAGGGCTCATCGTCCAAGTCGTTGCCCAGATTATTTTGAGAGTCCCCGAGACGAATTCGTTGCTGTCGTCACAAATCGACAGAAATTTTTCTATTTTCTAAACTTTTATTAATTTTTTGCTGCACAATTTCCATTTTAACTGGGTTCAGGGAAATAACGCCCAATGAAATAACGCCCAAAATAAAAAATGAAATAAAGCCCAAAAATTTTCCATACAAATTTGGGCGTTATTTCATAACGAAATAAGGCCCAACATTTTGGGCTTTATTTCATTGAAATTGGGCTTTATTTAATTTTCCTATTTTGGGCGTTATTTCGTAATGAAATAAATTCCAAAAATTAAAAATGAAATAAAGCCCAAAAATTTTCCATACAAATTTGGGTGTTATTTCATTTAAATTGGGCTTTATTTCATTTTTCTATTAAGGGCGTTACTTCATTATTGTTCAGATATAACTCTTTTTATGTAAACTATTTGTCATCAAAATGTTAGATCAATTTCAAGTTCAATTCAGAAGTACTGTAGACAGCTAAGCCAGTGTTGGAATTACTAAGGGTTGTAATCCCTAAGCAGCGGCCGAAGACCGCCTATAAAAAAAAGAATTATATCCAGAAGTACTGTAAAACGAAAAAAAGGGCATGTCCGTATAAAGCCCAAATGGTTTTTTTATTTATGATATAACGATTTGCCCTTATACGAAATGTGGTTTTGAAATTCCGTACAAGGAAAAACTATTTTATCGGCGAAATATCATTTTATGTGGTGGGGCAATATTTCATATTAAAAAAGATCCCGAATTTGGGCCCTTATTTAATTTTTCGTTTTGTGTGCATTTTTCCATAGGTCTAGAGCCTTTCCTGGTCGCTTTATGGTCGCGGTCAGAAGAACCACTATTGTTTTTTTAATATTCTGAAAATTAGGACTTAATTTTTCATTTCCGTTTAGGCTTTTTTTCATAATGTACATTCTCCTAAATGTGAGGTTTTATTTAATTTTTTTTGGTATTATTTCCCCCGGAATTAGGAGTTATTTCATCTTTCAACGTTAGGACTTATTTAATTTACTGTTAGGAGTTCTTTCGTTAGGAGTTATTTCGCGGAGCCGGTACAATTTTCCCAATTTTTTTCCAAAAAGATTTTGGGTTTTATTTTATTTTCGGGTTGGGCGTTATTTAATTTTTTTGCTTTATTTAATTTTTTATTTTGGGCGCTATTTAATTTTTGTAAGCCCAAAATATTTTGGGTCTTATTTCATTTTCAGTTTGGGCGTTATTTCATTTTTTGGGGTTTATTTAATTTTTTATTTTGGGAGTTATTTCATTTTTTATGCCCAAAATGTTTTGGGCTTTATTTCATTTTTATTTTGGGCGTTATTTCATCGGGCGTTATTTCCCTGAACCTTTTAACTGTACAAATTATTACAGAAAATATGACTAATTTTTATATAAAAAGAAAAACATAAAAAATGCAAAAGTCACACAAAAGAAATGCTTCGTCGTTTCGACGACGCCAATTCTTAAAAATCATACCTACACACTATTTGGCTGTACGGTTGCGCACACCAACAGCTAGGCTACAATTTACGGTTTACGACAGGGTTAAGAAAAACTTGCGTTACCTGAAAAAATTAGCAATACCTGTAAATTTTGTTATAGTTGCGGTTGCATTTGTTGCAATCAGAAGATTTGAAGATTTTAAAATAGCTTACAACCTATTTAACCTATATTCCAAATTTCATTAAATTCTGTTGAAACGTAAGAGATGGACAAACAAACAGACAACTTTTAATTTTTTACATTAGTAAAGATAAGCATTTTGAATGTGTTTCCATCAAAGCTCGTCTCGCACAATTTTAATGTTAAATTTTTGGAAATAACATACGATTATGCCGGAAACATTGTAAGATTTGAAACCATAATCTACTCTATCTTTCAAGTCTGTTTTGAAGATTTTACTACAATCTATTGATTTTTAACTATGCCTTAATAATGCTTTAAAACTCCTATTTCATTATTTTAACGGTGGAATATATCTTAAGATTTAATAAAGATAGAAAAAATTTATTGCCAGATTCGGAATCAGCGATCTATGGAAATCGACTACAATGTTGAAAAGAAAATCAAATTTTCTTGAACACCGTGATATTAAAGGATATTTTTAAATGATTACATCGAGATCAAATTATCATGTTTACTGCGATATAAATAATTTTTAGAAATATGTTATTTTCAAGGACACTCTGATGTAATGAAATTGTGTGTGTGTTCAGTAAACCTCTGCAGAACACGATGTTTTTCGTTCTATAAAACAAAATTGATTGATAACAGCGAGAAAAGCATCGATCACACAGATGCAGAACGACGATTTGCAGAACATTGGCAAAGAGATTAAGGGCTATTAATTTCATGCAAATGCAAGTTTTTACTGGGCATCTTAAAGCGCAAATGGTTAAGTTATCTTTGCGAATCATGAAAATTCTTTCTAAATGCCTCTGCACAAATGCACTCGTTTTTTCTACAACAGTAGAGCCAACAGTGGTTCAGAACATAACATAACTCTGTTAAGTCAAGCAGAACATAACCAATTCATTAAACGACAAGAACCGAGCAGTGCAGAGCACTCGTCGGCTTCAAAACAGAACTTGTTCGCCGCTTGCTTTACCAGAACACGATGTTATTCGTTCTATAAAACAAAATTGATTGATAACAGCGAGAAAAGCATGGAGCACACCTAACGCAGCAGAACATTGGCAAAGGGCTATTAATTTCATGCAAATGCAAGTTTTTACTGGGCATCTTAAAGCGCAAATGGTTAAGTTATCTTTGCGAATCATGAAAATTCCTTCTAAATGCCATTCAATAGTTAGAGCATATTTTGAAATATTTTGTAATAAATGCATGGTTTTGCATTTTTTACATAAAATACTTATTTTTGCATATTAATTGCGTATATTTTTTATACAATAAATTCATGTGGTTTTTACATATTTTGCTTTTTTTGATTTGCAACCATTAAAATTCAATACGAAATATTTTGGAAAAATATAACTTTGAATTATTAGGTAATTTTTAATGCACTTTATTTTATTTTTATAAATTATTTTTATATGTATTTAAAAATTTATTGTTTTTTTTTTTGTTAATTAAATGCATTATTTATTTTTAAACCGATAATAAAAAATATGAAAAATATTTTTAATTTCAATTTTACCTTTCTTAGCGAATATTTAAGAGTTTTAAGTGCATTTTATATGCGCATATTTTCGATTTTTATGTTCAAATCGTGATATTTTGCAAATTTAAGTATTATTTTATGTGATTTCGTTTCGATTTTCCATCATTTTAACTCGAATTTTTTACAAATATTTAAGGTACTAGAAAAATAACGCAAGTATTTTTTGCCAGGGCCGTAGTCAGGATTTACCCATGGGAGGGAATCTTGATGAAATTTTTTTCAAAATTAATATATAGGTACAATTATTTGTTTCATTTAATTTTTACTTTAAGTTTGCAAAAACTATTACACCAGCCAATATATTTACGAAAAACATAAATTTTGGAGGTTTTTGCAAAATGGCTTAGCTCACTGGCGATTATCGTAAAACAAAATTTGTTGATATTTCGTTGGATAATCTCAAAATTTTTGCTCCGCTACCGCACATGACACGATAGTGTTGATATATGGATTAAAGAGCTGATATTTTTTCTAAAATACAATATGATATTTTTAATTTTATGATGAGTAGTTCAGATTCTAGATGAATAATACTAAACACGTGCCAAAAACGTTAAACACCCTGTAAATTGAAAATGTTACAATATAGGAGGAAACTGAGTACAGATTTGAAACCAGGGTTAAACGGACATATACGAATAAGAATGGGTTTACCAGATACGAAATTTGTATACTAGTATTATTTATCCAAACATATCTGAATATAAGACGACTGCTATTATTTTGTTTGCAACTGTATATAAAATATAAAAAACTAAACGTAAGATTGAAATGAAACAAATAATTGTCCCTATATTTTAATTTTGAAAAAAAATTACTGACTAAGGCCCTGGCATAAAATACTGGCGTTATTTTTCAATTACCTTAAATATTTCTACAAAATTAGATTTGAAATGATTGAAGAAATCATTCAGTTTTACTAAGATATACCACAAAATAATAACAATGAAAAACAGAAACATCATCGCAATAGACCAACAACAACACCAATACTACCATAAGCAACAACGCCAACAACAAACGTAATCACATCATTACTAGTAATCATATTTACAAATTAATCATCATTATAATCATAAACAGAAAAAACAACAATAACAACAATCCAACATCATAAGAATGCAAGAAACTACCACCAAATCAACAAAACTACCACCCATAAGCTTGTTTGAAAATATCCCCATAAGCAACACAATAAAATTTAATTAATTTTTTTGTTACTTAAAAATAATTTTATTTTTAATTCTTTAATAACTTTTATTGAATTAAATATTGTTAAAATTAAAAGAAAGCTTCGCTTCAAAAAATTAATTTTTATAATAAATAAAAAAGTCTCTTATTATAATTTCAATAAATAATAAGAAAATTCCTTTTTTTGGCGTTTTAGATAATTTTTACTTCAGAAGGAAATGGAGAAACTATGAAACCTAAACAACACATCATAACTCCAAGCGTTCTGCTGTTCATCACATAACTTTCAAGTCATTTCGTTCTGCTGCTTTCTTCTCTGTCGACTCAAGCATAACATTGATTCGGTTTTCTTTTGTTTTTGTTCTGCTCACGCGACGAGTGCTCTCTGTAGTGTTACGTTTGTTCTAATTAATGAAAGCCGAACATAACCAACGCTTGCTCCACAAATCAGTATTCTGAAATGCATTTCAAGCGGACTCGTGCAGAGATTTAGTGTTAAGTTGGTCCTAATTTCTAACAATTTTTATGATTTTAAAAAATATGCTATTTTCAAGGACATTCTGGAATAAAAAGATGACGTATGTGATCACAAGAACAGCCGTACATTTAGAGCTGTCAAAACAAAATTACGAAATGCATCAGCTTCTATTTAAGCATCATCAAGATTAGGTTCGAAAATGACCCAAATCGGATAAAAACCACAGCTACCTCTTATACAAAATAATTTTATCAAAACGACAACATTTTTTTAAATTTCACCAAAATTATTCTTATAACTAAAACCTTGCAAAAAAGCTTGCTATTTTTTATTAAAAATAGGCCAGTTTTTATTAAAAAAGTTTTAAGAAATCATCCCAGCTGCCACGCATTGCTAAATCGTTTTCTTTTCACGCGTTTGTGTTGAGGGAGGTTCAAAAATTCTCTTCTCTTTTATTTTTGTGCTCACCTAGCACAGCGCACCAAAAAAAAAACAACAAATGAGCCTCGAGCAGGGCGGAAAGTGAGATGCATATTAATGCAGAGCGACGCTTAAAAAAAAAAAAAATAAAATAAAAGAAAATACAATTTTTTATATCGTTTAACATGTACTGTCTTAAAGAGATTGATAAAAAAAACGTCGGTGGCGAAACCACGTAAAAACTGTGATCTACTAGTATTCAATAAACTAGTAAATTCAGGTTACTTAACGCAAAAGCGAAAACCGAATTGGGATTGAGAGAAAGCATTATTAAAATTTTTCAATTTTTTTTCAAGCAACCTCAGTGAAGTTTTAAAAAAAATGGCCAAAGGGAAAGTGACTAAACTCCTTTCATTTTTCCTTTTATTTAACTATCAAGGAGAGATCTGCAAATTGATGGGAAGAACGTTTCTGGCCACAAGAAGGGGCCATTTTGAAGAAAGATCCAAGCATTTCACGAAGGGAATTGGCGAGAAAGGCTGATTGTTCAGAATCTTTCGTGAGGAGGGCTAAGAGAAAAGCTGGGTTGAAGAAGTGCAAGGTGCAAAAAGTTCCGTATAGAAATACCGTCAAGAATGAATCAGCAAAACGATGTGCTAAAAAGCTGATACGAAGTTTTGTTGAGAAATTCGAATGCTATAAATAATGAACGAAGAGAATAACCAAGTTTTCAAAAAAAAAGGAGCAGGAATATGTCACGAAATTAACGGCGATATATATGTGAAGGAATGCTTGCTAAAGATATTGCTTTCCTTTTTACGTCAACATGAAGTGTCCACTTTTTATATTAGTAACCATCTTGTAGGCGAATAAAGTGCATACATTAAATGATTTCAATTAAATTAGCATAATTATAAAATCTATGAAACTGCAACTGAAATTGAAGCACCTATCTTTTTCGGAAGTTTCCTAAAATTGTGTTTTCTGAATGTCATGTGATTTTTACATGTGACTCCGAACTTCATGATATCCTTTTCATAAAATGATTTATGTTTTTCATTAAGTAATAAAATAAAACCGCTGACCCAGGCTTAGCCGTGCATTGCTGGTGCTTGTGTCACATGTCTAGACTGTTTTATGACAGTAATTTTAAACGTTAAATTGAATAGAGAGCACCAAAGTACTTTATCTGCAATTTTGGCTAGACCAGATTCCATTACGAATCCTCTTTTATGTGATATGCTATTTTGTCTGGGGTGCAGGTAGCAATGACTTTAATCATTCTTTAAGACTCACTTAAAACAACTAAAACGCGACCATGGAATTTTTACCACATTTGTTAATCCATTTAATAAATTTAAATTTACTATCTAATAAAGTTGATAAGAAAGTGCTAAAAACATATACATAAAAATAGAAACAGAGCAGTTTTGCTCTTACTTCTGTCTAGAAGAGTTATTGCATTATACCAATGTATTTAAATAAAACCAAATCGCTTTTTTATCTAATGTCTTCATTAAAACTGAAAATAATTAAATATATTGTCTTTAGAACAGTTATAAATACATTAAAACAAGAATCGCTGAATTTATCTGAAGCAGACGCTTTTTCTTAACAATTTGTTGCCAAACCCGTGTCTAAAAGAATCGAGTACGTACGTCACAACGTGCGTGATAAACAAGTGTTTAGTTTTTTTTCAAAAGAATGTAGATCACAACAACTGAAACAGAAAACAACTTTTTAAAACGTGTGTCCCAATTATGTTCTTTTGAACGTTCCCCTTGCTTGTAAGTTTGAAATTTTTTTTCTTCTACCAATATTTATAACACATCATATCCAAGCTGTTGTTTTGTAAATGTACATTAATAACAACACCTTAACCAAAACATTTATTGATTTCAACCTATTTTACATTGCTAATCACACACTTTTTAGATTAAGCAACATAAAGTAAGAAAGAAGTATATCATAAGGATAACGAACTGGCTATAGGAAATGTCTTAAATTACACACTTCCAAACTGAATGCCAGTGGAATGCCTAGAATACTTTCAATACACATTAATATTCAATAAAATCATCACTACGGGTGTATTGCAAATAAAAAAACGAAACCAGAACGTTTAAAATCGAGAATTTTCTCTCACGATTTCTCCAATTCAGAACCATCAAATGCACACGTGTTCAAAATGGTCCCATTTTTTTCCATTTTATCATTTAAAGCATACAAAAACAACAAAAACGCTATAGTCTTTACATAAAATGTTTTATTTTTTGGTTAAAAAAAAATAAAGATCCTTTCTTTAAGGATCATCCGTAGCATCGGTTGAAAAGTGTGGGAACACGTTGGAGCGTTCATTTCTCACGATCCTCTCAAAGGATCGTCTTATGAATTACTTTACTCAATGTCTTATACTTTATGCTCATCATTATCCTTATGGCATCCACACAACATGTTTTTGGCTGCAAGTGCGAGTGAGGGCGAAAAATAACTCTGTGCTGTTCTTTCTGCCGTCTTAAATCTCAAACACCAGATCATTCTGCTGCTTTACTCATTGTACCAAACGCACCTGCCATTTTTTTCGTATGGATTTTTTGATATTTGTGTCCGTAGCACGTATCCTTACGTTCCCACACTCTAAACGCAAGATGTTTTTATTTTGACCTGCTGTTTATTGACATTCATCGACTATAAAAGGCAGCGTAGTTGAAGGATCAAACATCATTCCAGCACAAGCATTTGTTCAGTTAAGAGATAAAAATTTAAGAAATTTCCAAGTTGTTATTTGTTTACATTTTAAACACACAAACAAACAACGAAATGTGCGTAGAAATCGTCAACAAGAACGTGAACTCCACCATTGAGGAATTCAAGCAAATTAAGGACTCCAAGAAAGTATCTTACAGTATCAAACGACTATTACAGCAAATCTTCAAATCAAAGTCACAAAAGCAGTTAATCAACTTGCAAAATTTGGCAAACTCACAGAAAGCTGACTCCCTCGAATTGCTTGAATCTTTGGAAAATCTTTGCAATACCGACATTGAAGCCGAATGCATTTCACTTGAGTCCTCCGAGAACGATGCGAATGAAAGATTGTCAAGCGAAATGGAAGACTTTGATTTCTCTGACATTACCAGCGTGCCAGTACAGTTTATGCGCACTGACCATGGAACTTTTTTTTGGACAGCTTACAATGAAATTCCAGCCGATAATGATCTAATTGAACCACTATGCTGCATAACCTACAATCAAATAGCAGTCTCACAAATTCACGATCGTTGGGCACAAGCTTAAAGTTTTGCTTCTTTGGTGATTCATCGTGTAATTCATCCTGTCTTCAAGCAGCAACAGTTCCAGCTTCGTTATAGAAGTAATTGATCTGATTGTATCTGATTCTTCTTTGTCTTCCTGACTTCGATTATGTCCTTCCAACTTGAGTAATAGTGGAAATAATTTGAAGCAAATACGTGGCTTTACAAAATTGTGATATTTTAATCAAAACTTTTTATTTTAAAATAAAATATAAAATTAACAAAACAAAAAGTTTTTATTTTATTTTTAGTAGATTTGAATAAGGCTTTTATTATTTATTTCAATGAAATATCATATTTGCGTTCAACATTTCACGTTGAACCGGTGACTTTTTTAATACTAGAACAATAATAGTTGGTGTTCTCATCGTTTTTTAAGAACTAAGCTTTAATTTGAATTTAATTGCGAGCTTTTTAGATCAAGTAAGTTTGAAGAAGGCAACAACAATAACTACAACTCTGCATAGAGTCAATCACACAGCAGACTAGACAGCCTGTTTCGGAATTTGCTACATTTCCTCTTGAGTAGTCTTGAGTGATTCATCTGTGACCAACCCACTGTTAAAGTCTTATATGATTTGACCCTTGTTCGAAAAAATTCGTATATGACATTAAAGCAGTAGTTGTTTTAAGATCAAGCCTTTAACTCTACCAGGGTTGCCGCCTGTTCTAGTTGCTTCTTATTTTTTCGATATTCATTGAAGTTCGACGAGTCTGTCGAAGTTCACCATAGAATTGAAACGAATTTTGCTTTGTTAGAAGCTAGTGTTTAACTGAAAGATGGCTATTTGCACAACTCAATGCTGAATTATTTACGACCTTGACCCAAATCGATCAAACTGTAAACTTTAATGTTTCATTCTCAGAAGTTAAAATTTTCTGACATTCTAATATATAAAAAAACTATGATTTTGTAAAAAAAATTAACACTTGAAAGTTATCGCTCGAATCGATTTTGGATTTTGTGGGACATCGTTAAGTTACGAACGTAATATTTAATCCTGTCTTTCATTAAAAAATAAAAATATAAAAAATAGGACAAAAATTTGAAAGCTGTCAATTATCGGCTTATCAACAAGAGTTAATTAAAATTTTACCAAGTACAAAGTAAAATATAAGTAATCAGTATCAGCAAAATATACATTAATTAGCCATATCTCATCCTACTTTAAACTCCAAATTTTCTTTGGCGACATACTTGAAACTGGTATGAGATCAAACATTAGAACATAAATACAAATAGATAGCTGTACATTTAGCGTTCGCTTCAAATCTGTGTACTTTTTTCAAGTTATTAAATTTTCACATACTGACATAAAAGATGGCGCACCCTGCGCAGTTGGACATTTTTGTTGTGTTTTTGTAGAAAGATAGATGCTTAGAAAATCAAAAGAAACTACTTTCGAGGAACAAAAATGAAGGAAGAACACTCAGAAGATTTCTGGCAGCGCACAGTGCGTTGTCGTCATACAAAAGTTGGACAGAAAAAGGAGTGCTCCCATGATAATACAATTTTGTATGCTTAATAAGTTTAAGCCAATTAAGAAAAATTTCCAAAATGGTCGAAATTGGTTAAAACGTAGAAGTACCTCCTTTAGACCTATATTAATTTTTTTACTTGATTTTGTATGGGAGGTACATACAAAAGTTGGCCGATCTTAACAAATATTCGTCAGAAGGGCAGCCAAATAGAGCAATAGATGTTAACTGAAAATGGTCGAAATCAGTTAGACCCTAGGGATACCTCCCTTGGACCTATATTAATTTTTTACTTGATTTTGTATTGGAGGTACATACAAAAGTTGGCCGATCTTAACAAATATTCGTCAGAATGGTAGATAAATAGAGTGATCGATGTGTACTGAAAATGGTCGAAATCGGTTGGACCATAGGGGTATCTCATTTGGACTTATATTAATTTTCTACTATATTTTGTATGTACATTTTTCACTTTAAGCATTTAAAAAAAAACAGATTTATAAGTAGGACGAAGAAGGAAAAGTTATTTGCAAGTTCCTGGTTATATAGAATCTATACTAGTAGATTAAAAAAATGGCACTTAATCTTATAGGACTTGTTTTTTCCATCGAAATTTTTCATTTGATAATATCATTTAGTAAAATCCATAAAAGATATAAAAAATTTTATATTTTCGAAAATTTGTTAACTCTATTTAATTGCTCAAACATTTTTTATAATAAAAAACTTGGCTCAGTTTAATCAAAACAAAACTTTTTGACAGTTATTTGTTTAAGAGAACCGAAAACGAATTGAACAAAACATGATTTTTTTTTTAAAAATATCTCAACTCATTTGATTCGCGTCGTTTCAACACCGAGGTAGTGAAGTGCGACTAGCCAAAGGTAATTGTGCTTGTGGTCCATCCGCTGATGCGACTGATACAATTAAAGTACAGTTTTTAAATAGAATCAAAAAGATTCGTAATTGGTGATGGCGTTATAAATCTTACGATTTGGCCAAATAATTTCCTCTTCACTGAGGATTCTTCTTGAGCTAGGGAAGCCTAGTTTTCGGAGTAACTTAAATTAAAAGAAAAAAAAATATCTCAACTTTGAAGTGTCACAGCGTAGCCAAACTGAGTTTTTCTCCAAAATATTTTGTTTTTGTCTTATCTATGCAATTACCTGTCGATTGGGGCTGTTCAGACTTGCCTCAAATGAGGCGACTTACTTGCCTCATTTTGACATAAGTTAGCTATCAGGTGTTCACACACAAACTATTGCCTCACTTTGAGGCTGCATCATTTTGGCGTTTATTGTTTTTTTTTTTCGTTTGTTTTCTTTTGAATTATTAAATGCTCAAGTTTTTACAATTTCAAAAGTATTAAATTGCGAAGAACAATGAATAAACAAAAATTATTCGCTCCAGAGCAAACTAAAAAGAGTAAACATTTCAACACAACAAACTTCACTCTGACGTTCGTCAAAATGAGTAGCAAAATTTTTAAAATTTTTAAAATTCTTGCCTCACGTAACATGTCACCTTCCCGCTTTTCCCTTTGCCTGTAGACGTCAAAATGAGGCAAGTGAGCCGCCTCATTTGAGGCAAGTCTGAACAGCCTCATTGATACAAATATTGTTAGGTTTGGGTCATAAAAAATTTTGCTTTTGTCAACCGAACAACGCACTGTGCAGTGGTAGAAGAATTGTTTCGACTATCCACAGCATTTTAGAAATAAACACGTTTAATAATTCTCAACGCTTCGGTAGACCAGCGAAACTAAGCAGTCGGGAAAAGTCGGCTATCCTACGAAATATTAAAAATCCACCATGTTCTTCAGATGTGAAAATAAACAGAAGTCTCGCTTAATATAATGGAATACTCGTAAATGACGAAACTGTTGCACAGGGCACACAGATGTTCCGGTTATAACGGAAAAATTCCACGCGTCAAGTCATTAAAAAGCGATGCTAAACGTAAAAAGAGCTTAGTGTTTGCAAAAAGCCTCTTATTAAATTCTAACGAAGGGTTTTCGTCAAGCGTTATTTTTAGCGGCGGGTTCAATATTTTTGAACCCGATTGCGGAAATGAAGTGTGGAGGCAGAAGAATACTGAAATGATGGTGACACAAAGTTTGAAGTCTCCAAACCCGAAAGCTGGACATCAAGAAAAAGTACAACTTGCAAATTATTGCAATGTTTTGATACTATTCGAAAGAAATATATTTGGTTTATTTTAATTCCGAATAGCATTTGTAAAGAAGTGGTGTTTTTTTTTGTTATAAAGCATCAAAGTTACAAAAAATGTAGACTTTTTTTAAAAGTCCTATAACATTTTGTTAAATTGTTTGCTTAACCCTAGGATGTGCAACTGTCTAGGAGGCGGTAAGTGACCCTACTGGGCCTCGAGAGGCCCATAAATCATGGCCGGCTGTCTTTACTATTTTTGTCCATCTAGATGTCCTATCGCAAGCTGCTATTACCCTCCAATAAATGTGAGCATTCACGGATGTTACCAGTAAACATACCATGGAATGTAGGAAGCATTACCCTTTGTTGCACACTCCATTGCTTTTTTAACATAGCATGTCATTAGAAGGAAACATTCCTCCCCGCTGTGTTAAAAAGTCATGTGGAAACATTCCTCTCCCTTGTTATGAAAATGGATTCGGCCAGGATTCGAACCCGGGACCCCTGAGCGACAGTCGAGCGCGCTACCACTAGACTATCGAATTCTACAATAAGCGGCTAGAAAACAATGATATTAATATTTTCTATTGTCATTGCTTGGCAATAAATAAAAGTTTCCACATGCATTCTTAAAAAAGCGGTTTGGAAACAATATAAATACAAAAATACCCTTAAGCCTCCAAAAGATACGGTGGGGAGACAATATAAATACAAAACTACCCTTAATCTTTCAAAAGATACGGTGGGGAATGTTTCTTTATCACTTTTAGATGGAAGCCTTCCGATTTTTCCTGGAGGGTATGTAGAAGTATTTTCAGACACTACATCTGTGTGTGGGTGTCATTTTTAGGGGGTTTGTTAAGGAGTTGGGGGGTTAAGATGCCTTAAAATGTAAAATTCCTTTTTTTTTTATGGCACAAGTTAACTTTTGACTGATTTATAGTTTTTTTAAACACAAATTTACAAAAACTTAAAATGAGGTAACAATCGCTGAACTATTGTGCAGGACTATTACTATTCAGCAGTGTAGCCATGGCATTGACAAATTTTCTGCGTGGTGTCGTGTTCAAGGCATATGAATTTCTTTGCATTTTTTCTACATGACAAAAATGCTTTGCGCCTCTTTTTGTCGTTTAGAGCTGAGCATTGCACGAGTCACAGTCTTTTCGTTTTATATAATTCAGGGTAATGCAATTGTGTATGTTATAATAAAGGTAGAATTACGAATTTATAAAATATTTTTTTTATAATTATTGACAGAAACATTAAATTGAAATTTGAACGTTGCTATTCATTGTCCTATTTTTCATGAGAGAAGCAACAAACTGGGATGTCAAAAAAAAAACAGAAATTCGCGATGTTTATCCGTTTATAGGTTTTTGTCACTCTTGAAAATGGAGCAACTGAGCATCTGGTCCGTAGTGCTGACACCTGCTTTATATTCGTTGTAATCCGGAAATTTATAAGGCTTGTTTTTCCGAAAGAATAGTCTTTTTCATTCTCTAGTTTTTTTAGTAACAAAAAACCTGTCTTCAGTGAGCTGCTGCCGTTCTGTCAGCTGCCTAACAAATTGAGAACAATATCAAGCTCTTTCCACACTTCGTCAGTTATTCCGACATTTCATATATTACTTACAATAAAAAAATGAATATGTAATGGGACCATATGCACACAAGAGCTTTAAACATATAGCGTAATAAAGTCGTCGAACGTGATTGATTGAGTTTGAACATATTTTATTTAGTAGCTTATAGATATTTCCCATACATTTAACGGACAGGCCTCGTGAGACCCAGTAGGTTCACTTACGTCCTTATTATAAAAACAGATCTTTCAGATAAATTCTTTTTAGTTTGTTTTGTTACGTCTAGAAAACATTAGCGGTAGTTGGCATAAAGTATTTCGGCGCACAGAGCCAAGAAAAAAAATTGACTTCTGAAAGTCAAAATGAGCGTCGAAAAGCCTAGGTTAAACATATCTTACCCATTTACGAAAAGGCATACTTTGAATTTTCATGTCAAGTATTTTTGCAAAATTTTTGTTATCCCGTTATCGCAATTAAGATTTAAAAAAAAATTTCAATAAATTTCATAAATAAAAAATGGCCAAAGTTGGCCAAAATCAAACGTTTAATATATAGATATCAAAAACCAATAATTTCATTAACAAATTTCCATAATAATAATTGAAAACATTTACAAAAATTATTTAAAATTAATGTAACATGTAATCAAATAAAATAATAATGTAATGTGATAAAGTTTACTAATAGGAATATTAGCTTGTATTTTTTTTTAGTTAACTTTATGGTATTTAAAATGTTTTAATTTAAAAAATGTTTCTTAAGAAACCATTAAATTATCAAATTTATGAAACTGCGAAAAAGCTTCGCTTCGCTCGTGTGTCCAACGACGCGATATTTTACTTCTGAAAGTATGTACAACATTTTACAAGAAAAATAAGCTAGCTGTAACTGTAATTCTTTAAAAAAACTGCATATTTGTAGAAGTATCTTTTCAGTAAATTTTGAAAGTTCTACCAAAGGAATAACAGCATCTAAGCATCTTGCTCTGGAATGGTCTTTTGGGGAAATATGCCACCTTACCGACTTCGGTTATATGAGGGGTGGGCGTATTAGTAGGCCGATTTGATTCGTTTTTACACAAAGTAGTTGTTGCTATAAAAGAACTAAGTGCACAAAATTTTATTGCTCTGGTGTAGTGTCATAGCACAGCCAGCCCACGGTATAATAAATAGTTGAGTCAATTAAATACACCACACTGAAATAATATTTTGGGGAAATATTCCATCTAACCGATTTAGGTTATATAAAAGGTCGTATTAGTTGGCCGATTCGGTTAATTTTCGCACCAACTAGTTGTTGTTAGTAAAGAAATAGGTGCACAAAATGTTATTGCTCTGGTATACTTTTTGGCGGAAATATAGCACCATACTGATTTCGGTTATATGACAGGTGGGCGTGCCAATTACCTGATTTGATAGCACTTTTGTGAGAATAATTTTCTTATCAAAAAACGTGTTTTCAAAAAATTTTGTGATTATACGGTAACTCCCTCTATTTATGGCTGCTCGCTATCGTAACACTGTGCGTCCCACTGTGTGGCGGCAATGTGATGCTGTGGAGCTGCAAGTGGAGTCGGTACTGTATAGATTATTAGGGATAAAAGACATAAGTGCCAATATACTGACGTTATAATAAACAATCTAGACACTAGTGCTGTAAAGTTTAAGCTTTCTGGTTGTTATCGGTTTCAGCAAGATAACGACCCAAAGCATACGGCGCAAAACACAAAGCTCTTGATATTGTACAATACAACAAATATACTTAAAACATCTCCCCAGTCGCCAAACCTCAATGCGATTGAACATCTGTGGGCAGAAATCGAACGATCAATTTGAAAACATTCAATATCGTCAAAGAAGAAACTTTGTTTTTATATTAATTTTTAAAATCTAAGTTAAGTTCTATTGAAGATTTTGTTAAATAAATAAAATTTATAAATACTGAAATATAAATCCTTAGTTTGACATCAGAGAAACTCATTCGTAATGAAAACATTTTATGATTCTTTCAGAAATTTTCAAATTGCGAATACTTTTGCGAGGCACTGTACATATATTTATGTATACATTACATTTTCCTTCATAAAATTTATGTTATCTTGATCAGCATCAGTGACATACATTAATTCAAGCGAATAAAAAATTATTTTGGTGGTGAAATTCTGTATATAATGGTTGTATGAGCCTATAAAAAAAATTTTTGTATTAATATCCTTAATATGCTCAAATAATATTTTCAAAAAACTTTTGCTACAATTGTTGTTGCAAAAAATGTTTTTTTTTCTTACAAATTTTATTTTTTGTTTCTTAACGTTTTATAAAGTCAAATATATTTACTTGCCTGAATTGGCTTCTAAAAAATCCAAGAAAAAAAAACAAAGTAAAACTAAGTAAGGCTGCGCAACTTGTGATGAAAGTGGTGAGTGCGCTTTAGAAACTAAGCTTCTTACACCAAAATTTATAGACGATCAGCTGTTTCTCACAAATAGTGTGAAAAGGATAGGCATAAACATCACTGCAGCTACTAATTGTTAAAATTTAACAAGTCGTTACGTTACAATCGACTTTCAAATATGATGTACACAATTGTGTACAAAATGTCACAAAGGTTTAAATATCTTTGCTGCTATCTCGTTTTGCATATTAAAAAAATAAGAAATATTTTCACTTATTGGGTTTGCTATGTTTATTTTAAACAATATATTTATTCTAATAATTTTAAAAAAATATTTATTTTAAAGCTTCTGGACCACTTCTGTTAATTGTTACAATTTGTAATATTGGACTTAAAATTAAAAGTAAAACTAAAAATTAAATTAAAAAAAGTACAAACATTAATCGAATAACTTATATCACAGTTTGAAGAAGAATTTGCAATCATTGACAGACATTCAATCTAATCATCAACAGCTATGCAAATATGATATTTGGAAGACCAATGATTTTGTGTTGGTTGTGCCGCTAAGGCTGTGATGTAATTAAATACTCGTTTTGCAAACGTAAATTTATGTAAAACTGCAGTCACCATGGTCGCCACATAGATTCTGAAGAGCATGCTGAATCAACGGATATCACGGATGCTGTATCGCTGTTTGATGAGCATGTATCCACCGTAGTTACATCTATGAGATGATCGCAATCTTTGCCTATTGTACTAGCAAATTGCTTGCAGGCAAAAGATGATGTTGAGCCGATAGATTCATGGAAGAATTCAGATTTAACCGCTGATTGTTCTATTAGCGGTGTTGTGGACACTATTGACGTGCGTAACAACTGATGCTGCATTTCAATTAGACGCGCTGATAAAAATTTCATTATCTTTGAGCCAATTTCATCGGCTTGTTGTTGTTGCAGCAGCACTTGCGATATTTGATCGGCCGCATGCACGTAACCGGAATGAAAGGACTCCACATGGGCAGTATTTTGTGCCTGTAAGGAGAGTGTACCGCGTTGTTTAAGCTTACGCATGTGCTCCACAGTAAGCTCCAAGATATCGGCCTTCTCCAGGCGTGTTACGTGTTCTCCTTCCTGCTGCAAGCACTCAACCATCAAATCCTTCAGATCATCGAGGCACTTGTTGATACGCGCACGACGCTTACGCTCAAGCAAAGGTTTCATAACCTTGCGGTACTGATATGTTTTAGACATTTCTGTAACCATTATTCACAATTATGCTTAGAATATGAGTATCTATAGTAATGGTCGAGCCACTAAATCGTGATGCGCGATAATGTAAAATTGCTTAGAATACCGACCCTCGCGTTGTACTTGTGTTCTCTGTTTTAACGTTTTGCTGTCGCTTTGGGTTTCGATAAAGAAATGAGTCGAAAACTAGTTTATCGTTTAACTTTTATAACATCTTGGACTACTCAACTCCAAAGCAGAGGTAGCAAAGCGTAACTCAGAAGAGACTACTGTTCAAACACCCTGGGTGATAGATAGAGAGTGAGAGCGCAAAGGAATAGAACAGATTGACAGAGAGAGGGAGAGAGAGATGTAGAAGAAATATTTTCAAAATAAAAAGTAAGTGTTGCCAACTTTCGACATATAAGCCGTCAACTATAAAACTGACTACCCGATAAGGGGATAAACAAAAAGTTTTTGAAGCAGACTTAACAAGTTATTTTTTAATACTTGAGCTTATGATAGATTATATAGGTTCGATTTAAAGCCTAATACTATACTTAATGTAAAGCTGCTCGTGCTGCTCGTATAATGTAATCCACTCATGAAATCATTCGGAATTGGTTTGTTATCGAAATAGCAAAAAGATTCCGATATTAAATATTGTTGTGAAATCCAATTGGGAATTAAATTTTATAAAAAATTTTTCTGTCATAAAAAATTATCCGATTTGGATAATTTTATTTTTTCTAAACTTCATAAAATGGCAAACAATTCTGCAAAACTAGCAGCGATCTAGGCTAAGGTAAAGTTTCTAGTTCAAAACTAAGGAAAATATTTGGAAATTCTAAATAAAGTAGGTCAATATGGGGTCAAAGACTAATTTTTGTAAAAATCTGATAGCTGAATCTGAATCCATATGTTATGGTCAAAAGTTTTTGTATGACTTAAATGTTAATAGGAAACTCTATTTGAAATATCCATTTATCCTTCTTTAAATTTACGTTTTTTAGCGGCGCCCATCTAGTTTGAAAATTTTCTGGACTTTTTTACGCGTCGCGTGCTTATATTACATCCTGAATTCAGAATCAAGCCTTGCAGAGAGGTTCTGAAATATGTTAGAAAAATGAATGGAACAAAAAATCCATCTAATGTACTTCGATTGCCCGATTGCCGTAATTTTTCGTCAACAGAAAGAGACATTGAACACGGTGGTGCCTATAAAAAAAAGTGGGCTGTATTGGACAAAGGGGCGTGGCAATATTAGAAAAACACTATCTCGAATAATATTGACACTAGCATGATAAAATTCGTTACAAGAATGAGTAGAATTATTACAAAATACGATGAAGAAAGTGAGCAGAATTCGACAAAGGGCGTGCCACTATTAGAAAAGATCTGTATCTCAGTTAATATTGACACAAGGGTACTGAAATTAGATACAAGAGTATGTAGAATTATAACAAAACACGATCAAGAAAGTAAGAGGAATTCTACAAAGGGCAAATTCTACAAATTCTATTCTAGAAATTCTACAAAAATTTATTTAATTCTCTAAAAACGAAAAACAACTTTAACAAATAAAAAAACTGACTTCAAAATCACTACAAAGTTAAAAATAATTTTAAATTACTTTTCCTATTGATTTCTTGGTCAAATTTGATAATATATTTATATAAATTATTGTGTTGGAAATGTTATTATTTAAATTGTAGCTAACTTGTTTTTTTTACCATAAATATATTAATTTCAGTATGAATATAAAAGCTTTAAAGTCGGCGCTAATCTTTGCCACACAGTCATGAAGTTTTTGCAATCCCTGCACTGCCAATTTGAACGAGATTTAAGTCACTAAGTTAAGATCAGCGAGTAACAGGCACACTTCCCAACAAACAAAAGCTCCTCGTTATTGTGTTCAGTGATCGGAAGCGTTCATTTTATAAAAGTCTGATTATATTAGCGCCAACTTAAAAGCTTTAATACTCATAAAGAAATTAATGTATTTATTGATAATTAAAAAAAAAAAATTAGAAACACATAAAATAAGATTTCCAATATAATAATCTATATAAATAAATTATCTAATGTGACCAAGAAATTAGTATGAAACGTTAAATCGAGGTTAAAATTTGCAGCTTAAGGTCAAGTAATTTATGAAAAGAAGGCATCAGCAACAACAACAACTTTGTAAAAAGTCAATCACACAGCAGACTTGATAGCCTGTTTCGGACACATTTCCTCTTTAGTAGCCTTGAGTGATTTAACTGTTTAACTTGCATATGACTCGACACATGTGAGAATATGTGTACGACGACATGTGTACGACGACATGTGTACGACGACATGTGTACGACGACATGTGTACGACGACATGTGTACGACACGTCTGAACTCATATGACGCTGAATTGTTATTCAGAACAAGCTAATTTTATTTTTGGTCAAGCCTTAAACTTTAACAGAGTTGCGTATGTTAAAGTTGCTCTTCTCTCTTTTCTATGATTCCCCCTCTTGGTAAATCGTTTTTTTTGGCTGATAATTACGAGGCGGCGTGACTTGAAGCTTAGAGCTCTCTTGTGAGATTGTTTTCAAAACAAGAATTACAACAAGCACATAGAAATATTAAAAATACTGGGTAACAATTCTTTGCCAGAATAAGGCTGATAGCCACAATAAATAAAATGTTGAACATTCCACTAGTGAAAAGCTGTCCAGTTTGATTTCGATTATCAAATCGATAAAATCGGTTTCTGCAACTAATAAAACCGCAGCAAATTCAGATTCGAACTAAAACTGAAAGTATGACACCTTTATCAAATTTTCACTGAAATGAAAACTGATTCTGGCAATTAACGGATTCCACAACAACCCTGAACGATAAACCCTTTAAACCCATGCAAAGCCTATTAAGAACAAGAGTCGTTCGAAGGCAGCATTAAGTATAAAAATACGTACAACACAATGGATCATAAGATGCTAAGTCAAAGTCATCTCAAGCGTTAAAGTGACCAATTCGTTTTTTTATTGTTAAATAGCTAAGGACAGGTTCTCATGAAACTCGACCAAAAAAGTGGAACTATTTTTTTAAATTTTATGTTAGCTTATTAAAACATGTTCCCAAAGCGGTTTGGCCGAAAACGATTGAATCCTAAATTTTTAATTTTGTATTCTAAACCTAACCTCCAAACCGCTACTAAAAATTCGCATGTCCGCCATTTTTGTAATTTTCAACTTTTTATTGATATTAAAGGTTCAAGCTCCAATAAATATAATATTATTTATAAAACTGTTTGGATTTTATATATCAGATGATATGAACGTGCTGTAAGATAGAGACAATTTGGGTAACTTTTTTTTTAAAAATCGTTTGGCGGCGTATTGCCACTTCACATTACACTTTTATGCGTAAAAAATATTTTCCTACACTTTGAGAATCAACAAATAACTGCCAAAAACTCAATGTGTTCATTTACTTCCTTCTATGAAATAAAAAAATCAAGAACATCACCGTGTTTTTGGAACTCTAGATGAAAACGTGCCCTAAAAAAAAAAATTAAACTTAGGAAAATATAACTTAAATATTTTAACCCCTTTTTTAGGGGCTAACTACTATATAACTAAGTATAACTAAGTATAAAATATAACTACTTATATTTTATACTTAGAGTATACTACTAATTTAATTTAATTTAACTACTAATGTTGATAGGCATAATATTCCCTCAGTCTTGCAATGGGTGAACCTTTAAATACATTTTTGTGCCTAAGTTGACTTTAATTTTCAATTTTAAAGTAGGCAACATTGCTGGTACAAGCCTTGTCTCTCTCTGCGACTCAAAAACTCTCTCTGAAATGCGTTTTTTGTTTTTATGTATGTACTGAGCTTCTGATGAACACTCTTGCGCTACGCTTGTGCCAATTCAAAGTCATGTCGACCAATGATCGCGCCAAGCTGTAGCCCCATGCTCATGTCTTACTTATTGTCAATGATGACAGTTCTCTGCCGCTGTCTGATGTCGTTGCTCTTTGTTGTTGCAGTAGTTGTTGTAGTTTTTGTTGTTGATACACACTTTTCCAGACCGTGGGAAACAGATTTGTCGTGTGTTTCCCACACGATGGACGGATGGATGGATTGCGATACGATCCGATGGATTGTAGGAACTTTTTGTTGTTAAATGCCGAATAGTGTATGTGTGTGTTTGTGCATACAAAAATCACGCAATTACGGGGCATGCTTGGTTGATGATGGCATGCATTTCGTTGAACCGAATCGATTGAGTCAAATGATGAAACATGGCCGGTACAAAACAAAGTTTGCCTTCCAATGTTATTCAATAGTATTTCCTGTTGTTCAAAACCGTTAAAAAACTATATGGGTGTTTACAGTTAATCAGGTATATGAATGTAATACTTGCGTGAGGCTTTGAAATAATTTTTAAAAGATTTTTCCACATTATTTTTTACTGTAAATAACATTCCTATCAACATATTCCACTATAATTAGTTTAAATAAGTAAATTTGCAATCTATAATTACAAATTTTAAAAATTATTACATTTTTAGGGATGGCCCATTTTAAAAAAAACATCCTTTTCGGATAACCGGTTTAGTAAATTCCGATTTTCCACCGAAACTAAAAACTGAAGAAAACCACCAGTTTATAAGGAAACCATTTTTTTGTATCTGTACCGAGTATCTGTCTGTTATGTAGATGTTGGCGCAGGTTTGAAGTGCCACGCCCTATTTTTAACCTTTTCATGCAGAGGTTACACTGTGCCACACTCACTGTGCTTCACTCTTCGTTTACGTTGAAAAATTCTTATTTTGTTCTATTTTTTGCAAATTTTCCCGCCTCTTTGTCAGGATTGCAGGTTGATAAATTTCCTTTTTCGGTTTTTGACATTTTCCACCGGTGTTACGGTATTTTTCCTTCTAAAAAAACACCGGTTTAAAAAAAAAACCGATCACTCTTAAACACCGACCGTTTTCGGACATCCCTATATTTTTGTTTAATCTGAATTGAATCGGGTAAAGATTTTTAAATCTATAAATCAAAAATACATTAAAAAAAGTTAAAGCATATCAGTTGTTAGGGCCTTCCAAATCAGATACAGCGACCCTGTGCAGCGTTAATTTCTTAAGTAGGGATCAACGGTAGTCAGACAACACACCACAGTGAATGGCTGCAAATTGTCATCATCCCATAGCACCATCGCCCATCAACAACTTATTCATAGCTTTACTGTAAAGGCTACTATATGTTAGTCAATGTTTTTGCTTTTTGTTTTTTGTCGGTTGTTACCACAACTTTTTGGGGTCCCTGTAGGGGACTGCTACTGATAGTGTGGCGATGTGCTTATTGCTTGATGGGAATATGACCACTAGCTGCTGCCTCTGGTTTTTAGTTTGCATCTATAAAAAATATTTTATCGTTGATTTTTCGTTGTTGGTGTTCAGTAGTTGTGGTTTTTATATCGCGGTTCTAGCTGTATATATAGTATGCTGGTCGCTTCACACTGATAACCATGCTAAGCCTTTACAAGTTGTTTTTATATAGATTATTTTTGTTTTGGATTATGTTGAGGCTTTTTCGTTATGGTTTCATTGGCTTCATCATATCACTGCAAATCTTGTTGTTACTGTCAACACATGGCAATTTTACCTTATTATTGCTTGCAACACATTGGCTAGATAACGTAATGAATTTATTATAAAGCATGCAAATTCATTATTTCTAGCTCACATTATTCCCAAAATCTTAAAGGTCACTTTTGAAAAAAAACTGATTTGATTTAAACACTTCAATACTTTTGAATAACTATGTGTTTTTTGTTTCAATGAGACTTTCCTCGTTAATTGGGATTAACAGATCATGGTTAAGCAAAAACGTTTCATTTCAACGTTTCAAAAATATCAATTGGTTATGTCCAGGGCTAGGATTTCGATGATATGTCATCTCTTTTCTGCTGCTTCTAAGGCATTTCCTGGTTACTTAGAACGTAAATTTATGTTTCCCAAATTCCAAATATGAAAAGTTTTTAGGTAATTTTAACTAGATTTAGGGCATTTTTTGGTAATTTTTAGCGATTTTAAAGTTATTTTAAAGTCAGTTTCGGACATTTTTAATTTTTAGAGCATTTTTTGTTTTTTAGGTCATTTTAGTTTAATTTTTAAATAATTTTTTCTTGTATTAAAAAATGTAAAAATGCTAATTTTTAAACATATTCCTTTAACAATAGAGTTTAAAGCTCGATGAAAAAAAAGCTATGCGCGTGGTGAAACTGACAAAAGGGTATGAAAAAGAAAGATGAAACAAGTGTTAGATAAAAACTCAGGATATGCTAGTTTTTATTAACTTTATTTGTATGCTCTATTGCTGAAATATTAGGGAATACAAATTTTACTACTATGCAAATAGAAGAGAAACTTACATCCGATGACATATCGTCTTTTAAATATCTTCCTCTCCTCAGTGCTGAAGTTTATTTTTTATGTAATTGTTTGCGTTTTTAGGTAATTTTTTAGGTAATCTGGTCAGTTTTTATTTTTTTTTTGTGATTTTTAGGTCATCAAAATCCTAGCCCTGGTTATGTCTATTTGGATACCCTGCGTTCATTTAATAGATTTTTGAAAAATATGCATAACATAAATCGAAAGATAAGTTTTATATAGCATACTAACTTCATGCTTTTGCCTTTTATAAACTCGAAGAGTTTTTTATTTTTTTTTTTAAAGTTTCTTATTATTATTTATTGAAACTTTCTCTTAGAAACTAACAATAATTCATCAAAACTTAACCTAAAAATATATAAATACAAAATCATAACCAGTGCTAGGAACAAATGTATAGTAAGCAAATATCAGTGATGCCATGAGAGAATTCTTATCAGCCCTATTCTGGCAAATTGACAAATTGTTAACCAGTATTTTTAATATTCCTATGCGTTTGTTGTAATTTTTTGATTTCAAAACAAAATTTGAAGCTCAAAAATAAAAAATTTTGATAAAAATTGTCAACTGCTTCTCAGTTATTGACAATTTCATTAAAAAATTTTGTTTTTTGAGCTTTAAATTTTGTTTTGAAGACAACAAACACATAGAAATATTCAAAATACTGGTTAACAATTTGTTAATTTGCCAGAATAGGTCTGTAAGTGTACCTTTTTGATTGAGAAAAATGTACCTTTTTGACTAAGATCGTACTTTTTTAATCAAAATGGTACTAAAAAATAATTGTTAAGTTTTTACTAAGGGTAAATGTTTAATAACGCGTCTTTTTGAAAATGCATCAAGATGAGCCAACTGCTTTTGCAACATTTACAAAATGTTCTGAAATGTCAATTTTGCAGCACTGCAAACGTCAAACATTCTAAAATGTAATTTTTCTTTCAAGCGTCACTCATAATTCGCATCAATGAAATTCACGCTGCAATTGGGGCTCTTGAAAAATTCCAGTTATGCGCATACTGCAAATCGTGATGCATTTCCGAATAGACCCAACTTTATATTTTTCCATGCATATCTTTAATTATCAAAACAAATTTAATCTCCTCCAAGCTGATTCCAACAATCAAAAAATTATAAATAATCAAAAAAATTTGGTGAACAAAAAATATCTCTGACAAAAAGTAACGTAAAGCGAAAGGCGGGATGTTTGGGACGAGCAGCCATAAACAAGTAGATAAAAATTATCGGCTTTTTTATTGGTAGCACTTTTTAGTAAGGGGTTCCTACACACTTAACGTAAAGGTTAGTAATGCATTTAGACACAAAATTGATTAAGAAACAAAGTTTATAGAAAAATTTCCAAATTAAAAAAATGTACTTTTTGAAAGAAAGGAGTACTTTCGTATTGGCAGTAGTAAAAGTGTACCTCAAAAGGTACACTTATACCACTTGCGGCATCACTGGCAAATATAATATAATAATAATTTTAATTTTTGTTAGTATTTGACATAATAATAAATCTTTATAGGTCTTGTATCGTATATGCTTCTTCGTTATAAATAGATCGATTGATTAGAGCTGTGCTCACATATGCGAGACTAGACGGACGTGGCTTAGCTCCAGTTTATGCCAGGCGAGACGGGCGTGTGGTCTCGCTCTGGATAATCATGTTCTATTCTAGTAGCTGTATATTTATATGTGAAAGGATTAGAGCATTGCTCACTTATGTAAGGCAAGACGGAAGGGCCAAGCTCCTACATATGCCAGGTGAGACGGGCATGGCCTCGCTCTGGATAATCATTCTTCATTTTAACGAAAGTAACGATTTGTGTCTAGTTCGACGGTAAATCCAGTCTTTTAAGGCGTGTGGTATTAGTGGTTTGAGCAAGCTATTTTCCCAATGGTCTTGAATTTCGGATGGTCTTGAAGTCGCTCTTTGTGTTTTTGATTGAGTACACTAAGACTGCTTTTAGCTAAAGGAACATTGAGTTCTTTGTGGATATTTGCATTATTTACAAACCAAGGATTTTCGATTGTGAACGCTGTATAAGGTCAACATTACAAGAATTAGCTTTTCCCCAAATCTGTGCTCCGTATGTCTAAATTGGTTTAATCACAATATTGTATAGCAACACCATATGTTCCAATTGGAGGCTTGAACTCCTGTTAAGTAGCCAGTTTAACTCAACAGCCTTTAGCTTAATTTGATTTTTCTAGGATTGAATATGCTTTCGCCATGTTAACCGTCTGTCAAGATGAACATCCAGATAGGTCACGTTATTCGCTTGAGGAACAGGTATTTCATTGAGCATAACTGTAGGATATGTTTCAGCCCACAAAGTAACTGTAACGTGCGTACTTTTTCAGTTCATTGATTCTTATTCTCCAGTTTCTCAACCATTTTTCTAGATGTACAGGGTCCGCCATATAACGTTTATTTTCAACTAGTGCTTATTTCGTGAATGGTAACACTTAGCTCATGTCTGATTTGACAGATAATTAGTTTTATACTTCCGCTGAACGAATATGGTTGTGTATACGCTTGAACAACGCTGAGAAGTGGGCCTGCGATCGACTTACAGAAGATGCAGATTTTGCCAAAGAAATCATCTTTTCAGATGAAGCTCATTTTGATCTTGGCGGGTATGTAAACAAGCAAAATTGTCGCATTTGGGGCACAGAAAACCCGCACGCATACATTGAAAAGCCGCTGCATCCAAAACGAGTCACTGTTTGGTGCAGATTTTGGTCCAGAGGCATAATTGGGCCATTTTTCTTCGAAAATGAACAAGGAGTGGCCGTTACAGTCAATGGCGATCGTTATCGGGCCATGTTGAACGAATTTTTGTTCACAAAAATTGAAGAGGAGGATATTGGCAACATTTGGTTTCAACAGGACGGCGCTACGTGCCACACAGCCGAAGGTACACTCGATGTTTTGCGCCCTGTTTTTTAAGATCGCATTATCAGCCGCAGAGCTGATGTCGTTTGGACACCTCGAAGCTGCGTTTCGACACCGTTGGACTATTATTTGTGGGGTGCCCTCAAAGATAAGTGTTACGTCGACAAGCCAGAGACAATTGACGCTTTAAAGGACAATATTCGTGAAGCCATTGGTGAAATACAGCTGCACACAATCGATGCTTAATCGTGCTTAAAAATTGGACCGATCGTATAGGCTACTGCATGGCCAGCCGAGGCAGCCATATGAATAAAATTATTTTCTATTATTAACCGGAAGGATTGTACTTTTGAATAAAAAAAAGAAATTTGAGAAAATATCCAGTAGTTTTTTTTATAGAATTTTCAAAAAAAAAAGTTATTTGGCGGACCCTGTACATTTAAGTCCTTGGATGCAACTATAGGGCTTGAATGGGTGCTAAAAATAGCTGTACCATCAGCAAATGTTTAAGTGACCAATCGATTGATCAACTGCAAATATATGTTATAATACTCGACCGAGGACGCTACCTTGAGGAACTTCAGCTGAAATTGGAAATTTAGATGTAAAAAAGTTTCTAACTTTCTATCACATAGGTATGATTCTTGAATTTTATGGGATTAAACAAGTTACAAAAGTATTATTTCGCATATCAAATCTTCACGCCAGACCCTATCATATGGCTGAGCAACATCTAAGAAAATCGCAAAACAGTATTTTTTTCTTCAAAAGCTTTCTTTATTTCATTTGTAATACGGTGCACTTGCTCTATAGTACCATGTTATTTTCGAAAGCCGAATTGGTGGCTTGGGAAAATTCTTGTTTGTTCCATATGTGACTGTAATTTTGTTAGCAGTAACTTTTTAAATAGTTTTGAAAGCATAGGAAGCAAACTTCTTGGTCTGTAAGAGTGTTGTGACTCATAACGAGGCATTCCCCAGAATATTGTCTGTTTATCAATGACCAAGTGCTGGGAATGAAAGTTGATCCACCGACACAAAAAAGCGGGCGATCAACACTCATTGCATTACGGCATTTTTATATAACTTTATTCAATGCCATGGCCAGCAAAGTAAACAAATAATATTCTTTGGAGTGCCTTGTTGTGAGTCACAACAAGCGGATTTTTGTGTTGGGTCTTTTCCAGGTTTGGGAATCATAGTTATCTGTGAAACTTTCAAAGACATTGGAAAATGACAATTCCTCAATATTGCATTAAATACATTAAATATTGACTTTTACTTTTAGTGTGCTTTCCCTCGCTTAAGTAGGCAATTTAGCAATCTTAAAATTGTTACTGGTTGGATTCGGCTGAAATACAGATTTTAAGTGCTCAGCAAAGGCACAAGCTTTTTCTTCGTCACTCCTCGCCCATCTCCCATTTTTTGCTTGCAAGAGCGCTTAAAATTCTTTTGTAATTTTTATGTTTCTATTTGCTTTTCATTAGGAATTGGTCCTAATTGGTAATGGCTAAAAATCCATTAGATTGCTTATGTTGGAGTTAACTTTTGTGCAAATAGCTTTAAATTTCGTTCTAACTTAGTATTTAGTAATTCTTTTAGTCGTCTAACAGCTGAAAGGATTTTTTGCTTAGCTTGAGGCGATCTTCTTTGCTGCCATTCTCTGCTTAGAGTTCGTTTTTCTCTAAGAAGTTCTTCCTCCTTTGACTCCTTCTCCATTGATTGAACTTGGCTATGCAGATTTAATATCACCGGGGAGTGATCAGAAGATAAATCAAAGCTAGTTTCCACTGTAATTGATTGTCGATCAATGTTCTTACATATTGCAAAATCCATGAGATCAGGTATCTTTTGTGGGTCAGAAGGCCAGTAAATTTGTTAAACCGAAGATATAAAATTAAAACTAGGAGTAGCAGTTGCTTAGCAAACGCGTAAGCTGGCTACATAAATTGGTATGTTGAAGATGCATTTAAGTTGGGTCGCTCGCTCTAATAAACTTTTCCCAAAGCAATAAAAGTTAAGATATAATGTTGCTTTGTCTCAAAAAATGGACATATTTCGTTTTGTCAATGTTAGGGAGATTTGCGTAATAAATAAGTTTACCTGATCTCATAAACATTTTAATACAAAAAAATTTTAATTTATTTAAATTTATTGCATATTCATTAATTTGTTTAATTCTTGGCGTTTCTCAACTAACCTCTTCTTGTCATTTACTTTTTTAAGCCGATCACAAGAAGTAGCTGATTCGATAAGTCCACTTATATAACGAACCCTTGAGAATGCTTCATATGCCATTCCTAATGCAAATTATTTTTCTCCAATATCGACAACAGCTTGTTCGAGTGTTAATCGTTGCGATCTATGAATACTAATCGCATAAGCAAGTTGTAGTGGAATTTGCTTGCAAGTAAAATTGTTTTATCCTTTTTCAAATGAGGAATAGGTAATACATTAGAGTTGTTGTATTTTGGTCCAGAATAATTGGGAAACTTTGGTCAAGTTGCACAAAGGAAATTCTTCTATAAATCGCCACTTTCGCAATGGTTATAAACAATTTCAAGAACATCACCGATGCTGCCATTTCACAGACCAGCTGAAGTAAAAAGATTTTGCCTCAAAATAACTTGTGCACCTTTACATAGATATAACTTTGGGCTTAAACCTCTTACATCGTCGGATGAGGCTAACAACGCTCGTGGGTCATTGTGTAACATGAAAACATTCATCATTCTCTGCCGAAGCTGCTAAAAAATATTACAAGCAATAGTAGCAGCGTAGCGAGTGCAAACAGCTACATCACGACTCTGCTTAAAGCACAGCAGCACCGCTTGCCAAAATCCATAGCTTCTGCTGTAAAGTCTGCTTGAAAAATGTTAATAAGCGACTGCAACAGCAAGAAGACGACTTCAAAATGCGATAGTTTGCTGTTGCTGTGGCTTCGATAATGTTCAAAAATTACAGCACGACTGAAAAACCGAACTCTCGCTGCCGCTAAAACTATTTGCTTCTTTCGTAGCATGCAGCCGAAGCAAAATTTATTTATGGAAAATTGCAAAATAAATTGCTAAAGCGCAGCCAAAGTAAAAACTTTGATGCTTTTGCTAATTTGGCAGCAGCAATTTAAACTCTGAACAGTAGTATACATCAAAGTCATGAAAAACCTAAGGGTGCGAAAATCGACCCCTCCCCCATCCATACGATTTTTTGCTTCACTCCACCAGCTCTTTCACCTCCGTAAATATTCGTACTCTTTCACTGGACACCCTGTATATGTATTTTTGTTTTGTTTGTATAGAAATTTGAATGGCTCGATAAATTTTCATCAGATTAATATAAATTACTTACAATACAAAAGGTATAAAAACGCCAAATTAATAATCAATTAATAAAAATTTATGCGAAATATTCTAAACACTAGCACTTTTCACTATTATTGATGCTTTCTAATCGTACACCGACAAACAAAAGCGAAATTGTTCTTCCATGTTGATCGGTTATTATCGGATACATAAATTTGTTTTGCTTGCACAACAAAAGCAATTAGAAGCAGTAAGCTGAAGCATAGTGAATTCGGCGAACAACAACAACGAAACATATGGAAATATTTTTTCAACTAACTTTTAAACTAAATAGAATTTCAAAATTTTGGCTTCGTTAGGAAATAATGTTAGAGGCGTAGAACAGTTTAGAAAAAACGATTTTTAAATCGGTCAATCCATTTAGAAGTCATGCTCTGTCCAACATTTTTCAAACAAGCTGTTCCATGGGAGCTTCGCTCGCTTGCTCCAATAAATAATAATTAAACATAACATTGAATTACATTTAGTTTTAACCAACATAAAAAATTAACAAGAACAACAAATTCATCACTAAAAATATCAAATGAAAACTTTTTACAAAACAAAACACATTTTTACATGAATTTAATTGTGAACTTTTTTAGATCAAGTAAGTTTGAAGAAGGCAACAACAACAACAAATTTGTTTTTGAATAATTTTTATTTAGAAGATGAAATGTTTTAAAATAGTTTTAAATAATATAAACGAAAAAAACCAGAATTTTTCTCTATTACTGTATAAAAAAGAATTCTACGTTTATACTTACGATACTATCGAAACTGTGTCTTTTTTTAAAATGGGTACTTTTGAATACTTTTTTGACCTTTTCCGATAGTAAAAAAAAACAAACAATGTGCAAACATGTATTAAAATGACAGCAATCTAATTTTTTCCAAATAAGAGGTGTGGTCTACTTAACTAAATTTTCAGTTTTCTTGTTTTGTTTTCATTATAACAACAAACATTAGCAATTACAATGCCATTTATTTCGGCACACTCAAAGGTGTCTGTAAACCATGCTTTGTAAGACAACGAAGCCATAAATTAGTTTAAAAAAAAAAATAAGCTGAACAAAATCTTTTCTTATCTTGATTGCATGTGCGTCAAGGAAGCTCCAATTCGTTGTCTATTCGTCGCATTATAAAAACAACAATACAAAATAGCCATCATACATGTATTAACGATATGGACTGGAATATAAAAACCAAACCGTGAGAAAGTGCGAAGCTAAACGACTTAAAACGTCGTTTTAAGTTATTCGATTGAATAATGCATGAGTTGCTAGCGATAAGAGCAACAGTTACAAGCTTTGTGTCTTGAGATTGCGTAGGGCGGTAGATGAAGCGGGCGCACACGTGAAGAGTGACAGACCGGTTATTCAATCCAAAATAAAAGCGTTGCATATAAAACTATGATCCGAAAATAGTACCATATGAACAAAATGACGACACGGAGAGAACAAGTTTGTGCCTAGGACTCCAGAGACTACAGCTATATCATGTGGTGAGGCAAGCCACAAGCTATGTGACACTAAATAAACCGTGAAACTAAATAAAGGAATCAACAAGCGCTCAAGAAAGCCTGGAGCGCACGAGTACAAATCGCGCGCAGTTGGTTTGAAGTGTGGAGCTTTGTAATCGGATTCAAGTAGAGACAATTCAAAGACGAGCATAGCGCGCACTTTGCACACGCGATTGGCACGGGTCTTAGATGCTGTCTCGCTGCTTGTTGTAACAATTTACTGCTTGCCAACTTGTCTCTGCATCTTAAAGTGGTTGGTAGTGGTAGTAATAGCACTTGAATACATGTGCATCGAAAAGTTTTATCGAAAAGGAGTGGAGCTCAGTTGTGAATAAGTTGGAAGCTGAATTATGGTGTCATGTGTTGCTAATCTCATGCGATTACTATTTCTAAACTGAAATGGTCAAACTGCTTTTTTGTCAAGGAGTCAAAATGGCTTTTTGCACACATTTTAACAAGGCATTTAAGAAACAATAAGTAGAACCAATATAGAACCTCTCTTTTTCATTTATAAAAAAATCTTTTAAGACCTTTTGTAAAAAAACCTTGAAAGAAGTTTTACAAACAACCATTTTGTTTCCTTTAGTTTTGTGTTCTTAGCATGGAACACGTGTTGCAAGTTTGACCTTAACAACTAACCAATATCCTGCAGAGTAAGTGTTATGCTCTGTTATTTTTTCTGCATTGTTCTTGCAGATACTTTTGATTGATGACTGCCTGACGCACGTGTACAAACAAAGCAATGATTTTATAGAAATAAACTTAGAAAAATACCCATAGCGTATAGTAAACTATAATTGAATGAAAAATTGTTACTTCATAAGAAATTTCTTTTTTTTTTCTTCAGCACTCATAACATTTTAACAATTGCAATCATTGTTTGTAGGATTGTGCGCCTAGTTTCAAATAACACAAATAATGCTATGTGCAGTTCAGAATCATAGACTTTAGTATTAGGCCAAACAATAACCGTGGCTTATCAGGTTTGATCTTAAAAAATCGATATTTTTTATTGTGTTGAAATGTTTATCTTACTCTTGTTAATTAAACTCCAAAGTTACAGGTGGTATAGAATAATAAATATACAGCTCTGCAAAAAACTTACTCAGGCCTCTCTTTTAATCAGACCAAACTTAAGTCTAAATCATCAAGGCTCCATTTTTCAGTTGTGATTTTAGGACTTAAATTAAAATATTGGGATTATTTTTATTTATTTAATTTCATTAGTCTTTGAAAAATATATTTTAAAGACTATAACAGTGAAAATGTGATTATTTAAGAATAATATTACAAAAACGTATTTAAAATAATTCTCATTTGATACTTTGATATAGAAAAATATAAATTATTATTGCAACATATGATATTGAACAGGTTTAGTGATCTAAAAAGAGGCGCATTAGCAGCATAGTGCGACACATTTTCAAATAGGAACAGAATTTCCAACGATTCAGGACTATCTACGACACCAGAAATGATATCATGATAAAAAGAAGGAACAAAATATTTCTCCTAATCTCCAAAGATTTAAGACCAATCAACAGATATTGGGCACTTTAAAACGGAATAGAACCATCCAACCAACCAAGTTAAGAGAGTGTAATGTACACCTAGTGAAAGATTTCTGCACACGTTCAAGTCTCAACTTATGCGTCGCATATTGTGGGTTCCAAACAACGGCAGCATACTCAAGTCTAGAACGAACCTGACTTGTAAACAACACTTTCCACGTTTAAGGGTCCGTAAAGCATAAACCACAACGCCTAATAAAAGCCAGCATGGCATATGCCCAAGACTCATTTATAAGGTTGCGGTACTTGAGACCGAGCTCGTTCGAACTGTCAGAATGGATGAAAAGAAATCAATGAAATGAATGCATAGAACAAAGAAAAGCACAGTGACAGTTCTAGCAAAGGCGGAAAAAGAGCGCGTTTCTCTCAAGTGCCACAACCTTATAAATAAACCTTGGCATATGCCTTTGAAATAAGAAAATCCAAATGTGAGGTAGACGAAGAAATGTGAAGTGTGTCTCAATTCTAATCTAACCTGAGGCAGACGAAAATTTAACATCAAAGAGTACACCCAGGTCTTTAAACTGACAAACAGATGCTAACTTTGAAGTAACAATATTTGAAGAAATTCACAATCGGACGAGTTTTTGACTTTAAGGAGAAGTTACTGTGAGGGAAAAGATCAGTTATATCATTAATCAAAAGAATAATAAGTAATGGGTCCAGAATGGTCTATATGGCAAGAATTTCACATTGCCAAAAGCGACGGAAAGAGAGATTAGATAAGTAGGATTTTAATCAACTAAGGAAACTTGAATGAAACCCATCCTCTGCAGCTTTTTAACTAAGAGGACATGGGAGATTTTGTCAAACGCATTTGAAAGAAAAAATTTAAAAGAAATTTTGAAAAAGTGTAAATTTCATCAACTTGATATCCTTCCTGAAACGACGATAAAGAATATTCATAAAAATTACCAAATTTGAAACTGTTGACCTACCTGGCATAAAACCATGCTGATTGGGAAAAATAGTATGCTTTACAGCAAAAAATCGTTCAACCTTAACAATCTACTCAAACAATTTCGAAATCAATCGGTGGGTTCTGCGACCCCACATATACAATTTTTTCAACTTCGAGTTGTCACCGGTAACATAGTTTAGAAACGTCAACACATCGATTCTTTCAGAAAATGTACACATATCGCTTCTCTTAAGTTAACAGAAAAAGTTCCAGAATTCACAGTTATTGCAGAAGAAACTACATGTTCGCTATATAATACAAAAACCTTATTTAGATTTTTGATCGATTAACTTCTGAAAGTGAAAAACCAGAAGTTTTAGACCAAGATTTGACGGCCTCGATAGTCTAGTGGTAGCGTGCTTGACTGTCGCTTAGGGGTCCCGGGTTCGAATCCTGGCAGGGCCATGGACCTACGCTATAACATTTCTTTCATTATTTCTAATCAAAACAACTTTAAAACCCATCAATTTACGACGAAAATTTGTAGTTGGTGGTGATAGAAAAAGTTTGTGAAGAGGAATGTTTAGTAATTTAATTTGACTGAGGTCAAGGCATAACACTTGCTTCAGCTTAAATATCACATGTTTCTACAGCATCTGACACATTAAGAACATCCTACACAAAAGTTTCACTTGATTACTCTTTTCTTCCATTCTGTGGTACCACAACGGACCAATAATATGGTCTAAGTGGGCTGGCGTAAAGACATGCTTGGTTTAAAGGATGCCGCCATCTTAACCTAACCTAGATTGTCTATAAAAATATTTATTATTTAACACATAGTGCATGTACATACTTTTTTTTTACTTATTCTACTTCAATCGGAGTAAATTCGCCCAAAACAGAACTAGTCCTTTTCACAAGGAAACACAAAATTCCGTCCCTCGCATCAATCATGCTAAATGGGTCTGCACTGTCCTTTTTGGAAAGTGCAAAATATCTAGGACTCATTCTTGATAGAAAACTGAGCTAGAAACTTAATATTTCTGAGCTTACGAAGAAGCGACAGTTGGGCTGTACTCTAGTAAAGAAGCTATAGGGACTGGCTATATACAGGTGTCCTGATATCTATACTTCCATAAGGAGCAACAATATAGTAGCCATCCTTGGACAAGGTTACATATTTGAACCAGCTCAAAAAAGTCCAATGTCATCTACATATATGAATCAGCGATGCTCTGAGAACAACGCCGACGGCGGCTTTAGAAACCATACTTTACCTTCTACCGCTCGGCTTGGTTGAAAGGCAAACAGCAGCTTGTTTGGCGGTCAGACTGAGAGAAACTGGAATATGAAAAAAAAAATTTGGGAGCAGGGTACGCATCCATACTTTACAAATTCAATTTCATTCCACCAGTAGCGTAACTGTATGTTGTGCGCCCGCCAGCAGGTTTCTAAAACGCCCCTGATTTTTACTTTTAGAGTAAAACAGTGTTATAAGTAGGTTACTAGAAGCGAAGGAGAAAACAAGAGAACTCTTGACAAAAAAAAAGAGAGCAAGAAGAGGTTTTTTATTTCAATAGTCATCATTAATTACAACAGTTATATTTTAAAAATATCTTATATTATAAATAAATTAATATTTTATTTTTATATAATTTTTTAAAAAAAACTATAATGTGAAAAATACTTTTTATAATGTTAAATATAACGAAATTTATAATAAATATAAGATTACATCACAAAGTAGATAAAAAGAAAACATTTTTTAATTATTTAAAAAAATTAAACAAACTTAAAGTTTGAATAAATGAGATCAAGAATTTTCTTATTGGTGAAATGATGAGTTGAAGATAAGTTAAGTTTAAATGTTTTGTATTTGACGTTACATGTTAACTAAAAAATTTGCTAACGTTCCACAGTGTAACGTCCCCATTCTTGGCCAAAAATAGAAGAAGTTATCGTAGAGCTATGAAAATTAGCGCAAATATCTAAACAGAATTAAGAAATGTTGAAAAAGTTATACAAATCCGCTCTCTGCTACACCCACCTCCCATATAAACGAAACCTATTTTTGCCTGAAACTTCATTAAGTCTTATCTTAAAACTACGCAATTTGCTACATCAATTTCTTTTGTGATAATAAATAAATGGAAAATATTATAGCGAATGCCACGCCCATTAATTATATTTTAGTAACTCACCCTTGGAAAATACTACCAACACAAGTTAACTACGTTTTTGTTTAAATTTTTAAGCTTTTTTGATTACAGCAAGGAAACTTTAAAAACTGAGTTGTTTTGTGTTTGTAAAAAAGTCGAAATTTTGAAAAGTTATCAGCTGCCATACATCAAATATATCTCACATTTTAACTAAACATGTCACTATAAAAACTGTATATATTTCACATTAGCACGACATATTTTTTATTTTTATTTTTTGGTTCTGGTGTAACGCAGTTCTAATGATGTTTTCATGAAAAGCTTATAGTCCATTTTTCTCAAAATTATTTTTTAAACACTTTTAAAAATTGAATATTTAAAAATTTGTATCCCGCTTTAAGTGTTCACTTTTATGATAAGTTTAAAACCATATGTTCAAAATGTAAACAAAAACAGCAATGTTGTCAGACATAAGAAATTTTAAACTTTATTTTGATATATAAAAAAAATTAAGTAAAATGTGAATAACAAGAAAAATTGTATTTTCAAAAAATTCAACTTTGACGGCTTGTCATATCGAAACGGTTGCTATTATTACAAAACTCATTTTGATTTTTTTTACCCAGGATACTTTCTATTGAAAGCTATAAAAATTTTGGGAATATTCAAACATCGATGAATTAGATTTTTGGCAGCTTATTTTACAGCGTGCATCGTTCTCCGCTTCATTTATCATTTTCATCAAGGGTCTTGAGGGCGCCCCTGGATTAGTTGCGCTCTGCGGGCCCGCTTTTTACGCCACTGCATTCCACCAAGGACTGATTACCGTAAACCACTGCTTTCCTTTAGTGGAAACTACGGCACGCTTATTCCACCTTATGTGTTTCTCTACAAGAAGGCACAAATATCTGGGGTCGTTGTTCGTTCTCGAGCTTAACGACCTGTCAAGGACAAGCTTCAAACGTCTAATAAGCTTCAAAAAAAGATCAGTGTTGTTCCACTCGGACAGAAGGCAGCGGTGCAGCGGTATCACAATGGACCTTTTTGGTCTAAGTGAGCCGAAGTATGTGCGGTATGGGTTACGCACGTGCAGAGGCTGCCGCCTCAACCTTACTTAACCTACTTCAATATTCACTTCACCATTTCTAATTGTAGCTCAGAAAAGATCAATTGATATTCATAATAAATAAATTGAAATTCAGAAAGACCAATTAAAACACCGAAGAACTTTTATATTTTCATAATCATTGCCATAACTAGGTATTTGATTTTTATGCAAAATCATTTCTAAATCAAATCCTGTGTACAGATAGGTTAGCAACTTTTATTTTATTTTCTAAAAATATTGATTAAATAAACATATTTGATCAGAATGTGTTAAAATTTTGCATAAATTTTATATATTTTAGATTTTTGACACTACTTTTTTATACGTTTTGCATAAAAATCCGATCCCTAGTCATAACCATTACCACACCCTTATACCATACTATATGTAAATGCCATTAAAAAAATAACAAAATTTTTCTGAATTTCAATTTATCTGTTCCGAATTTCAATTGATCTTTTCTAAACTTTAATTGAGCTATTCTGAATTTCTACTAATTTTTTGTGAATTTCACTTTATCTTTTCTGAATTTCAAATGAAATTTCTAAATTTCAATTGTCTTAATCCGAATTTTATTTGATCTATTTTGAATTTCTAAAAGAATTCTGAATTTGAATTGATCTTTCCGGAACTTCAATTTAAAATGCAATTTTTTAAATTCAATTGCTCTTTTCTGCACTTCAAATGGAGATCCGAATATAAATTGATATTGATATAAATTCAGTTTGAAATTCAGAAAAGATCGATTTAATTTACGAAACTCCATTTGAAATCCAGAAAAGATCAATTGAAATACCTAATAGATCAATTCAATTTCAGAATTACTTTTTAAATTCAAAATAGATCAATTGAAATTAAAAAAATCTCATTTAAAATCCAGAACAGAACAATTAAAATTCGAACTTTAAACCGTTTTTATTATCTCGTAAAAAATTGTGTAACCGATTTAAGTGGGAAAATGCCGCACAGTATTTTCTTTTTGCCAAAAAATAAAAAAAAATCTGTTTCCGAAAAAACACAAAAACTTTTTTCCTGATAGAACACACTTCAACAAAAAAAATATCCAAAGGATTTTTAATTTTCTTATTTCGTTTGGTTACACGGAGCTCTGAAAATCAAATGTTGGAAAAAACAAAATTTCGGTCCAACTTTCGAATTCTCCACTTCGATTACTTTAAATACAACACAAATAAATGGAGCATATTTTAAAATATGTCATCAAATGCAACTAAGCAAATTGATTGGGGTTTGTTATGAGAAAAAGTTTTGTTTTACAGTTATTTTCAAAGTGAATGTTCAAGTGAAAAAAGTACTTTTAAATGTTTAAAAGAGAATAAGAAAAGTATATCGAGGTTTATTCTACAATTTTTCATGCAATTTGGTGACAGTACGTATTATCGAATAAAATAGGAAAAAAGGAATAGTTTTAACACTCCAAAAGTAGTTATTTTGACGTAGAAGACAAGGAGCTCCCTGGAGTGGTAAAAAATTTTGACGACGAAAATTTAGAGTCTTTACTGAATAAAAATAATCCATATCAAACACAACAACTTGCAAATTAGACATGACTCATCAAGCCATTTCCCACAGTACTAGGGAGTCCAATCCCGGAAGCTTTTCTCGATCCCGGGATTATCGCGGGATTAGTTCGGGATAGAAAGTTTTAAGGAGTTAAAAATTTAAAACGTTTTTAAAACAATTTTTTGTTATGTATTAATTGAAACTAAAAAAAAAGTAAATTAATTCATTTATAAAGAAACAAAAACAAAACACATTAAGGGTATTCACAATTGCGTTGTTTTAAGTGTAGTTAAAAAGTCCCGTGGTATTGATAACACACTTTACCGAGCGGTTTTTATATTTTTTGTTGTTTTACATGAAATCTCTAAAAACCAAAAGTGTGGCAATTTTAAGTAGCCCAATGATATGTTTAACGAACGTGGTTTTTAAGGTTCCATAAACAAATGATCGGTTGCCAGTTATTTTCTAACTGCAAAATATATTAATAAAATATATCAAATTGGATAGTTAATTTATGTTTATAGTAACAAAAAGCTATAGTGGGAGGTTCCCAACCACATATTCTATTTTAAAGGGTGCTCATAATTGTGATTTTCAACTATGGCAAAAAAAAAACACACTTCAACTATACCATACAGTTGTGAATACTCTTATTGTTAATAAACGAACAAAACTAAAATTATATTAATGACTAACAAATTGTATTAATATAACCCTTTCAGTGGATTTGCCCAATACATTGGACACATCAGAAAGTAATTTTTATATGTATTTATTTTGCAAAGCTTTTGTTTAAATGAAATTGTTTGGTTCTATGAAAAAAAGAACCAACATGATGAAAATAAATTTAGAGAGATATTTAACATAAAAGTCTGTTGGATTTTCGGTTTTGTTCCAAAGAAAAGTAAAAACAAAAATTTTTCGGCCTATTTTATAAGAAAAAAATGAACCGGACAAAAATCAAATTTATGTTTTTTTATCTTTTTCGGCTTTAATGATAAGAATATTAAGAGGGTTTAAGAAATAAAGTTCTAAACGGTTGAAAAATTTTTAAGGGATTAAAAAAAAGACTGCCGACCAGGAGCAAAATAATTTTTTCTTTGTACAAGCTTGCAAGACGTAAGTAGCGTAGGTAAAAATCAAAGGTATATTTTTTCATCTTTTAAGGACCTAAATGATAAGAATATTACCTCAAAAATATTATTTTGTTCTTAGTTTAGCCTAGCCATTGAAAGTGTTAAAGAACAAAATATATAAAAAAATAAAATACAGAATAGTTTAAGGTATTACTATATAAATGTTACACTATTTTTTTGTACATTTTTCATGAATTTTTTTGTGTTTAAAGCATATTAATTTTGGAAAAGACTTTTCACAATTAAATTATTTGTTTTTATTATTTTTAAAGTGATCATTAAGCTGATCAACGTGTTTTATTTTTTATTGGAGAGTTTAGTTCGGATATTATTACAAATAAAACCCGCTGATGAAAAACACCGTTCTGATTCTATGCTAGTTGTAGAAATAATTGCATGATAATCTTAAGCAATTTGTAAGTTTCGATCACGATTGCATTCACCACAAAAAAAATATTTCCTAAGTCAGAATATCTAACAATTTTGAAATACATAGCTTACTTCCCAATGTTGCAATTCTTCTAAAACTTTGCAAAGTTTTTGCACCAGTTATTCACACTCATCATCTTAAGAATCTTTTTCAGCCTCAATAAAAGGCTTTTCTAATTCTATATTCATATCAACTTAAAATGAAATGTTTGCATTGACATGAATATTTGTAATGGAAATTTTTTATTTAAAAACCCCGGGATCCTGAAAGACAATCCCGGGATTTAAAGAGGTTTAAATCAGTGTCGGGCAGCTTTGCACACCTATACTTTCTTATCTTGAGTATGTATTAATGACCGCTTTAAAGCTCACACTGAAAACAAAGTAGTGCTGAAGCGCTTTTTGCAGAAATCTTAGTAGGCATTATGGGATATTTTTTGCTTGGATTTGTATTGCTAAATTAAATAAATAATTAGTAGACGGAATGTCAGAAGGAATCAGACCGACAGACGGATAAAAAGAAATACAGATAAGCAAACAGAAATGTAAAAATGCAGGTTAATAATAAAAAACAAATATGTTTTTATATTGTGCTTATGTTGCTTATAGTTTTTTGCCAAGGCCAAACTGACAGAGTAAGATGCTTTCATTATACGTAATTAGAACTGATCACTATATGATATGATATGTGGACATACCGCTTTTAAATAATTAAATAATTTCTCCATCGCATGCCCCACAATTACCTTATATTGGCCATGCAAATTATCGTTATGAATTGTAATGCATAATTTCTTTAATTTTACCTCTTTTATGCTACGCCATGCCGTTATTTTCTAAAAGCAAAAAATTTGTTCATATATACAGGGTTGCCAATATTCGAAGCGCCCATTTTATTTTTAAATAAATCAAAGAAACCACAATTTTTTGTCTGTTCGTCATGAATATCATTTAGTTGGGTTCAAGTAGATTTGCTTACATTATTTCTTGAATATGATATCTCGTAAATGGTCGCCATGGTTTTCTTCAACATTTCGATGGGAATGACGGTTATTTCTTGACGGATGTTGGTTTTCAGCTCTTCTAGGGTCTTTGGCTTGTTGACGTAAACCTTTGATTTCAAATAACCCCACAAAAAGAAGTCTGGAGGCGTTAAATCTGGTGATCTTGGCGGCCAATCGAAATCACCATTTTTTGACATCAAACGGCCAGGGAACAATTGCTTCAAAAAATCGATTGTAGTGCGGCTTGTGTGTGGTGGCGCGCCGTCTTGTTGAAACCAGTAGTGCCTGATACGCTTTCGACGAACGATTGGCATGAAAAAATTGTTTATCATATCGCGATAACGCTCCTGATTGACAGTAACTCTGTGGCCATTATCATCTTCGAAAAAGAACGGCCCAATGAGCATTTTAGCACAAACGCCGCACCAAACAGTGACTTTTTCATCATGAAGAGGTACCTCTTGAATCTCTTGTGGATTTTCAGTGGCATAAATACGGCAATTTTGTTTGTTTACCGTTCCGTTCAACTGAAAATGAGCTTCATCGCTCATTGAGTTGAGTTTTCACTATTGACTTGTTTTGTTGAATGTAAATTTCAACAATTTTAGAGCGTTCGCGTGGCGTGTACTGTTCCATTGTAAACATTTGCGGTATGTCATTAGTCGATTTGGCATCACTGCGGAAAGTTACAGTGTTGCCAGATGGGCGCTTCGAATATTGACAACCCTGTACTTCTAAAAATTTTGCATACATAAAATTTTATACAGTGTAATCATACGTTATATCCGTGTCGATGAGCAATAACAGCTTAAGTCTTATCTCAAAGTTTTCAGAAATCTTGTTTCAAAGTTTTCAATCGCCATATAAGTTATATGAAAGGGTCTTTTGTTTTTGCGTCATATCTTTGGCTAAGGTCATGCTAGAAGTTCAAGATTTTGTGTGCTCATAATATATACGTGAAACACAACTATATCAATAACTCAGTTCTGTCTTAAATCGACTTAAGCTATTATTCCTTATCGACACAGATATAATATAATATATTCAAGGAACACGCAAGCGCAGATCTTATCTGCTTGACAATCGCTTGAACACTGAAGCTTTGATCGTTCAATAGGTGAGATAAATACATATTTTACTGCACAAACACAATCTCAAGTGTGCAAAGCTGCCTGCAGTGTTGCCAGGTGCCTCTCATCATTTACCCCTAGATTGGATTTCAAATCCCCCTAAAATTCCCCTAATTTTTTTTTTTGAAAAACATACAAAAATGCACTTGTAAATAACTTTTGTTAAAAAATTGAAATTTCAAGTTTTTTATTAAAAGAAAAGTATATTAAAAACATTGTAGGTATATTTTATAAATGTAAATTACAAAAAATTTATACAAAACAAAGCAAACAACTCATTTAATTCATGTTGTTTTATTAAAACTAACATATACAATGTGTATTAAACATAAAAAAGGTACATTTCATGAGATCATTGAAATCTTATTTAATTATTAAATTTTTTAAATAAATATTGGTATTCATCTAACTGAACTGGCTGAATACATCTAACATATAATCATCAATCTCTTTTGATTCATATAAATTTTCAGAATTAAACATTTTTAGCATATTTGCGGTCGGTATAAAATCGATGCATCCATTTGTCATCCCATATCGAACGCGGAGGATTGCGTCAGAAGTTTTTACAGACATTCTATTTCTTAATTTATCTTTCACAATATTCATAATTGAGAAAGATCTGTCAACTACCGCATTCGAAAATGGGATGCACAATAAAGCGAAAACTAATTGAACAATGTGCTTATAGCGCTGCTCATTACATGCATTTTTAATATTAAAAACTCCACCCAAAATGATTCAGTTGAACTAAAGTTAACGTCTATAAAAGATAAAAAATTCCACTCTTTTATTGTTTCATTCACATCTTCGCAAACCTCTTTGAAATGAACAGCGATATCTTTAAAATCACCCTTTTTTAAACTGCTTGCTGTTCCTGGAGTAAGAAATTTAAGTTTTTCTAAGATATGAAAATTGTCTGAAACTCGAGTTTGAATTTGCTCACACAACTTTATTATAAAATTAATACAGTTTTTTTTTAATTTTATCTAATACGTCAACATTTAAAGTTTCCGCAATAATATTAAAATCGTATCCAAACTCCACACAAGAGAAAGGCATTAAAAATAACTTAAAATTAAACTGCGTAATATCAGAATTTTTTACTTTTAACAGTTCTTGTGGAACAACAATGATTTGAAGAAATGAAAATAATAAGTCATGTAAGTCATCAAATAACTTAAGACAATCTACCTGATCAGCCTGAAATAATTTATTAACAGAAATCACTCTATTTAAAATTCGATGTAAAAAAGTCAAATAAATTCTATTTGAGTTTTCTTTAAACATTTCAAAAAGTTTTTCACCACCGCGTTCTAGACAATTTGCTTATTTTATTGGGAGCCTTGTCAGAAATCAGCTTATACAAGTTTGCGTATTTTTTTTGGTCTCTCCGTACTTTTCGAAAAGCAGTTATGCGACTCTCGAATCATAAAATCTAAATAATTTGGAAGTGAAAAAAAAGCTTTTTCAGCTGCCAAATGCAGGGAATGGCACACACATTTTACAACGACAAGATGAGGGATTATTACTTTTAATTTAGATGAAAACGAATTATATTTCCCTGCCATAACATTAGCCCCATCAATACCAATACCGATTAATTTCTTTATATCTATTTTATCAGATTCTAAAACGCTTTTAAATGACTGAACCATTGCTTCATGATTTTCGCCTTCAAGTTCGATTAATCTATAAAAAGTTGTTACAATTTTTAATGTTTTTTTGCTAAAATACCTGACCATTATACTCATTACTTTTTTTGTATCTATAGTAGTGCTTTCATCTACTATCATTGAAAAATATGAGTCACCTATATCTGCACGGACTACATACACGGAATATATACACGGACTAATGACATTCGTAATGAGTCCAAGGCACTTAGTACGGTGTAATTTAATAGAAGATAAAATTTCGGACTTTTCATCTATGGATTTTATCACTCCGCCCAAATGGTTCACTGTTCTAATTGAGCAATGTTCTGCAATAAAAGCAGCAATTTTCAATTCCGCGACTTTCCTCTGTTCTTCAAAAGGTTTCGTAACGAACGCTGTTATCTTTTTGTTTTGTTTAACTTATAATTCGTCTCTGCCCCGATTTAAATGTTTTTGGGACTTTGAATGATCAATAAGCGTCTTCTTGTGAGCTAATATGTTGTCTTTGCACCATTTACAATAAGCACGTGAGCAATCCAATAAAACAGGTGCGATCCAATCTAAAATATAAATTAAAATAACTTATCGCATATTTAGGCCAAGCGCAGACAGTTGCTTAGTTGTTTTCAATTGTTTAATGTGAAATTGGTATTAAAATGAAGTTTTACCTTTAAAAGGAGTCTCCGTCTCCCATTTTTTTGTATATTTTTGGGCATATCTTTTTTTTTCTATAGTTTTTCCCATACTTCTGTGGTTTTTAATTTTTACAAGAAATTAATTGCAACTAAAGCTCGAAGCGAGTTTGAAGTGAAGTGGGAAATGATAAGTGATTTATTTGAAGTGCTGCCAAATCAGCTGTTTTTGTAAATACCTGTTTTACACATGCAAATAAGTGTTGCTGAAATACACAAGAAGCCAAATTTCAACTTCTTTCGTTTTTAATTTTTGTATGTTTTCGCACAGTATGGACGGAGAAATTTTTCTTGAAATTTCTTCCATAATTTCGAAAACAAGAAAAAGAAAAAAAATGTTTTTTGAAAGGTGAATTTTTCAAATACCCCTAAAAAACCCCTAGCAAATATAAAATCTCCCTAAAAAATCCCCTAAAGATTTAATTCCCCTAAAATTCCTCAAACCAGCTAAAAAACCCCTAAATCTAGGGGGAAATCCCCTAACCTGGCAACAGTGGCTGCCTGACACTGGTTTAAATCATCCGGGATCTCGGGATTGACTTCCCTACACAATACGTAGTGACAAAGTGATTTTGCAGCACGACGATCGGCCGCTCGGAGAGTCACAGTAAAATGGGATGTTGGAAAATGGGACATTAACTTTTATTTTTAATTTTAAGATATGGTAAAATTATGGATATTTTGTGGTTTTTTTTTTGTTTTTTAAAGTATCCTTAAACCTAGTTCCAAATAGATGTGTGTTAGGTAGAAATGTCTTCTCACTGCCCAACGGGCCGACATGTGAACAGCTTACTCCAGGAGCAAAACGTCAGCACTTTATTTTGTTGTTGTGCAAGCGAACAGTTCAAAAAGCTTGAAAACAAAAACGAACCGCTGACCCAAAGCCTTCCAGGAGAGGCTTTTTAAAACAATTCAACGTAAGCTAAATTAGAGTGCTTTTTTCTACGACATACAATGTTAAAATTACAATATGTGTCATACGTCGAGTGAGCTCTTTCACGCTTTCAGCTGACTTGTAACCACTCAAAAAGGCCTTTCGGAATGCTTTTTTCTTGCTGCGTGACGAGCAGACGAAACGTTTCTAACAAATGTGCTCACCTTTGATGTTTATCATTGTTTGTCGTTCACAAATATTAGTGATAAATAGTTATAATAATAAATAATTTATTTTCCCTTTAGATGCTATGACTTAAATCATTTACTCATCATCAGTTTTGCTGTCAACAATAATTCGCGAAATTTATCGAAGATCACTTCAAGTAATTTTACCCTGTAAACGAACAGTAGCTTGATTGTTAAAAAACCGGAATAAACAGTCAATAACAAGATTTTTGAGATGTAAACAAACGGTGCCACGCATCGACATCAAGTGCATCGGCATCTTGCTTTCGTGGGAACTCCATATTTCAAAAACTCTCAGTCGAGCTGAATAGGGGCGCACAAAACTATCACGCACCTTCGCGGCACGCAGTTCTTATATATTTTTGTTGTTATCGTTGTGCCTGCATTCGAAAATCAAAGTTCGATATACCAACAATAACACGAGCAACGGGTTTGATGAAGCCAAAACTACTGCCCAAAAAGAAACCTGATTTCAAAACGAAATTAATTTCATCATAATGTCCCCTCTCGTGCAATCTCGTCAGCTGCAAATCCTTGCGTGGGAACACCCTTAAAATCCTTCTTCCCACGGATGAGACACAACCTGCTCTTTTGTTCTCGGTTGTTGCATATCTTTGTTTCCTCAAACAGAACAGCGGTTTACAGTAAATAATTCGTAGCTACTCCGTAAATTGTCTGTTCTCTCTTTTGGCAAACATTGTTAAAAAATGCCTAAAATCCTACTCCTGCAGACGCTTCTAAAGTAAAGTGGTTAGTAAAAAAAGGTCTGCTATGCAAAAAAAAAAAAAAAATTGAGAAACACTTAAATTTTCAAGTCGTATGCAAGACTCTAGGAATTCCCACACTTACTATTGCTGCCGACAGTGACTGTCGTACTTTACTTCCTTTTGTCTTCAGTATTTCCTTTACTTGATGTCACTTTTTTTCAAATTTGCCTTAGCCTAACATAATTAGCGATGGAGTGTTGAAAAGAGAAAGAATCCCTGGGAAGAGAATAAAAATATGTTAGCCTGTTGTTATAGTGTGCCCACCTGTTGTAAGTCTGCTCAAAACAGGGTGTTGAACACAGGTGATTCTGAACATAATTTAAAGCAAAGATTTTTTTGGTATGTGTGTTTTTATGCTACATTAAATATATAGAAAGGAGAAAGTATAAAGAAAAAATTGTATCGCCTGCGTCAACATTTTTTGAAACTAAAAAACAATTTTATATAAAGTCTTGTTAAGAAATCATTTTAATTTAGTTAATAATTCAGTGTTGTAAAATAATATTTAACTTCTTTTCGTAAGAAAATACAACCTTTTTCCACTTGTGGTTCGTCCACGCCATCTTATCTTTGGCAAACTCCAATCGTAATTTCTTTCGCTGGTGGTTAAGAGGAAGGTTCTTTCTTAATTTTTTGCGTTGAATGTGTTCCGAGGATTACATTATTCGCCGAACAATTGATAAACTGGCATTTATATTAGTTTAAGCTTTTAATTTAGACACAGACTAAGCTAAAATCGTAGTAACAAACGATTTTCCTGGGCCTTTCATATTTTTCTCATAGTTTTCAACATTTTTAAGAAAATAATTAATTACGGTCTTACTTTTCCCGATTTTTGCTGCAATAATACGGCTACTAAGCCTATCTCTTTGTAGGCCTCGATTTTCGCCCTCTCAGCAGCAGAAAGAGCCTTACCTTGTCCCTCTCATTAAAAAAATAAATGAATTCAAAGTCTATTTTAATAAAAAAATAATTTGAAAGCAAATTTTCAAGAACACAGCACGCAATTACGTAAAAACACGCACTAACCTAATTCTAATGGCGCACGCGAATTGCAGATTTTTTGCGAGCTAATCAAAAAACATGCCAGCAAGTAGCGGTAGCCTTCGGTACATATTTATTTTTGATGCACAAATTTAGTAATATCTTTAATAACAAAATGAGTTTTAATTTAATAAAAAATTATAGCAGTGAGGCTGCTCTTGAGATTTTGCTACCAGGAGCTCAGCAAACGTAGCAAGCAACCGTAACTAAGTTTCTCTGCTGGTGACAAAACAAAGTAAGCCAAAACGTTTCCAAAACTACATATATTTTATGTTATGAATGAAAAAATAATCCTATTAAAGGATATTTACTCTTTGTTTTTTAATGTATATTTAGAGCTGTAGCTGAAATAATATAAATTTTCAATTCTTCATATTTGATATTTTGTTTGATTGGTCGTGAAGTCTCTTTTAATGTCTGCTACCTATATGCACTGCATTGGAAAAACAGACTCACTTAAACCTTCTCCGTAAAGTTCAAAGATAAGTGGAACTGTGTATCAATGGAGCCCTAAGAACCACTCCGACACACGCATTATGTTTGGTTTTCACTATGCCATTTTTATGATGATACAAAAGTTTATCACCTGAAATATTACCTTAATAAAACTCTAGAATATTTTCTTTATAGCTCTATTTAATAATTTAATTGTTTTTAATTATCCAAGATTGCTAAAGTAAGAAAAAAATGTCAACATGTTGGATTTTTCAATTTGATTGACAACAACTCACCACTGAAAATGACATAGTGCAAACCAAGCATTAGACATAATGCTCCATCTTACACCACTTGACATCCTAGCTAAACAGATGGCCGCTAATGCAGCCATCCGTCTAGAAGCCACCTCCCAGTGGAAGGAAGGTACACTAGGACATTCTTGCATTAGAAAATTTTTCCCTCCTATACCTAGGTCCATCGACTACATCAAACAAAACTATCCTATGAAAGGAAGTTCGATGTATCCATTCCGTCTTGCGAAGAGTGGGAATTAGGAAACCGTTCACCTCACAATGTCATTGAGATCTTTACTGATGGATCAAAACTAGATGTCAAAGTAGGTGGAGCAGTCTACTTGGAAGCATTCAGCATTTCTTTAGCCTTGATCATTGCAATGTATTTCAAGCTGAAATCGCTGCTATACATGAAGCGTTAACTTGGCTTTAGGTATATAAGATATCTTCCATGGATATTTGTGGTGCTATCCGATAGCCAAGCCGCTTTGAAAGCCCTAGGAACAGTTCAAATAACAAGCATGAAAAAAAATAATGAGGCAAGCCTTGGTATTCCTCTCACTACATGTAAACTCCTTACACATGAGTTATCCGGCATTAAAATCAGATAAGATAGTCAGCTGGTAACACGTGTAATAAACCGCGGCAAACCTGGCTCAAACTCAACCTTAAGCGTTCAAAAGAACTTATTTCTCTCAGTAGAGATCACATATGCACCATAGTAGGTATCCTTATTGGCAGACACGCTTGAATATACCCCACAACGACTTCTGCAGAAGCTGTATAGATGAGGAGGAGGAAGAATCTACAGTACATTTTGCACTTGCCTAGCGCTGGCTCAAAAAGCTTTCTCCACTTAGGCAACTGGTTCTTTAATGACCTTGACGAACTCTCGGAATCTTCGGTTTACCGAATCCTAGGCTTAGTAAATAGCTTCATTGTCCTAGGCGTCATTGGCCTAAGTGTTTCCGTTTGAGACAGCCATCCTAACCTAATCTACCTATTTGAGATCTTGCTAACAGGCAAACAGAAAACATAGCAAGCAAAGTTAAGTCTATAATCTGCCGCCGATTCGGTTCATCCTCTCTAAAGCTGTGATCGTGCCCTTCTCTGTTCGTCGTTGTTTTAGATTTGCTTGGCAATTGTTTGACTTTTTTGACTTTTTGAGCAATACACAATCTTTTTAATGAATTACTAGTATAAAAGACCATCATAGGACGGGTTGGATGCATTTAGAGCAGAGAACTGCAAAACTCTATATTTTCTTGATTTATTCATACTCCTAAAAAATTCTAACTCGCATTAAGCGAACGCGTCGGTTTGGGTGAGCACGTTGACTGATCCATGGCAAAATAACCAGGTAGATGCAATTTGGAGAACAAAAAACGAGAGAGCAAAACATTGGCTTAGCTATATTGTCACTATTGATAATTTATGTTTATTCGTTCAGATATAGGGATGTATAATTTACTTGCAACCGTATAAATCAATTTTATGTTTCAGATTTTATGTTTGAACATGTAAAAAACTAAACAAAAATCTTAAAAATCTCATAAAATGAGCCGTGTTTTAAAATATAATACATAATTAATTGTAGTTTGGCCTTAAATGAAGCAAATGAAAGCTTACTTTTAATATAATTTTCATTCGACTACTTATTCAATTGTGTAGTAACCAATTTATTTGTGTAGCTATGTACGGCTGATTAAAACTGTCATAATATATTTTGACAAGTGAAATTGCTGTTGGAAAACATAAAATGTATTTAATGAAATTGACGATTGTTTGCTAATTTTATCGTGCTGGAACGGAAGCTAACAATTAATTAACTGTTTTTGAATTATCGCGACGGGAGGAAGTTATAGGCGGTCCAGAAAATCCATTGTCAAAACTGAATAAATAAGTAAGTAAAAATTGATAACATTTTCAAAACAGCTCATTTTTTGACGTTATAATTACGCCTTTGTTATTGTTTTGTTGTCGAAGAGAGCATATTTCTAGTGCATCTACCTGGTTATTCTGCCATGGGAACATGATGGAACATTTTTCATTAAAATTTAATCACTCAAAAAAACTCAGAGTTGAATAAAATCAGCATAGTGCTGGCGAGTATGAGTTTGCTGATCGCTCATGATTTATTCATATATTTCAGCAAACTAGCGTTGACGTTATATGTTGCAATGAATATATTTATGTACAGTGAGTAACATAAATACAGGGTTGTCCATATTCGAAGCGCCCATCTGGCAACACTAACTTTCCGCAGTGATGCTAAATCGACTAATGACATACCGCGTTTGAAGCGTCATTCCAAGCAAATGTTTACAATGGAACAGTACACGCCACGCGAACGCTCTAAAATTGTTGAAATTTACATTCAACAAAACAAGTCAATAGTGAAAACTCAACTCAATGAGCGATGAAGCTCATTTTCAGTTGAACGGAACGGTAAACAAACAAAATTGCCGTATTTATGCCACTGAAAATCCACAAGAGATTCAAGAGGTACCTCTTTACGATGCAAAAGTCACTGTTTGGTGCGGCGTTTGTGCTAAAATGCTCATTGGGCCGTTCTTTTTCGAAGATGATAATGGCCACAGAGTTACTGTCAATCAGGAGCGTTATCGCGATATGATAAACAATTTTTTCATGCCAATCGTTCGTCGAAAGCGTATCAGGCACTACTGGTTTCAACAAGACGGCGCGCCACCACACACAAGCCGCACTACAATCGATTTTTTGAAGCAATTGTTCCCTGGCCGTTTGATGTCAAAAAATGGTGATTTCGATTGGCCGCCAAGATCACCAGATTTAACGCCTCCAGACTTCTTTTTGTGGGGTTATTTGAAATCAAAGGCTTATGTCAACAAGCCAAAGACCCTAGAAGAGCTGAAAACCAACATACGTCAAGAAATAACCGCCATTCCCATCGAAATGTTGAAGAAAACCATGGAAAATGCTGCAAAACGGGCACAATAAAAAATTGTAGTTTCTTTGATTTATTTAAAAATAAAATGGGCGCTTCGAATATGGACAACCCTGTATTAGGTTTTTTATTTTCTTCATTTATGTTCCTTTTTTTGTATATAAAAAATAAAAAATCTAACATTTTATATTTGGATATCAATTAGTTATATCTTAGTTATATCTCGAATGAGATTATACAGTATTAAAAAATAAAATCTAGTAATATAGAAAAGGAAAAATAAAAACAAAATAAAACTTAAAAATTCATGCTACTTTAATATTCAGTTTTTTTTTTAAACACCCTATGGCTTAAATGCAATTCAAAGGGTTGTGTTTGAACGAAAAACCGTTATTTCGCTAAGCTATTGTGCTATTATATTAAATTCGTCCATAGAAAACCGCTGAAATGTTGAACATGAACTGTTGGCGACATAGTCAGTAGATACAGGGAAGAAGAAAGAGTGCAATCAATTAAACAAAAATGGCTCCTAAAGAAGTTGACTGTACGAGAAGAGAGGAATATTCTACAAAAAATAAAGGATAACCCTCGCTTGAGTGCACCAAAAGTAGCTTCAGAAGTAGCCACAGCATATGGCAAGACAGTTTCCGCACAGACAATTCGTCGTACTATTAAAGCAACAGGTTATAACGGCCGAGTAGCAAAAGGCTGAATTTCGCTAATGATCACATAAAATAGGACCCAGCCTGGTAGAATGACGTCATATTCCTTGACGAAAGTAAGTTCAACCTCTTCGGAACCAAATGAGCTGAAATCCAAAAACACCAAGCCTGCGGTAAAGCATCGTAATGGTTTGGAGTGTATTTCGGTCAAAGCAGTTGGAAACTTAGTTATCGTCCATAATATAATGGATAAAGAGTCTTACCTTAATATTTTAAGAGACAATTTGAGGCAATCGGCGGAAAAAATGGGGACTTTAAAGACATTTAAACTTTACCAAGATAATGACCCAAAACATAAGGCTTACGTAGTTCGAGAATGGTTGCTTTACAACTGCCCAAAAGTAATCGATATGCCTCCCAAATCTCCCGACTTAAATCCCATAGAATTTATGAAACGAATTGGATAGGTGTTTTCGTAAGACTCCTGGTTCTTCCATACGGGATTTGAAAAGCAGAATTCAGGAAGAATGGTATAAAATTGGAGCCGATTATACCCCAAAAATCTTTTCCAATATGCCAAAACGTCTAGACGAGATTATCAAAAATAAAAGTTATAGCACAAAATATTAATTTTAATGTATTTTTTATGGTCGTTTTTATCACTTAATTGAAAAACAGCATATTAAAGGTACATAAACTTTTAAGTTTTATTTTGTTAAAATTTTTTATTTTCTATTTTACCTAATTTTGTTTTTAAAAACTGTAAGAAAAAAATAAAAACAGACGCGTCGATGGACACACGAAAGAAGCGAAGCTTTTTCGCAATTTCATAAGTTTGATAATTTAATGGTTTTTTTAATAAAAAAATTTCAATTCATAAATTTTAAATACCATAATGTGAACTAAAAAAATATACTAACTAATAAATTTTATTACCTTACATTATTATTTTACATTAATTTTTAATTATTTTTGTAAATGTCAATGAAATTATTGGTTTTTAATATCTAAAATATCAAACTTATATTATATAGATATAATGTCATCGATATTTCTTGCAAATATTACATCAATAGTTGTCCTAATCGTGTTGTGAAAATATTTAGATCACTTATCATTCGTAAATTATATTTATCAAAACGACATTGTTTAAGGCCTAGAATTTTTATGAAATTGATTTTTTTTTTTATATTTCAAAAGTATTATCTCTCTGACGTTATTTTCACTTCTACAGCCGTTTTAGTAGGTGTCGAGGCACAGTGTTTCGTCTATATGGGTAATTCTTTTGCAAACCGTACAAATTTGAACAAAAATTGATCGACCCATTTTTGATTTGCATAAAATTTTTTTACGGGTTCTATATCGAAAAATAAGAGACACGTTTTCGATGACCCATATTCATTCTCTTTATACTCATTTATATCGAAACTACTTTTTCCGCATAGTGTTGTAGAAAAAAAAAACTATACAACCGAATCTTCTGAAATTTAAATATGTTATTCATAACATTAGTGGCTATCGCTGGAACTAGAATCAAAGTTTTAATTAAAAAACATCGTATATTTTACACTTAATAACCAATAGAAAACAAGCTGTTTTAAGAACTTAATTTTCAAAAGCACGTCATTCTGTCAATTTTCAATATTTTTTTTTAGTGCCAGCCGTAGCTGCACTCAGAGTGATTAATAATATTCTTAGTTTTTTTTCAGATAAATAGTAAAGTCAAAATCTACAATGCCGCCCGTGCCCCTTTTCCTTGAGAGCGTCTCATTGAGCGCCATTTTGAACAAGATCAACAATTTTTTAAATTAAAAAAATATTTTTTTATGATGAATAAGTGTTCTTAAATATTTTAACTTTTTAAAAAAAATCCTAAAAACACCTTAAATTTTCAAGCGCTACACCACCGGCCTTGCCTTAAGTGTCTATGAACATTCATGTCTGAATTCGCAATTTAATCTACACCTAAAACAATTGACATCTTGTGATAATTTTCAACCCTTTCAATGGAAGCTTGCTACTTTTGTTGTTTGTATATCTAATGCCCAAAACTCAATAGTGCGTTAGGTTGGTCGGCCGTTGATCGTACGTTGGTCTGCGTTGTAAAAACTTTACGATACAAGTGTCAAAACGGACGACCTCAAACTTTGCAAAACTTAATGTTGCGCTGACAGATCGTGCCTCTGCCATTTCTGGGGTGCCAATAAAAGCAGCAACTCAAAAAATTCCTTTATCCCAAATCATGCACTTTTTTATGAATGCGGATTTAATTTTAATAAAAAATAAATAATTATTGTAATAAAATCCTTAAACGATCTACTTTTAAAAGCTAAGATTTTTTTAATGTAAGCTTTTTTTAATGTATGATAATAAGGGCATTCTTGCAAATATTATAATTTAAGCAATTGGACATTTTTATCAGGCAGGGTAAAAGAACAATCCTTAGAGTCGATTGTGCATTTGCAGCATATATGTCAGCTGTTGTTGTCATATGTTGTTAATAAGTTTTTAAGTTGTAATTTTCAAAATGATTTCTGAAGTTTTGAAAATAAAATAGTTGTTTCTCTTGTTCCAATTCACAAATTCTTACCTCTCTGATTTTAGTTAGCTTTCGAAAAACGACAACAGCTTCTTCATGATAAAGGTTTGCCACCTCGTTTGCTCACTTTAATCAAAGTACAAATATATCTGGTTTGTGGAAAGGCTTCTCCATTCAAATTTATAAAGTTGATAAACTTATACGCTTTCTTTTATTTATAAGGTTATTGCCCATTTGCATGAATCCCAAAAATACGTGAAATAATAGAGGTATTCACTATACAAAGCATTTGGCTGTGAATTTTCAGCACGAGCAAAATATGCATGCTTTTATGCACTTAACACTAATAAAATATACATATTCCCTTTTCCACAAATGCACAGCGTCGGCCCTGGTGCACAAACAGGTATCATGTATGTACTTATTAAACAGCTGACAATTGACACGTGAAAATGGAAGAAAATCAAAAAACATTTAAGTGCACCCAGAAATAGACCATTGATGAAATCAATTTACTAGTTGATTGTTTAAAGCAGACTGAGGTTTTTATGGTATTGTTGATATTTTTATGGTTTATTCACATTTCTTTTGAACACACCTACACTCTATCTGCTACCCTTCTGGGCGTATCCATAAAAAAAACACAAAATAAAAAATTTTCTATTATAGTTCATTTGAAAAAAATCTATTACCCTTAAGGGGGGTAAAATTTTTGAGCTAGTCTTATTAATTACCCTTCTGGGGGCCCCATAAAAAACACAAAAAAAAATAGAAAAAAAAATTGTCTATTATAGTTCATATTAAAAAATCTATGACCCTTGGGAGGGTTAAATGTATGGTCTGGTCCTATTAATTAAACTTTGTCTGCCACTCTTCTGGGGGTCTCCATACAAAAAACACATAAAATAGAAAATATCATTGCTCGTGTAAACAAAAACCTGACGAATAAGACTCAAAACAGTTTTCTTCACAAATATATCAAATTTTTTTACTGCACTCGAAAAGTTTTACTCTCAATAAATTTTTCGGCACTGGCAAGTGCACCGAATCGTGAATACCTCTATTTTGTTATATATGTGTAGCAGAGATGCAGTGATTGGGCTTACTTATCGTAGTGTGAGTTCGTTAGCAGCAAAGAAACTTACTATTCAAAGTAAAAATCAATCTTTTATTTATAATATTATTATGTTTTCTTATAATATATCTATTTATGTATTAACTATAATTGGATATTTAACTAAATTATATATATATCATACTAAATTTATAAAATCGTTATTATATTACTTTAATAGCATAAAATTTGAAAAAAGTCACCCTATATATAAAATCCCATGATTATCCCATGAAAATCTTTGTTACCATCGAAATACAAGAAATACCCACATGTTAAAATTTCTCAACGAAAATGCAACCCAGCATTGGCATGGAATTTCAAACGCACAAGCTAGTAGAAAAATTCTCTACTTACAACTTTGATCGTACTTTACCGTTGCTTTAGATTTTTACGGCATGAGGTCGAAGCAAAGTCTGAGGTTGAATTTAGTTTAACTTCATAAGAACTTGTTGTTTCTAGTCTAGCTGTCAAAGGCCGACCGATCTAACGTGCTATTGAGTTTTGGGCGTAATGCACAAAGCTTTTGATCGATTATTGTGATCTGCTGCATCATAGCTTCACGCATTCACAATAGAATATGTGGGATAGCTAATGCACAATCCTTTTAATAAATTCTTGTCAGCTGCTGCAACTAGCTTCAGTTAATACTTAATATTGCATGAATGAATCGGAATTTGTCAGAAATGGTTTTGGAGTGATGGTTAGTGTGTTGAACTCCCAATCGAAATCGTGCGAGTTCAATTCTCGCTGCTTACAAAAAAATATTTTGAAGTTTATATCCTCTTGGTGTAATAGACGCAAGTAAAAAAACAACAACAATTCTAAGAAAAAGGTGTATGGAAAAAGTATTGTTTTTGAGATTTAACTCAAGCAAATCACAAAACGAGGCGTAAAAAAAGCTTCGCTTCAAAAACCTAATATTAATGTTACTCACTGTATGTGTTTCGTAAAAGAAGAATAAGTTCGGTTTAGTTGTTTTAAAAATTCGTAACAAAAACTTCACCGCTTCAAAAAAATGTCAGACAACCAAGCTTTTGTGATAGGCAGTGTTGCCTGGTTAGAGGATTTTCCCCTAGACTTAGAGGTTTCTTAACTGTGTTGAGGGATTTTAGGGGCAATGAATTTTTAGGGGTTTTTAAGGGTATTTTAAAAATTGACATTTGAAAATGTTTTCTTACTTTTCCTTAAAATTATGCTAAAAATTTAAGAACAGAAGATATTTGGCTTCTTGGGTATTTCTGCAACACTTCATAAAAACAACTGAAGTACCAGTACTTCTAATATATTACCAATAATTTCCCACTTCACCTCAAACTTGCTTCGCGCTTTACTTGTAATCGATTGATTCCGTGTATAAACTAAAAACAAAGCAGGTATGGGAAAAACTATAGACAAAAAAATATGCCCAAAAATATATCAAAAAGTGGGAGACGGAGCCTCTTTTCAAAAGTAAGACTTAATTTTTAGGTCAATTTCACATTGGTCAATTGAGAACTGTGAAGCAACTTCCTGCCCTTGTCAAAGACGTCGAACAGCTCAGCCCTTTAAATACATAGGCTTGAATTGCAGTTGCACTACTTTTCAGTTGCCCCTATGAAATTTTTGTATGTTTTCGAAAAAATTTTTTAGGGGGATTCGAAATCCAATCTAGGGGTAAATGGTGAAAGGCACCAGGCAACACTGGTGATAGAGCAATTTTATAAAAATGCTAACAACAAAATGTGTTTGTTTCGTATTCTTGATCAAAATAATCATCGCTGAGCCGAAAGAACAAACACGAAATGATTAGTATGAAGACGATCGATGATTAAAATTGCAGAGCTAACAAGAAGCACATGGTTTAACTGATTAAAACTCAACAACTCAATCAACTTGAGCAAGTTTAATTGCTTAAATACAAAGACACGTTTTTGGTGCGTTGATTACGTATGATCGTTTCGCAATCACCCGGTGCAGTTCTCTGATTTAGAGTAAAAAATATGACAAACAGTTTATTGGATTTAGACACATCACTTTTTATTAGAATATATGTGTGGTTAAATTATTTTGATACAACTTCCTTCTATACAGCATTTCTAGTAAAAATAGTTTTAGAATTTTGTACCAATTTTCCTTGTGCCTTGCCCTTTATAATACTTAATTTAACATCAGACCGCTTGACTCTAGACATGGCTATTTAAAGTTGCCCATGACTAAACACTGGCCCTTTTAGAAAAAGCCCGAATATTTTTGAGGACAGTATATATTGTAAAAGCACTAGGGGTATTCACGATTCAGTGCATTTGCCAGTGCTGTTGAAGACTTCTGCAAATGTGCAGTTAGGTTTTCGCAAACACACCACTATCACTTTTTTCAAAGCTGTCAACATTTTCAGTGCACACAAGAGCACAACTGCTCAAGTCCTCAAGTCCTCAAGTTGAAGGCAATAGTAGAAAAGCACTTGTGCAGATTTTTGACGTGCGTCTATGTTGTTTTTGTAAAATGCACAAGTCCTCAAGTCCTCAACTGCACTGGTAAGTGCACTGAATCGTGAATACCCCTACTGTAGTAATGGCAAACAATAATAACAATTTGAACGATATTAGGTGCGGAGCAGCATGCTTGCCTTTTATGTATTAAGATTGTGATCTGGTGTAACATAGCTTCAGTTAATACTCGTACTTAATATTGAATAAACCAACCTAAGCAACTAATGGTTTTGGATCAGTGGGTAGCGTTTAGAACTAACAATCGAGGGGGTATGATTTCGATTCTCCCAGCGTACAAAGAAGTATTTTTAATATTATATTTTCTTATTGTAATAGACGCAAGCAAAACGGAACAATTCCAAGACGGTTATCGGAAAAAGATTCGCTTCAATAATGCTAAAGATGGAAGTTCATTCATAGTTACGGTGCAATATATCAAATTTTTAATTTATAATAACAAAAACTTTTAAAATTAGCATACATAAGTTATTTTAGCCAAATATTAAATAAAAACTCATCAAAATCTTTACTTTTCCTTCTTCCCGCTGTTTGCTATTTATAAAGAGCTGTCAATTACGCAATTTACGCAAGAGAATTTGAAAATATTTCAACTCAGCGTAACGTTTACAAGCATTGAACTCGCTCCTAGCTTTTACATATTTTAATAAAATTGCGCCAGCGAGTAGACGGACGCAAAACGCCACTGCAGCGAATGAACTTCCAGCTCAAAGCTTATTGACGAAAGCTACTCGCTGTATTGATGACGAAAGCTACTCGCTGCAATGATGACGCAAGCCATAAGATTTTCCTCCACCAAAAATTGCTCAACGCGCCTAAAGAAGTTTTCACTTCAAAAACTCAAGCATCTGGCCTTAATCAAATGACGCGTAGTGTATTTCCAAACTATAGTTACAATAAAGAACAAATATATCTGCAAGATACTTTTCTCAAGTTAGCTTAAATCAACAATGACTCAAGCATAAATTTATTTTCATTAACAGTGTTTTCGTGCTCGATTTTCATTGGAAAAAGTATTTTAAATACAAATTTTTTCTTACGAGTTGGATTCACTTTCAAGAAATTTTGTAAAAAGAAAATTTCATTGTGATTACTTTTCAGTTTGTTTTTTTTATATGAAAATATATTTTGCTGTAGAGCTGGAAACAGATCTTAAAGGTAGTTTGACATTCTCTGCATAGACTTAAAAAACTTTTTTGTTTAAAAATCTCGTTTTGGAGATTAACGTTTAAGCACCCTGTACCACGTTCTGGTAACAACTATGCCTTGATCCTTTTTGTGCTATGAGAGTATCGAACGCCAAAGAAATATAAATTAGGTTCCCACACTTTTAGGGACCATGCGCGTCATTGCTGCCTAAGAGCGGCGCATAATAAGTGCCTCAGTATAAGTTTTGGGTCTGTGTTTAAAGTTGAGATTTTTGGTTAATCTGTTGTTGTTGTTGTTGGGTAACAGTATACTTCGGTCAAATAATCGAAATAAAACTACCTGCATTTTTGTTCTTGTTGGCCTTTGGCTCTCGATAGTATACGGTTGAAACGACTTGCTTGTGCATCCGTTTGTCAGTCCGTCCGTCCGTTTGCTGAGATATGGGAAATAAACATTACAACAACAACAAAAACAACAGATTCCTGTTGGATTGTGTGTGGAAGTGCTCGTCGCAATACAGCACTCTCTCTTTATTTCTGGTTTCTACCACGTTTTATATAAAAATAAGCGGATGCCATCGCAACAGCATCAGTTCAAAACAAACCAGCGTAGCGAGTACAACGCCAATATAATACTAGAAATCACAATAGTTATCGAAAACTTTGGAAAACCGCTGTCAATATCAATATTTTTAATTTGATTTGATTCATTAACACCAGTTCTTCAAAAATGTTTACGGATACTAAGAATCTCAGCAACGCCAACACTAACGTTGTCGAAATGACCTTCAGCAATACATCCAAGTCACGGGGAAAATTTCGCAAAGTCTTTAAACCGTTATTACGTCTGATTTATAAAGGTTCAGCAAAAAACAGTAGCAACTCACAAGCACATCCAAATAACGTGAATCTAAACAATGCCACCAGCCTTAAGGATATCTGCGAGCTGTCCACAGTTATGTTAGAGGATTATGCCGCAGTTATACGTAAAGCAACCAAAGATGAACAGCTACTGCAGCAGCAGCATGATATTGTTTCATCCACCTGCGATAGCACAGCAGTAATCAGTACCGCTAGCATAGAGAAAACTCCAATTTCAACCTGTAAGGGCTGCTCACATGGGCGCAACTGCCAACACGAAGAATTCCACTATGACTACGTTAAGTCAAATATCACCAAGTGCATTATTGAGGAGCCCATCTTGGAGGATGAGCCTGATGTACCTGTTCACTTCATACGTACTGACAACGGTACCTTCTTTTGGACTACCATCCAGGACAAAATCGATGATGATTTACTAAATTCCTGGTTGTGTGACAACATTCGACAATACCCCACAGAAGCGATTGTTTACAGATCACATTAAAAAAAAGCGTTGACACATTTTATGTAACTCTATTATACCTCACAACAAATTCGCCTAAAAGTAGGCTATTCAGGGATCTCACAGTTGTTTTACTTTAAAGTAATTTGTTATTGCAATATTGTTTTTTATATACAAATCTTGTGATATAATTAATAGTTAAGTAGTTTAATTAGATATATAACACACTTATAAAAAAATTATATTTCGTATTTAAGAAACCAGTGAAAATACAAAAACAATATTTGAACATATAAATGAATTACATTTCTTCAAGATAACTTGGAACAGCAAGAAAAAAAATATAATATTCACTCAAAGAGGGATTTACCGAAAGTTATCATACATTCTCGCTTAAAGGGATTGTCAAAATTGCATAGCTTTATAAAGGGTGTCCCAAAAGACACTGGCAATTTAATTTTATAATAAAATGCATTGTTAGAAAGTAGAGACCTGTAGGTTATTGATGAAATATAACAGGAATGGGCACGAGTTAGGGCATTAAGAGCCACATTAAGATTTTCAAGACCTTCTAAAGAGCCACACCGTACTTTATATATGGACAAAAACCAAACAAAATTTTATTATAGTCTTCTAAAGAGTTATTATTAAAAGAAATCAAAAATGAATGTTAATGACTAGCAGAGGCCACTGTCGTTTTTTTAAATATCTCCTTAACGCCTTAAAGACGGGACAATTTTTTCACATATGTGCTAATTTTACCTAATTTTTATTTTGAATAATTTTTATGTGATACGGTATGTTTTGCGACATCCGACTTAGTGATGCTATATAGTATCATCGTCCTTATTGGGTTAAGACAATACATATCAAAGAAATAAAAAAATAGTATTTTTTCTTGTGTGTTATGCTTTGTTTTGGAGCGCCGCTCTGCATTTATATGTATCTCACTTTTTGCCTTTCTATATTCTCATTTTTTTTGTTACGCTGTGCCAAGGTTAATTTATAAGGTTCTTGAGCAGTGTTCGGACTTTACTGCAATTGCAGTAGATCTACTGCGCTTTTTAGCAAAATTTAATGTTCTACTTCGTCACTGCGGTTTTCCCAAATCTACTGCGATTTATTCGCAACAAACATTTTTATGGTTTTTTTTTTGTGATATTTTTGGAATATGTAAACATTAATGTTGATTATAAAAAATGTAGTTTCAGGGGTCCATTCCATCTGTACACTGTGCGTTGAAAAAAAAAAGAAAATTATCTGTCAGATGCAGCTTTTATTGAAAAAAAAAATATATTTTAAAGTTTTCGATGTGTCCTTGTAATTTATTATGTTAATTTTCTTTGATTTAAATACAAATTCTAACTATTTGAAAGTTTAAAATCGTTTATTGATTTTTAGGTCAGGTTAGAACAATTAATTGCTCTATCGAATTTTTCCAAAGAAACAACAACGACAAAATCTTCAATATCAAAAGGAAAACAACACCAGCTGATTTTATTGCAATTTCGGCCCTGCTACAGGCTTCATCAGAAAGCTTTGTGATGCCAGCGGGAATCGAACCCAAGCCGTGCTTGCCTCGTGCAAGCGCATCTTAGCGCAACACACCAACAGAGGCGATGATATTTCAGTGTCAATTTCTCAGTTTTTCTCTCTTTTCTTGTTGTTGTTTTTTATTTTGCTTTACTTTAGTTGTTTTTAGATTTGCTGACTAGATTAGATTAGATTTTAAAGTTTTACGTAAGTTTTTGCGACCAAATTGAAAATTGATTTGCTTTTAAAGAACGTGATTGAATTTGTCTACGGAAACTATTTTTTGAATCAGGAAGAAACATGTTTCTGCAACATGCAAATATATAATATATAGTTATGTATATATTTGTGTGTATATACATATACTTATATTACTATAGTATAAAGTATACATACATAAGTAGTAAATGTACGTACATGATTATAAATAAAAATATAAATAAAAAAAATCGAAAAAACTACTGCGAAAAATTCGTTTTACTGCGTTTTTTTTCAAAATTTACTGCGATTTACAAATTTTGAAGTCCGAACCCTGTTCTTGAGAGAAATGTGATCTTTTTTCGCCTTTGCTTGAACTGTCAACTGTGCTTATATTTGTTCTATGCATTAATTTTCTTGTTTTCTTTTCATCCATTCTGACAGTTCGACCGAGCTCGCTCTCAAGTGACACAATCTTATAAATGAGCCTTGCGCTGTGCTAGCTGAGCACGACGGGAAAGAGAAAAAAAAGAGAGCAACATGGAGTTTATTGAAACTCTCGCAACAGAAATGCTTCAAAAGGCAGCGAATAATGTACTAAACACATTGACGACGACTGCAACAGTGCGAAACAACTTGAAGAAAGAAACAACAATCCGGAAGTATCATTAGATTGTTTCATTCACTTATATTGCACTGTTGTCGCACGTCAAATTAGAAAAAATTCTAAACCAACGACAGCGACTTTGTTGCAATCAATCATTGTCGTTGCAACATTTTCACCACTTTTACTTCCATAAGAAAAGCATGTAAAAATAATTTTACATTTGACGCACTGTTGCTGTCGTCGTCAATGTGTTCAAGGTATAAACAATGCGTGGCAGGTGGGATTTTCTTAAAAATCTTAATACTTAATTAAATATACTTATTATTAAAATTTCGAAAGAAAAATACCCTTAAATAAATCTGTAGCACAAATATAATATCTTAAAATTTTGTTATAAAAATCGGACCGGTATTTTTAGAGTAAAGTTGTAACTTTAAATTTTCACTTAAATTTTTTTATTTTTTTTTATTTATTAGTCAATGTACAAAAAATTCTTACAAACTACAAACGATACTTCATATGTTATAGAACTATCATATTTATACACCAAATTTTATAAATACAATACAATTAGATACTTATTAAAATATAAAAGATTATAATATTTTCTCATTTCAATAATAATTATTTATGAAAGTCTTAAGAGAAATCTTCGAATTAGCAAAATCTGTATTGCAGTAAAGCATACAATTATTAAACTCCAGCATAGATGCTGGTAAACACATGCGAGTTCAAAGCATAATTGGTTCTACACGTACCTAAATAAAACACGTCAAAGTGTCGTAAAGTTCTTTGTGATACATTAAAATCTATCATTTCAAGTAAGTCAGGGCAATCAACCGTACCTACTACATATACATACCGTACCTATCATATATAAACATAAGCGATAAAATGGTTCTTCTATTTTGAAGAGTTTTAGTTGACTGCAAGGATCAATATATGAAGCGTTCTCGCGAATAACGTTGTAAACGACAAAATTGTAATTGTTCACTCTTATTCATTTTACAAGCACTTTTATTCATTTTTATTAATTATTTTTTTTTTTGGGTATGCGATAAAACTACACCAAACTGCTCAACTGCTTACTCAGTTATGTTTGCATAATTTAAGAGAGTGATATTTTAACAGGTATTCGCAAAAAAAACAAAACACTAAAAAAATGTCGTTTCTAATGTTATTCGCTTCATATGATGGAATCAGATCTAGAGAATTATTGGCTCTATAAAGAAACCTCGTAAACGCTTTTGGTACTCGTTCGAGGCGCAGTGTGTGAGATGCATAGAAAGGATTCCACACAAAAGAAGCATATTCTATCTTCGACCTCACGATAGAGGCATAGAGACACTTCAACGTTAACGGGTCATTAAAATTTGAAGCATTCCGTCTAACTAACGCAAATAGAGAATATGCTTTAGAAATAATACTATTTAGATGTGAAATGAAAGTAAATCTAGAATCAAAAATAACACCAAGATCTTTTATTTCGCTAATATATTTCAGTGACTTGTTATCCAAATGATATGATGTTTTTAATGGAATCAATGACTTTGTAAAGGTAGAAAACATACATTTTTTGCAGTTAAGAAAGAGAGAGTTTTAGAGCTCCAAGCAAGGTTGGTATTTAAGTCGGATTGCAATAACGAGGCATCATTGATAAATAAATTAAAAATAATCCTAAAATACTTCCCTGAAGAACACCCAAAGAAGCCGAACGGCCTTGAGATTTCATTTTCAATGTATACATAGCAGATTCTATCACTCAAATAACGAAGCCATTGTAGTAAGTTAGAGTGAAAACCTAGTTTAGCTAATTTTTAAATTGCCTTGAAAGCGGTAGATTTTGAATGAGACTTAAAATTTCTTTAAAGAAATGTAGAACATTTTTCTGGTTTTCCGCACGCAGAGAAAAAATATGATTCGGCTAATGATTGTTGCTACCATGTTCTTAAACATATAATGGTTTCTATAATCATGGTAAAATGATTGCAACAACAAATGATACAGTCCCTAGACACATTATTAGACGTACTAGAGATTTTTCTTAAGATAAATCAAAATTTGATATAAATCATATTTAAAAAAAAAAACTTAGTTTTTAATGTTATTGTGTATACCTATTTTAATATTTTTCATTCAATGCTTACAATCAATTTTCACCGCAAGGTCAGAAGGATGTCTTTGCTTAGAAATCATATTTTCTACTACGACATCAATACAATCTTAATTAGCACATGTAAACTTGAATAATTCTGAGCACACTATTCGCAGAAAGTTGAAAGATCTGGATTTTAAGGTTTATCGACCAGCAAGCAAAATATTAACAATACATTAATATTAAAATAAAATGTTTGTATTTCTTAACTATGTTAATAAAAATTAGTTCAAAAAACTAAAACCCAACTACTACGAAGTACGCTCTAAAAAGTATGAAACAAGAAAATATTCTCTTCTGAAATTGTTATGTACAAACTATTCAATGTTTTTTGTCTATAAAATAAACAACTTACACATAGTATATTTTATTGTATTTAATACTAATTCATAGCGATATTCAGAAGATATACGTGGTCGTATGTCACCTATCCTAACAAAACAATTCATTATAACAGTAGTAAGTGAACATAAGCTTTAGGGCAAAGTGCATCAAGAGGATGACATATGTGTTTCCCGGCAGTTTTGAGCTGTGCAAATTTAAAACAAATATTCACCGACACTACTCCATCTATTCACCCTCCAACTAACTATCACCCATCTTCCGAATCAACACAATGCTTACGCATTTATAGGGGGCATCCCCTGAGCGTTGGTTTAGTCTTAAAAAAAAAAATATCACCATACATCTAGAGGGCGACATTTACACATATGAGGTGGCATACGACTATGGATATCTTCTGAATATCACTACGAACATGTATTAAATACGATAAAATATATTATGTGTATGTTGTTTATTTAATAGACAAAAAATCTTGAATAGTTTGTACATAACAATTTCAGATGAGAATATTTTCTTGTTTCATACTTTTTAGAGCGTACTTTGACGTAGTCGGGTTTTAGCTTTTTGAACTAATTTTTATTTAAATTATTTTGGGGATATAATTTTTATATAATCGAAAGTAATAGCTTCTTATAAATTGTTTGATGATCAAACTGTAAACAAATATGTTTATTACTAAAAATTTTATTTTAGTTCATGACTAAATGACGCTTCCAACGATGCCTCATTTTTCAAAATAGGATAAGTAGTTTAGAAAATAGGGGTTTAGTTTACTTTCCGTCCGCTAGAAGGCGCTATATTCCACTTTATGTGACGTCATATAACTTTTCTTCATCGGACGATCAAAACGCTTATAACGATACCTCATTTGCTTATGTCACTAAAAAAATTATTTTCCTTGCTTTATGTCCTCTAGAGGACGCTATATTAAATTAAATGTGACGTAACATAGCCTTTAACCAGAAGATCATCAAAACGCTTCCAACGATACCTCATTTGTCAAATTATGATAATTAGCTTAGAAGTGAGAGTGGAACAGATGAACATACATGCATACATACCGGTCAAACACATACACCGCTCCTTATGATTCGCCCTAGTCGGGTAAAGAACAAAAAATTTCAATAAATATAGCATTTTATTTGTGCCACCAGCTACGTAATAAATTAAACTTTACATTATAGGTTAAATTTATTGGTAATACATGTTCAAAGACCAAATTGTAATAGCTGATAATTAAGATTTGCACAAAAAATATTGTGCGTCTAATAATATGGCCAGGGACTGTATTTAGAAAAGGAATTGTCTCGTATAAACAAAAATATTACTGAAACAATAGTTATTCTGTTATTGGGACGAAAACTAGAATGATAGCAATAACTAATAATAGTACAATTAATAAGAAAAGGAATTTCTATTTATTAACCAGAATATTATTGAAACAATAATTTTATTTCTTATTTTCAATGCACCCAAACTAATTTTTTTTTTTGCTTTTAACACGTTTTAAGAAGTTTATTTTTATCTCTTTGCAGTCTTTGAGATAAGGCAATTTAAACACAACACAATAATTGAAGAGTTGACAAACGAAACGGCACATAACCAGTAATCGATAAAACTTATTAGGTCGTATTCTACCCTAAAAAATCATTTAAAGATAGAAAGGACCTTAAATACTGGTGCACTATGAACCAAAATAGTAATGCGAGTTGGTAGAAAAAAATTTCAAAACCTTTGAAAGAAGCAAAAGACGTAAAACGGAAGAGTTACGAACATCAAACCCATTAATTAAATGTTTTATCGTACGCTACTTCTATGTTGATGAGAAAAAGAGGCAATGTTTTAAGAGCTAAACTCATTAGAGATATATAAAAAGGTCACCAATGAATAAATAAAGATAAATGGAACGAAAAAGAATATAATAAAAGAGTCGGTATTAAAAATGTTGAATGATACTGAACCAGTAAACTATTTTGGAAATGCTTCGGATACTGATGGAGACGATTCTGATACATGAAAAGTATGTTAAAAACTTGATAGTAAAGCTTTAAAAAGAGTTTACATCGTAAATAAAACATTAATAAATTTTAATGTTTTAAATGCATAACAAATAAAGGTAAGTACAATTAAAAATTTTGGACGTTTGTGGAGGATTTAGATAAAATATCAATGAATTTAAAAAAAAAATGTTTTCCTTGTCTTAAAACAGGTGAAGAATAGCTAGAATATATCGACATAATATCTTATAAATTTAAATAGTGGGCAGTAGGGCGTACCGAAAAATTTGATCGTATGCTAAGAGCTCTCAAAAGTTGCATAGGGTGGTCAAGATATCAAAAAAAAAAAAAAAAAAAATTATTAAAAAATAAGGATAAGAAAAACAGTAAAAAATCACGATCTCAAAATGCTTATATTATTGTAAGAAAAACCACATATGTCTTAAAGTAAAAGTACATGAAGACTTTTACTAACAATATCCTGCCAAGCACGATGACACTCTCGATTTTTACCCACAAGGTTCTGTATGAAGGATATTTGAATCTAAAGGTACACTCTAGGTAGCACAGAACTTTTGATTGCTATCTGATTGTCTAAATATTGTCGATTTTGATTATTGTGTTGACGTTTTTCTTATATTTGGCGAATTAATAATTTGCATATTTTTTTGCATATGCATTTTCCTGTTTTGGAGAAATGTGTACTTGAATGCAATTTTTAAATTTTTTTAAAAAATTTCTTTCCTAGCATGAATTTTATTATTTTTTTTAAAAAAAACCTCAACTCAGCAGTGACAAAAATGTTCTAAAAAATTTTGAGTTTCTGAGTTTGTTATTCTATTTGTCTCAATTGACTTAACAATTGTTGTTACGAAGTATTTTAATGAAATAATAACCATAAAGGAGATGTGAACAAAGTTGTTACATTTCATGCTTGAAGTAATTTTTTTGAAATATCAAAATAGGAAAAAAAAAAATCGTGGCCTTTTCCTGCTGTTTTAAAATACATATTTTTAGACAGGGTTTCGTTCAAAACTATTTGTAGAATCCAAATAGAAAAACAAATTATCTTCGGTACTGGTGCCTGAGATATAAAACCTTATATTATTTTTTTTTGAAAAAGTTAAAAAATTGCATTTAAGTATACCCCTTTCCGACCGTATACGGCGCAATTGTGCGGGTAACTTTGAGTCTGAATATCTTCACTTTTATTTCACTAATGTTAAACAAATTAACATGTATCGATTGCGCTGATTATTGTTTATGCTTGCCTCTCATATTGTTTCACTGTTCGTTTTGGCGTATCTTAAATTTTCACGGAACTCTCGCGTCACATTAATTTTATTTTTTCAATGAGCCTCGGAAGTTAAATGTTTTTTCATTTATTTTAACATAAAACAAACATTTTAACTAAATAAAAATAATATATTTTAAAATCTCAAATGATTTGAGGTTAGTTGGTTAAAAAAAAAATAGTTTTAGCACAAACTTTCGGTACTCGAAAATCCTTGAAGGATATGAAAATATCAAAATTTAGGCATTGAATATGTTTTCATATCCCATAAAGACCATTTACTCCAAAAATCATAAAAAATTTTCAGTAGCTTTGCGTTAGGTCGGAAAGGGATACATTTCTCCAAAATCGGAAAATGCATATGCGAAAAATATGCCAATTCTTAATTCGCCAAATTTAAGCGATAATTTTACTTATTCTCATATACACAGAGATGAAAATGGGCCTCGTTTCTCATGATGATTTTCGATAAAAATTCCTACGAAGTATTCTGCAAAAAAATCGAAACAATTATTCCGCGTTCTTGAGAAGTATAGCGATCTTTGTCTTGTTAACGTGTATTTTGTATCAGTAGACTTCACAAATGTCAAAGAGGAATTGACATTTTCCGCCATTTGCAAAACTTGTAGCTTCTTCCAATAGGGGTATGACTTTTGCGCCACCTTTTATGAAGCGTACATCCAACCAATCTATGTTTATGTCTTCCGTCGCCTGATAACGGGTACCTCGAAGTAATAATAAGAGTTTTGCTGGTGCACAATCCATTAGTTTTATTTACAGTCAGATAAATGTTAGAAACATTTTTCAGAAATGGCTTACAAAACCTAAATTTGCAAAATTTTAACGAAATCGATCGGCCAAAAACGAAGTTACAGCACTGTTTATCAATAAAGTTACATGAATATAACACTGTGAGCTTTTTCTCTTTATCTGATAATTCAAACGTTTTGCACTTAATTTTGGTGTGAGATATTTTGTGGTTACATTTGTTTTACCACTTTACCAAACATTTTAGAACAAAGTTGTTTTTTTTTTAAGATATATCAAAAATTACTCAAGATATGCACTCACTTTCATGTTGATAACTCTTGAACAATAAGAATTTTTATTTTGGTTTTTTAAGCAAAGTGCTTCCTATTATTCTGGCCAACAATTTTGCTGAACAACTAAATGTGTAAAAGTCTTGCTTAAAGTCAAACGAAAAATTCCTACAACATTGCGTATGAGTAACTTTATTTGTTTTGAAGAAGACATGTGTAGCTTATTAAAGGTTAAAAGACAATTTCAAACGATTTTTTAACATATATTTGTTTAGAAAAGTGTTTGGTCAGAATAATTGTAAGAACTTTGCAGAAGAAACTAAAATAAAAATCCTAATGCTTTAAGAGTTATCAACATGCAAATGAGTGCATATCTTGAGTAATAAAAAAAAATGTACTACAGTCTTTGGCAAAACGGATGCTACCACGAGATTCCTCATATTAAAATTAAGTGAAAAACGTTGAAATTATTAAATTCGTGCCGCACAGTGCAATTAAAAGAACAAATTGAAGTATGTATAAAAAGAATTTTGCTTCTTTCGAACTACTTTACTGTGCTAACGTTCACAGTGCTGTAAGTTCTTTTTCGACCAATCGATTTCGTTAACATTTTGCAAAGTAAGGATTCATGTGCCAAGGAATTTTATTTTGTTATAAGATTTCTATAAAAACGAACAATTAGGGGGCTCTTTTGAATATGTCAAACAGCTCTCTTCTAAATACAGGTCAGTAGCTTTGCTAGAAATAAAGATTATTTTTTGTATAGATGTTTGTGTTGGTATATGAATCTGTCAATAAAAAGACAGATCGCTACCATCGTGAAAGAATTTGAAGAAAATTTTTGCGGTTATAACTTTGAATTTTTAAGTTTTAGATGTGCATATGTAAAATTGAATAAGTTATACAAATATCAATATTTTTGGATTTTTTTGTCAAAAATTAAAAAGAACATACCTTGATGAAAAATATCCATTGTAAAGCAGCTCTTCAAGTATGTTAAAAATAACTATTTCATCATTGTATTCAAGCGAACAAAATCTACTAATAAAAATTTTCGAATGGAGCAAGCGGAGGGGTTAGGGGGGTAGACTACCCTCCTTACTTTTTTAGAATCGGCCTAATTGTTATTTTTTACTAAAATTTTTTAAAATATTGATTTTTATAAACAATAATTATGAACGCATCAAAGCCAGTCGTACCTTTTATTGCCATTTTCATAACAAAAACCAACTTTAGTCGGCTTAAACAATAGTACAACAGTACCTTAAACAAACTTCACTCGGCTAATTCACTTTCAGTCGTACCTTAAACGAACTTCAGTCGGCCAACTGATTTTAAGTCGTATCAGCGTTGAATTGTTGTAAGCGAATCCAGTGTTTCTTTGTGACAAAATGCAGAAAAATTCAGAAATGTAGTATACATTTAGTTAAAAAAGTACAGAAATAGGAATGCATAGTAATGTAAAAGAGAGCAGCGGATCAAATGGAAAAAATGGCCCATTTTTAGTCCAACTGTGCAACCGTGTCTTTGACCAAAAATAAAAACCGAAAAGTGATATTTTTGTTCGAACAAAAAAATATTAAAGATTTTTATTTAAGATTTAAAAGATAAAATCAGATTGCTATTTTTATGTCTGAGCAAAAACTTGAAAATCATAAAATAATGATTAATGCTTAAGTTTTTGGATATAGCTTAATGATAACAGTCCCTGATACAAATACCTTGTTAAAAAGTTTATTTATTTATTTATTTATTGGCCAACCAAGGCAATTTACTTATTCTAACAGGTTTTTACAAACTTATTTACTTATTCTAACAATTATTTATTTTTTATTTTTTTATTTTTTATATTTTTTTCCCTTTTCTCCTTTTCTCCCCCTTCCTTGTTTTGGTGTTCAAAGATGCGCAATTCGAAGTGGGCGTAATCCGCCCACCTAATTGACATTATTTCACGAACACGCCAAAAAGGAAAGGAAAGAGGAGAAGAAAAAAAAGAGAATTCAGAGGTTGGGTTGATTAGGCAGAGAAAGAGACTTGTATAGAGAGCGCTTGAATAAGAATTTGGACATGGAAGGTGAGTAGTGGTCGGATATATTATTAAATTTTCTACAGCAACGGTTGATGGGTTCATTACTGGCATATGCAGTATGATGTCGATATTCAGTTAACAGCCTTGTACGTCTTAAAGGGTCATTGAGGGTAATCTTGTTAGAGATATATTCGCAGTTAGTTACACCGCTCAGAACATCGAAAGTAAAGCATGTATCCAGTACCGTTCTTCTTGTTGATAGCGGTGTCAAATTTAATAGGGTGAGTCTGTGTTCATATGGTGGAAGGCTTCCATAATCGCGGGGGTTATTAGTTTCTCTCAAAGCGAATAGTAAGAACTGTTTTTGAATGGATTCGATTCTATCACAATGGGATCCAAAAACTGGATTCCAAATTATGCAGCCATATTCGAGTATTGGGCGCACTATTGCACAGTACAGGGATGTAGTGACCCATACATTCTTGAATTCGTATGCTCGTTTTTTAATAAAACCTTTAAGTTGAAAAAATAAGTGGAATAAAACAAGCCCAAACGAACAAAGGCTTACTCAGTCGCCACACACATTCACCTTTTTAAAACTTACTTAATACATTTTTGTAGTAGTTTCTGAGATTGAAATTTTTATCCAGAAATACCCAACATTTGTAATAAAATATTTAGTGATCGAAATCGGCCAACATATTCAAAGAAATTTTCTTAGCTCAAGAACTCTGATGTAAAATCTTTAATTTCATAGACTTAACATTTTAATTTAAATACAATTATAATAAATAAATAATAAATTTAAAGGATTTAGTCAAACTATTGAAAAAATGTCCGTTTTAACATTTTTAAACTCGAGATGATGGCAAAAAGAACACCATTTTTAAATCTGGATTCAAAATTCATCTATTATAAAAGCATCGCTTTATGTCATTGTTGATGTTCTGAACGAAATTTTCCAAAGCTCTAAGAAAATTTACAAGTCTATCAAACCAACTCATTTCTGTGGACTTTATTACAAGTATTGTTTTTATGAAAAATGTGCAAGTAAATATGAAACTTCTGACTGAATCTCTTGAAGCCGTTAAACTGCATATTTTGGATGCTATGAAATTTATTTCTTGTACCCTTGAATCATTAGAAAAAATAAATTCGAACACTGAAAGTACGGATAACCTAATTAGTAGTGCTGTTGCATTTTTAAAGTCTTTTAATGTTGATGCTAAAAAGGAATTCTCAATTCGCCATCGCTGTCGTCTTGCGCCGAAACGTTTGGATGATAACAATGCCAACGCGGCTTATTTTTCGATGAACTGTTTTTATAGAAGAGAATGTAACTGAAAGATAACTTCACTAATGGGAGATAAATTAAACAGTTGCTTAGAAACAATAAGGCCTCTGTATGAACTCTTTAATTCAATTCTTTCTTCTACTAACTTGACCCAAAAGCGAATTCTAGAATCAATAAAATTTTTACCAAAAATTTGTTTGTTGGATTCACTTCAATTGAAAGCGGAATTTGAAGTATTCTATGATCTATGCGAAGGCGTAGAAACTCTATCGGGTACGGCTAATGTCTCAGAATGCAATAAAAAATCTCTTCCTGCAGTTAACAAAATGCCGCGTTTGCTGTGCACAGTGCCTGTTACTGTTTCAGGAAATGAGAGAATGTTCAGCAAATTAAAATTTGTTAAAAATTATTTAAGAACCACGAAAAGTGACTCACGTCTTAATGACTTATTAATACTTTAATCGGAAAAGGACATAGTTGATCGCATTAGCTTTGATAATATTGCGCAGCAATGGGCTACCTTAAAAAAAAGAAGAATTAATATTTAAATGTTATACTTAAAAATTAAGTTTGTATTTTTTTTTTCAAACACTATTTTTTAATTAATTTTAAAAATTAAGAGAAAAAATGCTAAAGAAATTGAAAGCCCTGTTTATATAAAGCATATATAAACAATAAATTTTTAAAACAAAAACGAAAATAAATTTTTAAATGCTGATTCGGTAATGTTGAAATACTTTTATTTTATTTTCTTTGATAGAGGGAACGATATGAAAACTGCCTTTAAGGGATCTTCTTCACTTACAAAAGATCGAAAGATTGAAAACTGTTACTATATGTGGGTTAAAAATTTCAGGAGTTCTTAAAACGGTACCAAAGATTAACGAAAAAGTCCGTTTGAGCTGAAAGTGCTTTGCATTATATTTATTATTGTAAAATCTCTAAGATTATTACCTACAATCATCTATTAAAACCTGAAATTCGAATTTTTAGAGCGTTAGAAATGTAAAAAAAATAGGGTATGAGGTTTAGTTGGTTGATTATACGTAATCTTATTATAATCTCAAGTATTATCGTTAAGATGAACTAAAAAAATGTTCAGTTACCTGTTATAAAAGCTGAAAAATCGTTGCCACCAATTTGGATTCCAAAAATGATGTCCGAATTGCGAAAAGCTGAAGAGAGCAGATGAAAGGCCAAACAAAAAAAATAAAAAATTCAAAACATACTTAATTATATGTATTTTGATGCACACAATTTTTTCTTTCATCATTAAAAAAAGTTTTCAGTTAAAATAATTGCAAAGTGTTTTTCTTAGCCGTTCAATTGAAAAAGACCCCTTAAGATTTATTTATATTGATCGAACGGATGAGTAACTTTATATAATTCATCTATGTTGTATTTTATATTGTATAAAAAAGTTGGGACTTAAGGGTATCCAGTCGGCCGAAATACATTGATACCCCACCAGTCAAAATGTCATCGGTACGCCCCTGAGACTACGTGGCCCATAAGCTAAAGAATCGCGGTTCAAACCTGAACAGAAAGGTTTTTTTTTGTAACAAGGTATTAGGATCATTCGTAAATGTATTCATACAATATACATTTGTTTTTGTTCGAATACGAATATAGTGTTTCAAACGCGTACCAAACTAAGTCTATTCTACGAATTCTATTTGTGGCTGAAAATTACGAATGAAATTTGTAGAAAACTGTTTTTAATTTAAGAATACGTATTTAAGAACACATATTTTATAACTTTTAAGTGTTTGTGAAACAAGCGTAAACGAAATGGTATCGTAACTTATTAGGCCGTGTTAATATTAGGCGTTTTTGTCGCGATTGAGACACCGCTATCAATTTTTTTTCGCTAACGCGGTTGAAAAATACTAATATTAAATAAATAAATGTATTTAAATATGCACATACAAAATTCACTATTTTTCAGCTGCTTCTGTGAAAAATATGTGAGAGCGGTGTCGCAATCGAAACAAAAACTATTAAACTAGTACAAAATGCTATTTAAAAATGAATGGTTTAGCTCAGCTTTATTTAGAAATTATCCTAAAAAAGTATTTTGTATTCTCTTCAAAATATATTAAATATATAATGAACACATCATCATATGAAATCAAAAAAGCCGTAGGTTACAAAAAATTAAAAATCGACTTTATCATTGATTATGATGCACCTTATCAAATACATGTTTCGCCAAATTTTACACTTCTACAACTAAAAACGACGTTCAAAGCCCTAAGTTAAAGCGCAACTTACAATTTAGAAAGCTTTTTGCTTCTCTATATATATATATAAATTTTCACCGCCTAGGGGGCACTGCCCCCCTGCGAATGCCCATGGCTACAAATATAAGTTACTTTCTGATAACTTCATTCGCTTTTATTGATTTCATAAATTGTGAGGACTTAATATTAATGAAAAGAAATTTATTGATTAATAGCGTGAAAAAATATAAGTGACGACCATTCTGCATTGGTATTACATTCGTTTTATGAAAGTATTGGCTTTTCACAGGTTTCTGGCTGCAAAACCTTAAAAAGATTAGCTAAAAAAAATATGAAAGTTTTTTAGAATGTTAAAACACAAAAATTCACTTTGCTTCCTTATAGAACTTGCCTGTTAAACCAAGGGCGCAATTATAAACCTCCATTTCACACTGGTTACTCACCAAACTGCGATACTTTCCATTCGACACACATATTGGATCATAGTTCATAGGACATGGTTTCAGGCACTCTGGCCTTGTGAAATCCAAGTTGTCAAGTTTTTGATTAAGATTTTCAACCAATTCAGTTGAACACCAATCCATGGCGATCTCCTTATATGCTGTTAATAAAGAAATCGTTAATATAAATGCGGATTGGCCTAACGCTAGCATAACACTTGCTACTAGATTGTTTTGTAGACCTCTCCAGGCGACAGTTAATCCACTGTAACTCGCATTGGTTACCGAACTCCTCGATGGCTATGCCATTGGTTGCACAAATGGGAGCAAATATTGTTGGACAAATTTCTGGACACACATCGTTGTTGGTAACTGAATTAGTCGTTACTAGCGTCGTCGCAAAAGCAACAACCAGAATTAGAGCTTGCATTCGTAAAGCTATCATGTTGCTGTTTATTTTTGTTGATCGTTTTAGAGTCTTTCTTCTGATTATTCTTGTTATAACACTTTGGCATTACCTTTTGTACTGTCTGGGTTCTTGCAAATGAGATTCAACTTTATATAGAATTACTGTTTCAACAGTTATCGCTACTGATTGGTGTTATCATCAATAGATTTTTGATAAAAGATAGAGTATCTGTTTTTAATGTTCAAGTAAAAGTTGTTCTGTAACTGAGTAATTTTACTTTATTTACACTTTTGAACACAAACTTTGTTAAAAAAATTTCCGGAATGTTGTTTACGCAAACTTTTAAAAACATCATTAGGAATTTTGTTGTCTTATATCAAAATCAGAAACAACAACATAAACAACAAAAAGTATGTGTAATGCTATACTTTTTAAAAGCAAAAATAAATCTATACATATAATAAAACTGTAAAAAAAGTAGTGCGGTCGGGGAACCCTTGACAGGAACCCTTGACAGGAAGTTCTTTACGCTTTTTCTTCAACTCCGAATGTAATTGGAAATAAAATCTGTAGGGTGAAGTGGTGTGATGTGTATCACGTTTTTATTTGCTTCAATAAAAGTGTTAAGAAATTAATTTTGAATTGGTGTAAAGGCTTATTCCTTGCAGAAGAACCTATTTGAAGTTGGTGTTTTCATGGCTGTTGAATATTTTGAGAAATGGATGAGTAGAACAAAAATGTCAAGAAATGCTTTTTTGGGCTTTTTCAAATCGGTGCGGTGATGTATAATACCAACAAAATGTTAAGGACCAGAAACTTTCGTTTTTTATGTTTACTTTAACTTTTTATGTTTAGTAAAAGTATTATTTCGAAAACTTAAATTACTGCACATACCGACATTTTTCCATTTCTCATAAGTTTAACGGCATAAATCAATTTCTTTTAATCGACTGCTGTGATAAGCCCTTTCTTCACGTATTTTTGTGGCATAGTTATGTCTAATAAACAATAAAAAAAAACAAAAAAAAATAATCAAAGAAAAAAATAATCAAAGAAAAACCAAATTAAAGAAATGCAAGAACTTCTTTGCATTATTCTTATTCTTCTTCAAGAATTATAACACACCAAATTATAATGTCTAATGGCGTTTTCATTTCTCGAACAAATGCAACATTTTTTCAGCCTTTTTTGGAAATTCTACCCCCTTGAGAATAAAAAGATTGACCACTTCAACTGAATCGTGTTCTTTGCGCGAAAGTGTTGACCTCAAAAGAAGAAAAAAAAAATTCAGATTTCTCAAAGATGGCAGGAAAAGGGCAGAAAAACGCAACATTTTTTCTAGAAACGAATACGCCATAAGATGAGTTAGACATCACCCAAATTTAAACCATTTTTTTGTCATTGATGTGTATTTTATCACAATGTGAAAAAAGGCATAATTATTTGTGATATTTAATGATATAACGCAATAGCACATTTTACATCTACTAACTTTTAAAATCTATTGAAACTAAAGTTTTTTCTAAGAGACCTTATTATTTATTATGTTGATTTTATATGATTTAAATACAAATTCTAAATGTGTGATAGTTTAAATCATACTTGATTTTAAATACAAATTCTAGTTGTTTGATAGTTTGGAAAGATTCGTTAGAACAATTAATTGTTCTAACTTTGACCTAAAGCTCAGTAAACGATTTTAAACTATCAAACAACTAGAATTTGTGTTTAAAATCAAGTATGATCAAATTTGACCAAGAATTAGTGTGAAAAGAAATGTAAAATTATTTATCACTTTGTAGTGGTTTTTAGCTGGTTTTTGTTTTCTTAAAAAGTTTTTATTTAAAAGGATAAATAGAAACTCGAAAAACTTTAACGATTATGTATGGAAAATTTGTTTTCACCAAGAATTTTGTTAAAATTAACAATTTTTTTAATCGAGTGTATCGAAGAATCAAGTTAAATTTTTTGTTATAAAAAAAGGTGTTGTCAAATCATATGCCATTAATTAAAAAAAAAAATATTAAAAAAACCCAAATCAGCGTGTGGCAACTGGATAATTTGAAATTAAGGGAGTGTTCATAAATTGACTTTCAAACTATGATTGCTGCTGTATATGCATACCACGACAAGTGTGGGAAATAGAGAACGTGCCTGTGAAATTTATGTCGAATAATTTTTTTTTTTTGGTTGCGCAGGCATTTTTTTTTTGACTGTAAAAACTATTTTTGTGTGCGCTCTTTTTAATGAATAAATTAAATTTTCATAGTTTGGTGCTCTTTGGACACGTACCTAATCATTTAACTGGAAACATTTTAAAATGCAAACTTATTCATGAACTTGGATATAAAAGAAACCAAAAACAAAGAAAGAGAGATACTGGTAGAGAGTTAGAAGGAAAGTTAAAAGTATTTATTGAGAGACTTTGAGTCTTAAGTTCGATAACTTTTCCTTCTGTTTGACTATTATATTTAAAATTTAAGTAAATGTACTAACTTTTACAAAAGAATCCTTAAATATACATGTGTCTTTGAGTCAAAATTTATGTTCACAAAAAAAAAAAACAGCGTTGGCCTTAGGTTTTGTCATTCCCCTTTTTTTGCAAGATCGAGAATCGTCATCATCACGTTAAGGTTCGAATTTCTTGTGGAATTGCGATAATTAAAAAGATACCACTATGTAAAATTGACTAAAAAACAGTTGAAAATCTTTTAAAGGCAATAAATGAACATTAATACTGTTATGTCAGATGATAAGGAACAATGAGAAGTATATCGTAAAATAGAAAAAACTTATTCAAAGATTCATAGAGTCTTGTTACGGTGTTAGATTGCTAAAGTTTTGTTATTTTAACAACACAACACAACAACAAAATACACGTCTTGCCACATTTCAGCAACACAACACTTAAACAGAACCTCGACCCTATTATTGTGAGTTTTGCTACAGTGTTGAATATTTTTGTTTGTAATTTAAATTGCAGTAATTTTGTTATCATATTTTATGTAAACTTTTATAAGTTTGAAGCAACAATAAAATAAATAAATTGTGTATTCAATTTTATGTAAACAAAGAAATTTTAACAAATGTGTTCACACGTTAATCAATACTAAAACAATCTAACACTGTAACTGTAACAAGACTATCCTTGAATGCATCTAGTCTATAGTGTCTGAAATATAGAAGAGTTTTAACACATATCGATTTGGGTTTTAAGGGGGAAGATAGTAGATTGTTGCATTAATTTTAATCAATTAAGAATAATTTTTTCTAGAGAATAATTCGTTCAATGTTTTTGAAACGTTTCATATGGTTTTATATGGATTTTGAACTATTACAAGAAACTGGTTTTTTTTACTCTTTCAATGGCTTGGCTAAACTAAGAACAAAATAATTGTTTTGTGGTAATATTTCTATCATTTAGGTCATAAAAAGATGAAAAAAACATACCTTTGATTTTTACCTGTGCTTCTTACGTTTTGCAAGCTTGTAGAAAGAAAAAAATTTTTGCTCCTGTTCGGCACATAATTTCTTTTTATTAATCCCTTGAAGATTCTTCAACCCTTTAGATCTTTGATTTTAAAACCCTTTTAATATTATTATCATTACAGCCATAAAAAGATAAAAAACATAAATTTTGCGTTTTGTGTCTAGTTGATTTTTTTCTTATAAAATAGGATAAACAAATTTTCTTCGGCACAAAGTCGAAAATCCAACTAACTTTAATGTCAAATATCTCTGTAAATATAGTTGTATCATGTTGGTTCATCTTTTTTTCATAGCACCAAACGATTTGATTTAAAAAAAGCGTTGCAAAATAAAAATAAAAACTTTTTTCTGACGTGTCCAATATATTGGGCAAATACACTGAAAGGGTTAATTTTAAAATGGCCGACTTATAGTCCAGAGGCCTTACTCTGCAATGCGATTCGAAAAGAAAATGCTATTCGAAAACAAAATCACACCATGCAAATACATGAATTAAGGTTACTAATACTGCATCTACACGTGTAAGTAATCACTTGGAAATAAAGAATACATATTTAGCCCTATCACGAATAATTTTTCACGCGGAATCGGAAAAGGAACCCAATCAGCCATTTAGAAATAGTGATTGGATTAAGCTTACATACAATGCAAAAACCAAGCCCTTTACAAGCACGCTTGTAAAACACTTGCGTAGGTAATAAATTTCCAAGTTGCTTTGTAGAATTTTTGAGTAAAAAACAAAAAGTAAGTGTTGTACAATAATACTTGGAAAGACTTGCTTTAAGTAAGTGTTTTCCAATCATACTTGGAAAGACTTGCTTTAAGTAAGTGTTTTCCAATCATACTTCCAAAATGTTAGCCAAGGTAATCATTTTGCAACTGTTCAAAGTTGCGATTGCTGTTAACTGTTGGCCTGTTTAGTCTAGTGGAGAGTGCGCTAGACTATGAACTCAGACGTCCCCGGTTCGAGTCCGGGTTCGGTCGTGGTTCTTTTCACTTTCTTTGCTCTTTGCTACATTTAAGAATTATGGAAATTAACATAGAAATTCACGAGGTAATTGTTGAAAATATTGAATTTAAAGAACAAGAACCCACAACTGAGGGCTTAAAATTCAACAAGGCAAGTTTTCTTGAAGGCAAGTCGAGTTTGATAGTGAGAAATGAGGACGGGTACAGCTTCTCGAACCGGCGAATTTTCTTTTTTTATTTCTTATTTGTCAATTTAAGATGACTGCGCAGTGTTTGGTAAGTATATTTATACATAAAAGTTGCGTATTGAAATACTAATTTCCAATTGTAAAGAAACCCTTGGAAAAAGCTTATTCAAATACTAATTTCCAATTGTAAAGAAACACTTAGATTAAGTTTATCGTAAGAAATATTTTTCCAAGGGATCGTTTTCGTTTGTTCCAGAATAACTTGTAAGCATTTTCCAATAGTAGTCTCAAGCTTTTTCCAAGCTTGATGCTAATGGTTCTAAGCTTGTTTAAAGCTTATTCCAAGCTCGTTTGGCTCATTGCGAAGTTTTAATTTTTAAGATAGCAGAAGACATCACAACTTTTTTTGTTACACTCATAATTATTGAATTTCCAAAATGTTCTTGAGCTTTATCGTAAAAATAAAAACACCCTTTTCCGATTTCGCGTTTAAAAGTATTCATGATAAGGCTGATTGTCTTAAAAAAAATTCGAAAAAAATTCGAATTGGCTGCAAGTTGCAAGCTTGTAGTCGCTTGATAGTAGAAGTGCAAGTTGATTAACAAGATGTCGAAATGAATTAATTGTATAACTAATAATTATATTAATTTAATTAACTTTAATATTTGCATTGTTTTAGCTTTACTTCCATTTTTGTTTGTAATCATAAACAAGTTACTAGTGTTGCTTATTGTTAAAATAGCAAATATCCCCAAAAGCACAACAAAACCAACAGTTTAATCCCTCTATTTGACATTTACTGCCCGCAAGTGCCAAAATCGACTGTCTCTTAAATTTCGTGGAGAGTAGCGATGATAGTTGGCTGCCAGTGAATCAAATATGAGTGTGTTGTAAAAATGTTCAAATGTATTGAGTTTTTCGAACTTCCACTGTCCCGTATAGACGCTATGTAAATGGCAGTAACTTCTACCTGTACTTTAAAACGCTGGGGCCTAATTACAGCATCAGTGATCGAGTAAAATTACGAAGGGCACGACGAGACAAGTGCCTATCCATCTTGTACAATTTTGCTCGATCACGGATGCTGTAATTCGGCCTCTGTTTTTGTCTGCATTGATTTCGAACCAATCCAATTAAAAATTTTTCAAAAAATCATATAAATACATGGTGTGATTTTATCGCATTTGCTTGCCGAATGGCATTACAGAGAAAGACCACAGTTTTCCGAAAAGGTCTCTGTTAGTGTTGTTGATTGGAGTGACTTGTCGTTACTGATGTTTTGTTCACAAATGAAAAAGATTTTGGGTGTTTTTTAATGTTATGTTTTATAGATGAACCCAAAAAAATTCGCGGAACAAAACACTTTATAGAACAACTTGAACTTTCAACCAAATTTTTTAATTCGAAAAATTATTTCATATAAAAAATATTATCATTGCAAAGATATCTGCTAAATTTCAGCACGATTGATATTGATAAAGAAATTTTTGAGTTATCGATAATGTCGATTTGAAAAATATAGTTTTGAGAAAAGTGCGTTTACAGTTCAGGCACATAAAAATTCCATAATTGTGGTAATTAACCGATTAATTAACAACTCCAGCGCGGTATAATAGTGCTTTGGTATCCTCGTAGAACTCATTTTTCTTAAGAAGTTCCTCTTGCCATACCTTCCTTTAGACGCTTTGTTCATTTACTTTTTCTGCGATGAATTACATTGTCTGTCAATTATTATGTCGACATTTTTTTTTCACTTGTCCGCGAAAATTTCAAAAATTTTTGACCCTGAGTGCAGGTGCTTTGGAGCGAGACGCTACACGGTCGAGTTGAAATTTTTCAGTGGCGTAGCTTAGGGGGATAAAAGGGATGAGCCCCCCCTTTGCCTATGGAATGAGCTATATTTTAAGTTTGAAAAAATGCATTTAAATTTTTTACATAAATTGTTCGAATAGAAATATGTTTTGCTTGCACTGCACATTTATAATTTTTTTTTAATTTTTCATAAATATATTTTGAGAGTGTATTCAAGTCTAATTGAATAAAAGATAAAAGCTCTTCTAGTCCGTAGAATACATAAATTTTCCATCATTAGCATAAAACTCTAAGATAGCCTTTAATTTTGAACTACATACACCATTTCAATATAACAAAAACAAAGAAGCAGCCAGTTCAGATCTCTTGGTGTTCCTGCTTTAATTGTTTTTAAGGAGCTTTTTATTTTTTTAAATTATACATTTTGTTTCCTATTTATCAAGAAACTTTGAAAGAGTTTGATTGCATTTCGAGTTAAACCAAGTTTTGCTAGATTTCTTATCATTACAATGTAGGTAAAATTTTAAATTTGGAGATATTCAGTCAAACGTGAAAACGTGATTTTTTAAAAATTAAGCTATTTCGCTTTTTCCTCCATACCAAATTTTCTAATTTCCAATTTTTCTAACAGAATTTTCTAAGCGATAAGGATTACCACACGATCACGATTGCAGTTATCTTAAAAAAAACGGGATTGCAATTATAGTAATCCTTCATCGAATGAGCTAAGATTACGATTGCAGTAATAGTTATTTTGAAAAAGTCGAAATTACGGTTACTGTAATCATTACGATTGCAGTAATAGTTATTTGGAAAAAGTAGAAACTACGATTACCGTAATCGTAATCTTAGCTCATTCCGTGAAGGATTACTTTAATTGTAATTCCATCTTTTTTATTATAAGGATTGCAGTAATTGATTACAAGGATTACTTTTATTAAATATTAGTGAAAACCATGAGAAAAAATGGGATTGCAATTAAAGTAAAAGACTTTTTCAAAATTACGATTACTGCTATCGTAATCTAAGAACGTTCGATGAAAAATTGCCGCAATCCTATGCTAAAAATTTTTTAATTTGGGATTAAAATAATCCTAATCCTAAAATAAGCCGCAATCAAGTACACATTTAATCCTTATCGGCCAGCTCTGTTTTATACTACCAAATTTGAATTTTTAGTAAAAACTTAAAAAAAACTTGAATTTTTTTTAATCAAATAATTGTTTTTATTTCATAAGAAGATTTAATTCTAAAAGTTTAAGCAAAATTGGAGTTGATCAAAGTTTTTGGTCTCTAAAAGTTAGAAAAATATAGTTAAAAATGTGTCTAAAAGTGAATAAATTTCAATGGCGAATATCTCGAGATTTTGAACTGATTGAGAAAAACGGAGTATGTAGAAAATAGTTGTTCGTTCGTTCGTAGAAAATGGACTCTAAACCTACGACGCACAAAAGAATATTGTATGAAGTTTGCATTGTTACTTATACGCCGCCATTTTGTAAAAATGATCGTTCGGGGTGTTATTGGATCGAATGTGATCGAGGTGTTTACTTGAGATGCACCGGAACAAACGTTCACGTGTGTTAACTGCGATTTGGAATAACTTTCATCGCTATTTTTTCACTTTATTTTATTTATTCTTTCGTTTTCGTTCACAAATGGATTTACAAACTGCCCAATAATTTCGCCAAATTTTTTAAAAAATACCAAAAACTGATTTTATGCGCCAATTGATATAAAGTGTATAATTTAATCAAATTGATACCAAAATTAGGTTAGAAAAATATCTCGTACTAAAAAACCAAGCTTTGCAATTTTTTGAAAAAGTAATTTTTCTGTGAGTTTTTGGCCAAAATAAAAGTGTGTCCAAGAATACTCCGAATTCACCTATACATAAGTTATTCAAAATATTAAAACGCTTCCTGCAAATTTAATTAAATCTATATATGTATATAAAAATGAATGTACGTTTGTTGGTTTGTTCGTGTGTCCTGAATACATTTCTACAGCGTTCATCCAAACGCGATGAAACTTTCCAAATTGGTTGTTCGCATTCATGCGCAAGTTTTAGTCGTAGTACGGACAGCGTTGTACAAGGAGGCGTGGCACCTCCCATAAAACCCAAATTTGAGATATCGAATAGCTTTTGAGTTATAGTTCGCACAGCCATGGAATTTGGTATTCGACCACAATTAGCACGTGCCGTTACTGATAACATTTTATGGGCGTTTGGAAAGAGGGCGTGTCTCCTCCCATACAACCCAAATTTGAGATTTTTAATAGCTTTTGCGTTATAGCTCGCACAGCCTCGGAATTCAGTATTCGACGACAATTTACACGTGCTGTTTTACTGATTATATTTTATGGGCGTTGAAAAAGGGGCGTGGCACCTCTCATGCAACCCAAATTTGCGATATCGAATAGCTTTGGATTTATAGACCGCACAATCTCGGAATTCAGTATTCGAACTCAATTTACACATAAAGTTTAACTGATAACATTGTATGGTGTTTAACAAGAGGTCGTGGCACCTCCCATACAACCTTAATTTGAGATATCGAATAGCTTTGGAGTATAGATCGCACAGCCTCAGAATTCGGTATTCGAGCACAATTTACACATGTCGCTTTACTGATATCATTTTATGGGCGTAGTAAAAGAAGGCGTGGCAACCTCCCATAATTTGCGATGTCGAATAGCTTTTGAGTTATAGTTCGCAAAGCCATGGAATTCGGTAATCGACCACTATTTACACACGCCGTTCAGGGAGCGTGGCACCTCCCATACAACCCAAAATTTACGATTTGCGATAACGAATAGCTTTGGAGTTATAGGCCGCACAGCCTAGGAATTCAGTATTCGACTACGATTTACACATGCCGTTTCACTGATCAAATTTTATGGGCGTTAAACAAGGGGGCGTGGCACCTCCCAAATTTTCGATATCGAATAGCTTTGGAAGTATAGGTCGTACAGCCTCGGAATTAGGTATTCAACCACAATTTACACGTGCAGGTTCACTGATAACATTTTATGGAAGATAACATTTTCTGGCAACGGGAGCGTGGCAGCAACGCGCCGGGTTCACTTTCGCTCAAAAAGTGAGCGAAATTAACAGCCTCGGAAAAATATATATATATATGTATTCTTGTAAAGGCCCCCTTATTCCAGCAAGTATACAAATGCTACAGAAACACTTGATATATCATAAGAAAGGTCTTAAGCTGTAGGTATGCGCAATATTATTGGGCATATTATACACGAACTCGCTTTAATGTGAATTTGTATTCCCGAAGCGAATATTTTAGCCATTTCTTAATAGATTTTGTCCTTTCTTTTCTTATATTTTATTTTGGCAACAGCTCTTAAAAAAATAGTTTCAAAGTAATAGCATGTTCTCACGACACCTTGAATAACTTAATTCGGCTCTCATTCGTAATTCGAGGCTCAATTATGTTCCGAATTAAGTAATTCGCCATACAATATTTGTCAACCTGAATTACCTCATTCGAAGGTAATTCATTTTAAATTACCATCCGAATGACGTAAAAATCGGTTTCATCTCTAATTTTGATAGAAAATTAATCGAAAACTGCACTTCTATAGAAGAAGAAAGAAAAACAAAACAAATAGATGTCAGCAGTCAAAGTGAGTATTTTTGTTTTAAAATTAATTTAAATAATAAACAAACATTTTACAGCACCCTGCAACCCCTGTTTCTGCAACTCTGCCATCATTTTCACCAGTATGTGGATGGATCATTCTTCTCCAAATCCAGGTCGGTCGCAACATCATCCACGGCTCCGATGCAGTCGAGTCTGCTAACAAGGAAATTGGTTTGTGGTTTACTGAAAAGGAGCTCACCGGCTGGACTCCAGCGGCCGTGAAATGGGTGTACAAATAAATGCCTCATTGCATCAGTAGTGCAGTGCATCTCGGTGCTGCATAGTTGGTAGAATTTGCATTTGTCCTATTTTGTGATAAGCAGAAGGATGTAAAGTTATCTCTTTTAAATAATCGGCCTTCGGGTGCTGCTTAGGGACTACAATCCTCAGTAAGTCCAACACCGGGTACGCTGTTTACAGTTCTTCTGGATATAAGAATCTTTTTAAAAGGTGGATCTTTTTAATATCTGTAATATCTTCAAAAGTTATGCATGCATTTTTATAATAAATTTACACTAAAATTTGGAGTTTTCGTGAACTTTATCTCCTAAACCAAACGAGAGACCAATTTTTGTATTAATATTTATGCTAAGAAGGCCCAAATACATTTAATATAAAAAAATAAAAATATTCGGGTCCGGGCCATAAAGTAAAATTATTGAAATAAAATTAAAGAACAGCTGTCAAACCGAATTACGATTGCTTCGTGAGAACGGAATAAATCGCAATCGTATTTCGCAGATCGAATTACTTAATTCAGAGTGTCGTGAGAACATGTTATAAGTCTATTGTTAATAACTATTTTAAATATTAAAATGAAAAGATTCGTCTACTTAAATAATTATTTCAGTTTAGATGGCAGAGATGTTAGGGTTGGCAGGGTCTAGAATGCTAAGTGAGGTATCAAATGAGAGTGTTGGATATAGGCGTGTACAATTTTGTTGGTTTTTCGATTAGTGACCTTTGACTTGAAATATAAACGCTCATATTTTTCAAGAGAAATCATTAAATAAAATCTAAAGTAATGGCGTTTTCGTTTCTCGAAAAAATGCTAAATTTTTTCTGCCCTTTTTGAAATTCTGCCCACTTGTGAAAAAAATAGTGACCTCTAAACCTAAATTGTGTTCTTTTCTCGAAAATGTTGACCTCAAAAGTAGAAAAAATTCAGAATTCTCAAAGATGGCAAAAAGAGGGCAGAAAAACTGCAAAATTATTTCGAGAAACGAAAACGCTATAAAAGAGATGAAAGAACATGTGTAAGAAGGCATTTCAGACATTGCTTAGATATACGACAAGCACTCCAGACATTTTTCGATAACTTTTACGGATACACAACCTACAATAAGCAGTTTTTAATGCAACATATGTGAATATATATTGTGATGGTAGAATTTCTCCCAAATAATAAATTTGCATTCAATTTATGGCGATATCTCGAAAAATATAGCTTTTCTCAGTATAACGTATTTTTGTATGAAAAGTCGTTGGTTGCGAAAAATAACGGTATACGAAAATTGTTTTGTAATATTTTCCATTGTTGAAAAATTCCCGTTATTATGGCATCAAAATTATTGCGATATCTCGAAAACTGTAGATTTTCTCAGTACAACACATATCCTTGAAGCAAATCCGTCGTCTCAGAATGATAAAAAAAACTTGTTTTGATTTTGCAAGCAAATATCTCAGCAATTTCCCAATCGATTTCCTTCACATAGTTTCTGTCTTAAAGTTAAATTAAATAACTTTGGACAAAAAGAAAACATTTTCCGTTACCTCACCAATTCAATGGTTTTTAAAAAAACTTAAATACTTAAAAAACTTAAAAATTAAATTTTTGCTCACAAAATAGGCTTAATGTTGTTTTTGTTGTAAATTTTTTTTTTGCAAAAAAAGTTTAAATATTTCTAACCACTCCATGGCCAGTGGTGTTAAAATATCATGGCCAGGAGGAAATTAAAACTGTGTGACATGTTGGTGGGTTATATATAATATGGGGTAGGGGGCCAAAATGAGTAATATATGAAAAAACGCAGCTAGGCTTCGATTCATTCAAAACGAAAACTATCATTTTGTGGTCTTAACTGAGAAGTACGGAATAATTTAAAATTTACTTGGCATTCACACCTGCTTTTTGACTCTTTATACAGCAACAAGGTATTTTTCGAGAAACATATTTTTAAACAATGCAGATTAGGATAGTTCAATTGAAAACAATATTACATTTTGTCAAATGTTTGTACAAATTTTTTAAACGAAAGATGGAAAGTATTTTAGGAATAAACTTTGAGCTAAATATTTGTTTTTTGTGTGACATACAGGATGGGTGGTTTTAAATTATGTTGGCTGTAATAATATAATAGGATCAGTGCTGACACTTGATCTATGGAGGTGTAATTTGAAAAAAATTAACTATTCATATTAACTAGGTTTTTTTGTTTATTGGGACTCCCACAAGGGGAACACATTATTCTTTTATGTATTTTTGTTGGGGTACATTTAGAAGTGTTGCAAATATGGATGGGTATTTTAGAACCTTGTTTTATATTTGGCACTTCTAAAGGTCACACCGGTGTGCCACGTGAAATTTTTGTGAAATTAGAGCTATTTGCGGCCTGTATCAGCGAGTGCAAAAATTGTATTGGAATAACGAAATGAGCGTATACCATTGCAAAATCTACGTAAAGAGAAAAATTATATGAGTGAAAAACATAAATACAGAAAGTATCCCAGTAGCGGATGGAATATATTCCGAATATATGAAGCATCAATTACCTTGTAAGTACCACTACTTCCGACTATATTACCTTACTATGCATAAAAGGCCTTACATTTAACATTGAATGAGATAGGAGGTAAGTGATCGCCTCCCTTCAGCATTACCTAGAAGTTATGGAGTAACATACTACTTGTATTAAGTTATAAAAATCACTGCATTACTTTTCCTTGTATGCTACATTACAGGTAATGAGGTATGAGTTAATTACTTCTGCTATATGCAGACGCATTACTTTTTGAAAAAAGTAATGCTTCCTTACCTGGTAATTTATTCTGTATTAGTTCTATGGTAGCCACTGGCAAATCCGCTGCTGGATATTGTTCAACTTACATAGTTTATTTGAGAAGCTTAATCTTAAAGCTATAAATATTCAAAAGCGATGAAAAACATTTGATCGCTATGAACATTTGACAAAAGAGCGCTCATGTTTTTTATCTTCAGGAGTGGGGAAATTAAGGTGAATCGTACGTCAAATGAATAATATTGATCCATAGTAGTTTTTGCAAACCCTGTATTAAGTCATGTAGTTGTTGCTTACAACTTATTCGGTCACATACAGTTTTCTAGCACGGCTGTACAGTGGGTTAAAGTATTATCACTGTCAAATTGCAATATGAGTATCATTTTATATTAATTCATGAAAAGTTACTTAAATTAGATTTGTTAACGGAAATCACGGTCTAGACTTTTAAAATGAGTATATCAAAATTTTTTTATTCAAACCAGGCATTATACTAATAATAAGATCTCTAAAGCTTATATCCAGCTCACCCGATTTTCGGGGGACAATCACTAGTCTTTTAAATTAGTCCAAATTGAATTGCAAACTTTTGGAATATAGTGAAAGGAATGTGTCAGACGAATTTGGTAAGCCAGAAATCGCCCGTTGCCAAAAATCGCAGTCACTGAAAGATGCTGGTCTGGTGAAATAGTATTGCCAAGGGTTGTCTCAAATTGTTTAATATCATTTTCGATCAAACGGCAAACATGTAAGAATTGGTCATACGTAATCCTTAAATAATTCCTATAAGAGACCAATCGTCGCTAGTTTTAAGTTTCTTTGTAATGAATGCAAAAGAACCTCTCAGCAGTCTTGTTTTCTGCCATTCTTTGACGCTACTTGTCCTGGCCTTTCGATTTTTCGTTCGCCACATTGCTTCTATAATTTTGATAATTTTTTTGCTGTTTAAAAAATTTTTTATGCATAATACTACGATATTCACGATATTTGTAATGCATATTTTGACATTTTATAACTGAAAATGCAACTATTCAACAAACATAGCATAACCACGAAACGAATATTTGAGCAAAGAAGAAAATGACCAAAATTAAATTTTGTTTGCTTGGCATAACCAGGGCATTTGTGTTAGGTTTGAAGTATTAAATTGCTTTATAAAATTATTGCACAAGTAATTTTTAATATTTCTAGGAACGATCAAAAAAAGTTTTTCTAACAAAAAGTGCAAAAAATGTGCTTGACCTTATACCTTGAATTTCTCGAAAATAAGCCCAAGGATTAAACAACGAATACAGCCATCAAATTTAGCATTCTCGAATTGTGTTTATCTGCTATTTGACTTTTGAACATGCACAGTGATATCAATAAGTTGAAGTCCACTCTAAGCCTTTGTAACTTCAGCGTTGGACTCAAATATCGATTTCTGTTAACGATTCCATTCCTTACAGTTGAAGGAGGGGATACGACCATCATTATTATTTCGAAATTTTTTAAGTAAAAACTTCTTTAAGCGCGTTGAGCGTTTTTTGGTAGAGGGTAAATTTTTGGTTTGCGTCATCAAAGCAGCGAGTTGCTTTCGTCATCAAGACACCGAGTAGCTTTCATCACCCAGACAGCGAGGAGCATTCGTCATCAATATAAACAGCGAGAAGCTTTCGTCAGTAGCTTGACACTGATTACACTCGTAACCAACAAATATTCTTGATTATTTTTTCAGGAATCGGTAATACTTTAAAATACCTTCTTAAAAAGTTTAAGATAACTGAAATCAGTTTAAAAATAGAAACATGACAGCAGTTTTAAGGTGTTTTTTAAGTTGACAATGACAAATTTTTCTAATATGCGTCACAACATACAAACTGCTGCCCTTTAATATATCATGATAACGGATTTTGGTCATCTATGGCTTGTTAGAATTGTACAAGAAAATGCCACATTTAACGATTTTAATTTTTGTAGAAAATCAAAGATTTGATGAAAGCTTTAAACCAACTCAATGTTCGGATGTCGCTTAAAATACACTTTCTGCGCTATCATATGAATGTTTTCGAGTAGCACATGAACAAAAATTTGCAATCTTTGTGTTGGTTTTTGCCACCGGATGAGGCTTTGTGAAGCGTACCAACATAAACACAATTCACAACAAGCACATGAACATATATTCAAACAATATTTTAACATTTATCCCGAAAAATTAAAACAACTTTTATTAATCGCAGTCATTACATATCGCTTTTTTCATTTCATACAAAAATTAAAATTGTAAAATGTGGCATTTAGTTTGTGCATTCTAACAAGCTATAGATGACCAAAATCCTTTATCATTTGGTTAAATGGCAGCAGTTTGTATGCTGGGAACGCATTTAAGAAAAATCGGTCATTGTCAATTTAAAAAACACCTTAAAACTGGTGCCATTTTACCACTTTTCAACTGATTTAAGTATCTTACACTTTTTAGAAAGGTATTTTATAGTTTTATTGATTTCTGCAAACATAATCAGGAATTTATGTTGGTTAAAATTTTTAAAAAAATAAAGAAATAATAACATTTGTGCAAAATTTATTAAAAATTAACTTCTGCATTGCAATAAACACACTTTGTATAAATTTTTTAAAAAATATTTTTCCAAAGTAAAATGCTACGTTTAATTTTATTGAGCAAAAGTGCATTATGTTTTTAAATTCTCAAGACCTAGGTATATGTAAAATATTGTTAAAAGTCGGAATAACAGAATTCCATCTTAACTTTAAAATTTAAAAAAAAAAGTGTGATGGAATTAAGAGGTTGGACTATTCGCGATATAATCACAAGATGTGTCTCTCTCGGAATTGCAAAGAATTTTGGCTAAAAATATTTGGCGGCCACACCGTGTTATTACAGTGCTTCCACAACGTAGATTGTTTAATTACTCCAGTGCTTCTGAAACTTTTTCTGATTCAATTCATTCCAGTGCTTGTCAAACTGTTACTCCAGTAATTTTAAAACTGTTATTCCAGTGACTTTTGAACTGTTGGTTGGAGTGCCTCTCAAACTGTTGGATTTTTCACTTTGTGAAGAGTGTCATGGTCTAATTGACGCACTTACGTTTCTGAATTGTGTAGGATTCTTATTGTAGTGATTTTTGGTGGTTGGCTTTTTTTACTTTGTGCAGGGTGAGTACAATATGCCGCCTACAGACGACCCCGGCAATTGTCCAGGCAAAGCTGTTCCTGCTTCAGGAAAACCATTAATTGGTATTGGTGTGGGTGTAAAAGGGCCTAACTTAGTGTTTGTTGATATTCGGCATATTCGGCCGATTTTTTAATCTTCGGCTTCGGCTTAAAATAGCCGAATATTTGCCGAATGTTTTTGCTTTTTTGTAATGCATCAATTCTAAAAGGTTAAATAGAAATTTGTAATTGTTCAAAAGTTACCATCCGACCGCGTCAAAGCAGGAAGCACACTATGTTTAAAACTTTAAAATCGTTTTCTTTAAAACTGCACTTTCGAGCTTGCGGCTTTCATAACTCAGTCAATTTTTAACGAAACTTTATGTTATTTTTTTCAAAATACGAGTTATTTAATTGCCAATGGACCTTAATCTTATTGATGAATTTCATATTGGAATTTTTATCAACAAAAAAGTAAAGAAAATATTCAGTAAAAATTACAAAAATTATTCCATAATGACATTCATACTTAAAAGGAAAATATTTTTGTTTCAGACGAATTTTGCGAACTGTGGGAAAACGTCCTTTCAGTTCGTGTTTTAAACACTGGTACAATCTGAAAATTTTATACAATCTTCTTCAAAGTACTGCAAATATACCTAAAAAGTTTAGAGTACCTATATTATTTACTTTTTCCAAAAAAGATTAATGAAATTGCATATTTTTCGGCCTGTTTGACCAGACTGGACCTTTAATGATTGCCGTTTTTTGTACTGAAATTACTTAATAACGAAAGCAAGGCCTAAACTTTATTATTTTTTTACTTGAAAAAAAGTTTGTTAGTATTTGGCTTCTGCCGATTATTTCTCTTTGGCCGAAGTCGAATGTTCGGTCCCACCCACATTCGGTCGGACACTAGTTGATAGTAAATGTGGACCCGGCTTCGTCAAGGAGAGTACGGGCATTCGTACGGGCCCAAAAGTAGGAAGTGTTGGTGCTTGTAGTTTTCCTTAAAGGCAACTGGACTGCGTTAAATAATTTTTATCGCAGCTTCAATTGGAAATTATATTTCGCTGATAGAAATGTGAATGCCGTGGCTGTCATGGTGCAAGAAATTATTTTATTGGGTATGCGGTCTTTCATTCCCAATAAGATGAGAAGCATTAAACCAAAAGATCACTCATGGTTTAATGAGACTTGCAGGATTGCAGTCAGGTCCAAAGAGGAAGCCTTTCAGAATTGGCGTTCTAACAAGAATACTAATACAAAAAGACTTCGCATTGAGGCAAGGAATCGCTGTAATGCAATTTTAAAACGCGAAAAGTTTCTGCACGAAGCTCGCATTCGAGAACAGGTTCTTCTCTGCCCCAAAGGGAGCAAAAATTTTTGGTCATTTGTTAAAAGAGTGAAGAATCAGACATCATCATCGATTCCAACTCTTTTAAAAGATGACCAAATCTTCACTGACTCGGCTGATAAAGCGAACCTATTGGCTAGATTGTTTGCTCAAAATTCCACTCTCTCAGATAGCAATCAGCCACTGCCCTTTGTTGGGTGTGGATCTTCTGCAATGCAGGAGATATACTTTCGAACGAGAGCAGTTAAAAGGGTCCTTACAAATCTCAACGTAAACAAAGCCTCTGGTCCTGACGGCATACCGCCAATTGTGCTTAAAATGTGTGCTTCTTCGCTGGCTCGGCCTTTGCGCAACCTTTTCAACATCTCCTACAGAACAGGAGTATTTCCATCTTGTTGGAAGGTGGCAAATGTCCAGCCGGTACCAAAAAAGGGCGATGCCACGAACCCTGCAAACTACCGACCCATTGCGATATGCTCTACGCTTTCCAAAGTTATGGAAAGCATAATAAACTTTAATATCATGAACTATCTGGAGCTCAACCAACTGCTTAGTGATCGTCAATATGGTTTCCGTAGGGCTCGCTCTACTGGTGATCTTATGGCGTTCTTAACTGAAGAATGGAGCCAATGCGTTCATTTTTTCGGCGAGAGCAGGGTTGTTGCTCTTGATATTTCAAAAGCATTTGACCGAGTGTGGCATAAAGCGCTCGTGTCAAAACTTGGTGCATATGGTTTTGGTGGTAGTTTTGCTCGATGGATCACGTGTTTCCTCAAAGACAGAACGATTCGGGTCGTAGTTGACGGTATTTCGTCCGAGAAGCACGCCATCAACGCAGGAGTCCTATCGTTCTCCTATCGCCAACCTTGTTTCTGGTTTTTATCAACGATCTTCTGTCGTTGACGCATAACCCAATACATTCGTTTGCGGACGACAGCAGCATTTGTCATTCATATTCATTCAAAAAACGCCCAAGCTCTATGGAGATTGAGAGAAAAAGGCAAACTATGAATGACACACTCCTAAATGATCTACAAAAAATCTCCGAGTGGGGTCTTGCAAATAGAGTAGAGTTCAATGCAAGCAAGACCCAGTGCTGCCTGTTAACCCACAAGCGGATGGATTGCCCATTAGCTCCCCTCTATATGAATGGTGTGGATCTTGTGGAATCAGCCGCACTTGACGTTCTGGGCATATCGATCCAATGTGATCTTCGTTGGAATAATCATATTTTCGATGTGTCGACAGAAGCGGCCAAGTGCCTAGGTTTTTTAAAACGGTGCAAAAAATATTTCACTTCAGCTGATCTTCGCATGATCTACACCTCATATATTAGGCCGAAAATGGAGTACAATTCGCACATTTGGGCAGGGGCTTCAAGATCTTATTTGGAGCTTCTGGATCGAATTCAACGTCGTGCGATATATTTGATAGGGAATGAAAGTATTTCATCCACTCTCAACTCTCTTGGGCATCGACGCAATGTTGGTTGCCTAAGCCTTCTGTACAGGTACTACCATGGGAAGTGTTCAAGGGAGATACATGGCCTGACTCCACTAGCTCGTGTGTTTCCCAGGTCCACTCGGGCAGCTGTTCAAGCACACCCCTTTACCATTGCCTCAATGTCCAACAGAACCTCGCATTACCGAGAGAATTCGTTTTTTAGTCGCACGGTAAGGTTGTGGAATAGTCTCCCTGCGAGCGTATTTCCCGGCAGTTTTGAGCTGTGCAAATTTAAAACAAATCTTCACCGATACTACTCCATCTATCCACCCTCCAACTAACTATTACCTATCTTTCGAATCAACACAATGCTTATGCATTTATAGGGGGCATCCCCTGAGCGTTGGTTCAGTCTAAAAAAAAAAAAAAAAAAAAAAACTTGGTGGTGGTGAGGAGCCTATTGAGATAGAACGTCGGAATTTAAAGGCCCTAAAGCTGGATAAGTCCAATATTTCTGTTGTGAAGGGAAAGGTTGTAAAGGGAGTTCCTGGATTGGTGCCGTCTAACTCTGCTGGTTTAATGATGGGTAAGACCCAAAAGCAAAAGTTGATGTGAAATCTTCGTCAAAGCTTTAAAAATCGGCGGAGAATGCTGTGAACAAGAAAGGTAAGAAAGCTGTGGTTTCTGGCATGGATGATGTCAGGAAAATGAAATTAACTTCGGGTGACCTATTTAAAGTAGCATTCGAATGTGGAATGAGAAGTGAGCATTTCCAGGCATTAACTGTGGTTGCTAGCCGCTATGAAGCAATGATCTCAGAGGTCATTCTCGAAAATAAGCACTTGCATGAACGTCTGCAGCTGTTTCAGGCAATGAAAGATAGTTCTCCTGTTGTAGGCTCCTGTTGTAAGCAAAATCAAAGGAGGTTGTTGAAGCAGTGGTTAAGGAGGTTGGCACCACTCTTGGAGTAACATGGTGAGACTAAATGCAAAAATGCATTACATTGCCGAAATTGCTCTTTCAGGGGATTGCCATGTACGCATTTATTGCTATCGATGGATTGTCCAATTTATAGAAGCATAGTTGAGCGTCAGAATTCTAGATATTAATGGGCATAAAAATTATACAATCAAATTGTCAGAGAGCATAACACGGCCGTAGCCAGGGGGGTGCTGGGGGCAGCTGAACACCCCCAAAAGTTTTCCGAGCTCCCCCAAAAACTATGCTACTTTTCAAAATTTTAACAGAAAAGTTTTCAGAATTCAATTTATGAAAAGAAGCTCTCAACAGAAAAGATGGAAGTAAAATTTAGGCACCATTTTGCGTTGTTTACACGCAAGGCTAATTACTAAAGGTTAACGCAGTATACATCTCTCTAATAATTTGCGATAATATTATGTCAAAGGGATTGTTTCTACAATTTGTTTCTGGCTAAAAATAAGCTGCCTCTTCGGGAAAATGGGTTTTTTGACGAAGAAAATTAAGAGTCAAGACTGTTTCATAATATGTTTAAAGTTTGAAGACATGATCGAAAAGCACAAAAACTTAAAGATATGTCAAGATGGTATGCCTACGAATGCTGTCTATACATCGTAGCAAATGCAAAATAAAATCATAAATATTATTGCAAAATTGTCTCCGAGAAATAAGTGCTAATGAGCTAAATCATATTTAGCATTGATTGCAGATACGACAGATAGGAGTGATAACGCAATATTTTCGATTGAATTTCTGTACATTGTTCGTGACTTTGCTTCAAAAAAGCTGATGAAGTCACAGCTAAGGCATTCTTTAAACTTTTTATCGATCGACTGACAGAATTTGGAATTGAGCTAAAATATTTTGGGCCAGGGTTATGATGGTGCTGCTGTAATGAGTGGTCGATTAGGTGGACTGCAGACTTTGATACAGGACTTTTTCAATCGAACAATTCTAGAGGTTCAAATCACCACCGTCTTCATCGTATCGTTGTCGAAATCGTGAAAAAAATTATGACTCCCGACTTTTCTTGCACGAAAAAAAAATTAGATGATTTTTACAGTCACTTCAAAGTTAAAAAATGTACGAACAGACCACAGTTTCTCTGCTTTTCGAGCAACGTTGTCGGTACATTACAAAGCAATTAATGTAATTCAAAATGACTTCGATCAAATTCTCAACTCACTCATAAGAATTAAGGAAGATACCGGACACTTCATCTTCTTCAAGACACCGGAATTTCATCTTGGTGCAGGTGAAATGCTTTTAGCTGTTAGACTGCTGGGTTTTCTTGCAAAATATTGGGAATAATAGAAACAGCAAACAAAATTTTGCTAACATGAAAGTGATCTTTGCAATGAGTCTACATTAACACAGTGTCTACACTTACAATATTTGATTGCATGCGAACAGTCAAATAGAATTTCATGATATCCAGATTTCATGCTAATTTAGGTGGGCACTTCATCTCATGAGATTTCATTTTTAAATTGCTTATAAAATTTTATTAAATTCATAATTTTATCCATTCGTCATTACATTAAATTTCATGTTTTTTCACTTTTTTAATGCTATTGTAATATTTTTGGCTTGAAAGGTTCTTAAAAATGCTCACACTTACATATTATACTGGAAAGTGACAGCTCATCTCATGAAATATATCTCAAGAAATATTTCAAGAGATAAATTTCATGATATGAGCAATTTCATGAGCAGTACTACACTTGCGATATTGCTCATTACATTCAATTTGACAGTTCGCATGCAATAAAATAATGCAAGTGCAGACACTATGTAAGGCGCATTTATTATGAAATAATTGACTCAAGTATTTTAGAAATTGATCAACGTTTTGAGAAAAATAATGACGATTTAAAAGCTGCTAACGACTTTTAAGCATACATTTTAAATTCGATGCATTGCAAACATTAAATAAAATTAAATTGTCGTTCCGAGAAGAATTTTCCTTTGTCAAAACTTTAGTGGCCAACGAAAAATGCAAACCTTTATCGCATGTTAAAATCGAGAATTGATTCGATACGACGATCCTCAATGACCAATTAACGATTGCGTGTTTTTATATTCCTTGGTTTCAAAAGAAAATATTGGGTTCATTGCATATTGCAAATAGATGATATCTATGAATCAATAGTTATTTATTTTCTTGAAAAATCAGCTCCCCCAATAACTTGCTCAGCGCCCCCAAGTAATCGTTCCTGGCTACGGCCGTGGAGCATAAGCAGTGACAGTTATTGTTAGAAAATGGTGTCAGTTTTGCACTGATTCAGGAGTCATGTGCAACCGAAGGTGAAGATATCTACTAAAACGTAGTGCTCCCTGTATTTTTATATCAACAATAGTAAATTTAAATGTAATAATATTGTTTGGTTTGATTTTAAAACAAAAACACTATCCTAATATAAAATATTTTGAAAGAAATAATCAAACGGGAACAGGTTGAAAATATAAATTTTTGCCCGATTAGCACACAGTAAAAAATTTGAGGGTAAATTTTATCTTTTTTATAACATTTGTGTGGTATAACCTTTTTTATTCCAAATAATTTATAAATTTTATACCACTCAATATTATAAAAATAATAAAACAAATATAATTTAAAAATGTTATATGGATATCATGTGTAAATCAATATATATTCTGGTTCGAAAGTAAAAAATGCACCGAAATTGGGAAATTTAAAAATATAGTGGTTTCGATGTGTATGACCAGAAAAATGGTCTGGAAAAAGTTATAAGATTTGATGGTATAACTTTTAAAACATATTTGGTTTGGATTTATATGTACACCAAATGGTATAAAATGTATTCTCATATTTTTTACAGTGCATGAAAATTCGTATATAGCAGTAAGGCGGTCCGTGGCAGGTCTTACCTATACTAGTATTTTATGTGTAGGTTTTCATTTCGGTCGGCCGTCCCCTCACTGCTACACTTTTTTTGTTTGTCGTTTACGATTAGCGATCCTGTGGGCTTTGGTTTTCTGACACCTATTCAAAATCATAAAATATGTTCAAATAACTTGACCTACAATTAGGTTATTATAATATTTTTTATTTAAAGAAATTTTTTAAATATATGCGTTAATGATATCGTCAGGTTTCTAGGCACGATACTATAACGATAAAGTCATAACAAGAAATTCTCATTTGAAATGCATAACTTAACTTCGAAGGCCGCAACGCATCATTGAGTTTCGTTTGGGTTCTAGCATTCCCGAACGTGCTGAATCGACGTATTTTATTGGAATGGTCACCGATGATTCTTATCGTTTGTTTGTTTGAGGTCTTTTTCTTCTTAATACCAAAATCTTTTAATAAAAAATTAATGACCTCGGAAAAACCCTTTTTTAGGGAAACTCATTTCAATAATTGTGGTTGTTGTCACTTCAAACAACATTTGCTTGGCGCTTTAAGTGCTTAAAAATATTTTAATTAGACGAAGAATAAATTGTCTTTGTTTTTGTTTTATCTTGTCCATAACTTGAAAACTCTTATCAATTCGCATGACGTCGTAGCTGTGCTTATAGCTTATAGCGCATGCGTCCGCCTTGCTACGTATTGGAATGCCGTTGCGGTGGCTTAAAGTGTCAGCGTGTTGACAAGCACTGCATTTGTCGTTGCATATAAATTTTTCTTTATTAATCGTTTAAAAAATATTTTTTATTTCTTGTGCCACATAAGAACATTTCTTCCATCCATGGCTAGGTTTTGCCTGGGCATAAGCTCATCGTTAGCTCAAAACGCGCTGCATATACTACATATTGCATGGTGTCGTTTAATCTCATATTCACGTCACAATCTTTCTTGCTGAATGGATCCAATGGAAGGTTGGATGGTTTTTGTTTTTGGCCTTTACATAGGGATGACTGGCATAGCATTATATGTGGAAGCGTAAAGTTGGTGTTTATTGCGTTCTTGGAATGTGCACCAAATGAGGTCAATTGAGGTTCTCTAAACTGCGTATTTGTATTTGCTTGAGGCATGTTGGATTACGTGGAGGCGTATACTTTTTTGCATATTAATAATTACAAGTAAAAAGGCGTACATCCTCTCAAATATAGACGTTTCAAAGTATTTGTTTAAACTTCAATCAAAAACCGTCAAAACTGTTTGGAAACATGTGCTATTTTGTGCTTCATCTTGAGCTTATGTGCAGCCGTGGACTCGGTTTACTTTTTTTTATTTGAAGTTACCCCAATCTAGGAGAATTATTTCGCCAATTTACTGAGCAATTAAAATACCATCACCAATTACATTTTCAACAATTTTTTGAAGCATTTTAGGTTATGTTTTTATATAAATTTAGGTTAGTAGTTATATATCATATCAGATGTGTTTTAATATTCTTTGGAAGAATAAAACTATTTTTAAATTACAGATTATTGGGATAAATATAGCAGGTCAAGTAAAAAGTAATGCTTTATTTTTGCATGAAATTGAATTTTTGCGGATGTTTTATCAAACAAAATAGACATAAGCAGGTGATAATCACTTGGTTCAAGGTCATTACTGTTAGGTCAATGCATAAGAATTTTCCAATAGAGGTGTCAAACTATCGATTGCACTATCGATAGTTTCATATTTTCAAGGCTATCAAAACTCATTGATAGTTTTTGTTTTTTATATAAAAACTATCGATAGTTCAGTAGGACTATCGAACATCTCTACTAAACAGAAATAACAATAAATTCTGAATTTTGTTATAATTTCACAGATAAATTGCGACTACTTTTTGCAATTGCTGATGCCCAGCAAAATAGTGCTTCCAAAAGAAGGTAAAGTGGAAGGGAAAGTCTTGAATTCCATCCCTTCCACTTTCATACCCAGAAGGGATTCTTTTAACATATGCATGTCATTGGGAGGAATGCTTTCCTTAATTTTCTCTAGAAGTCCTTCCAAAAATTTTTCAATGGATGATTTCTTGGAGCCCTCAATGAAAGGATTCCAGCAGGTGTTTTTCAGGAGATTTTTAAGAAGGCATTCCATGTAATGGAATTTTTTAATTGAACTTTAATTGACCTTAAATGCTGTTGGAATATCTTCCAGAAGTAGTTTCTGCGAATGCCTCTTGAAAGCTCTTCTCGATAAGACTAAAAAGAAGCATAATTGGATCTATAGAATGTATTCTAGAAGCAGTGTCCCTTAGAATGCATGTCACATTTGTATCAAAAATTTTGCTGGGTGGTTCCCCCTTTGTTGCGAGATGGTAACTGATGAAAATAATTCTGCAGGTTTGTCGTTTGTTCAAAGTTGCTTGGTTTTTTGTACACTTACTTTTTTGTACACAGAAATGCCCACTATAAAATAGCCAAGAAAATCTAATTCGAAAGTTTATAAACATTTTCAGTTAAGTCCAAACAAGAAGTTTGCCAAATGTTTGAAATTCGACAAGTCATACAAAACAAGCGGAAACACGTATAATCTCTTGGAGCCCACAAAACTTAAAGCCACGGTGACGCAGTACTTTCAGAAAAGTGGCACGTGTGACAGTTTTTAAAGTTTCAGGGAAAGAGAAAATTCAAAAGAAGTTTACTTTGTCGGAAGTATTTACCTTTAAAAAGTATATTTGCTGTTATTTTAGTTGGTTTTTGCATTTTTTTATTTGCAATTGTTTTCTATTTTATACTGTAACTAGCGAATACAAATCCGATAGCGCTATCGATAGCACTTGTTTTCTCTTTTATACTGTAACTAGCGAATATAAATCCGATAGTGCTATCGATAGCGCTATCGATGGTTAATTTGTTTTTAAGACTATTGTGAACATTTATAGTTTTTTTTATTTATTTATTTATTATAGTAATTACAATAATTAATTATTATAATTAAGAGAAGTACAAGAACACTAGCTGCCAGGGCTTTCGGTTTTTTCGGTTTCGGGCACAAAAACTATTGATTGTGAGACTACCGATAGTTTAACATCTCTACCTCTCAATAAAGCTCCCGGAGGTTCTGACGAGTCACTATTGATGAGTGTGGCCTGGCTATGTCCTGATGGAACACAATTCCTTTCCTATTGGCCAAAGCTGGTCGCTTCTGGGCGATTGCTTCTTGCAGATGGTCCAATTGCTTACAGTACAGGTTCGAATTATGTGTTTCGCCATAGGGGAGAAGTTCAAAGTTTATGATTCCGTGGCAAACCAAACACACATCATAAGCTTTCTGACCATCAATCCTGGCTTGGCCACCGTTTGCGCCGGCTTACCACGATTTCATCACTACTATTTTCACTTGACTTGTCGCAAGTGAACCACACTTCATCACCAGTCACCATCAGCTTCAGAAATGGGTAGATTTTGTTACGATTTGCGGATGGAAATCAGGTCCATGAGATTTTTTTGAGTTAACTCAAGTGGCACCTTTATATCAAACTTCTTTTTGTATCCAGCCTTGTTCAAGTGACTCCAAACGATTTTTTGTGCGATTGGCTTTTTCAGTATCAGGACCACAAATACTATTCATATTTTTTCAAGCCACCTGGCTTTAAGTTTTCGTCTTTATCGAAGAAAAACTGTAAAATATGGCGTAGCTTCTTTTTGTTAGTGTCCATCTTTGACGTGCGCTCAAATAAAACTGAGTCTAGCAATCATACCATCTAACGTAATGCAATCGCACTTACGCACAACTTGAAATACATATTATTGAAGCCATCTATTGAAAAAATAATTTATTTATTTTTTCTACTTTTACTATTTTGAATTTTGAGATATGGCCACTTTTACCATTCCAGCACAAAAAGGTTTCCAAGGAAGGTAAAGCGGATGGGAAAGTCTTGAATTCCATCCATGCCACTTTCATACCCAGAAGGCATACTTTTAACATATGCATGTCATTGGGAGGAATACTTTCCTTAGTCTTCTCTAGAAGTCCTTCCAAAATTTTTGTAATGGAAGATTTCTTTGAGCCCTTTAATGAAAATATTCTAGTAGGTGTTTTTCTGCGGAACGTTAAGTAAGAAGGCATTCCATGAAATGAAATGATTTTTGTGGTTAGGGGGGTTAAACAAATCCCACGTAAAATATCCCTTTCCCAATTTTCACAGCATCTTAGTGTTGGAAGTAGGAAAAGGTTGGGTTTTGTTGGGGGCATTAAAAATCCCACGGAAAATATATAAAATATACATTATTATTATTTATATTTTTTTTTTACTTTAATTGAATTTAAATGCTATTACCTCTTGAATGCGCTTCTCCATAAGGCTAAGAAGAAGCACAATTGGATCTATAGAATGTCTTCTGGAAGCAGTGTCACTAAGAATGCATGTCTCATTTGTATCAAAAATTTTGCTGGGATATGAAACTAGATGTAACAAAATTTTCTGAAATATATGCATCTGTAGCCGTCATAACTTTTGGTCCTAAAAAGGCAACACTGCTAGATGAAAGCAACCCTGCAAATTATTCAACAATTATTTTTTCTCTTTACTTTTTTCTGATTGTCTTCTTAAGCGAACGCTTCGCAAAGTTTCTTTATCGAATAAAGTAAAATAAAGTATCATTTTTTAAATAATAAAATAAACGCAAATTGAGTTTTTATTTCAACTCACCCAAGAACACCAAAGTGGTGACCCCGACGTGATCAATCAGGAAAGTCACGATTCAATTTTCGCTTTTCAACGCGTTGCTCAGCACGTGCATCTGAGGTTATGGATGACAACTCTGTAGAGACTCCCGAAGGCTCTCGTGGCCAAGTGCAACCGGCTGTGGAAGTTGTTGGAGATTTGCAAACTGACTTGGGCACATACGTCAATGCAGTAGCGCCGCCTCGAATAAATCCGCCATGTATGACGTCTTCTAACATAGAGTCGTACTTTATGTCGCTGGAGTTCTGGTTTGCTGCTTCTAGTGTGACACATGATCTTAAAAAATTTAATTTGGTCATGGCCCAAGTTCCGCCTAACAAGTTGACCGAACTTCGCTCCATTATTGATGCAGCTCCGCAACAACACCGGTACGAGTATATAAAGACTAAATTAATTAGTTATTTTGCAGACAGTCAGCAGCGGCGCTTGCAGCGAGTTCTATCGGACATGCCCCTGGGTGACCGCAAACCGAGCCAGCTTTTCAACGAGATGAAGAGACTTGCTGGCGACTCACTTAGCGAGCTCGTATTGCTTGATCTATGGGCATCGCGCCTACCACCGCATGCACAAGCTGCAGTCATTGCATCGAAAGGGGATAGTGTGGACAAAATGGCCATTGCAGATGCAATTGTCGACTCCATGAGTCTGCGCAACATAAACACTGTGGAAGTAGCCTCAACAACAACAACAGCGGCAATTCCACAAACACAGGCATCGCTACCTGTTGTCAGTCTCGAGACGTTGCAATACGAAATCGCGCAGCTAACAAGAAAATTTGAAAAGGTTATGTCGCAGCGTGGGCACGACCAACCAAGGTCTCGCTCTCACAGCCGTGATAATCGTTACACACCTCGTCGCACGGCTACCTCGACAGACGGAGTGTGCTGGTATCATCGCAATTATGGTCCTAATGCTCGCAAGTGCAGGGCACCATGCACAGTCGCCCATACTACGAGCACGTTCGCTCGTACGCCAAATGGCAGCTCTCAACAATGACTCAACCTTACAAATCGCACACCAGAGCTTGGCGGTCGCTCCGGTGATGTTTCCATATTCCGCCTTCAAGTAGCAGACACCACCACCAATCTTGAATTCCTCATAGATACGGGCGCTGACGTTTCAGTAGTGCCCAAAACGTCACGATTAATTAAAATAAAACCAACGTCAATGCAGTTATTCGCCGCAAATGGCACGCCGATCAAAGTGTACGGTGAAGCGCTTCTTAAAGTTAGTTTAGGCCTACGAAGAGAATTTTTATGGACTTTTGTTATCGCAGATGTTTCAACAAACATAATTGGCGCCGATTTTATAAGCCATTTCGATCTATTAATCGACCTCAAACGTAAACGCCTCATCGACAACACAACTGCTCTTGAATCTACAGGTAAGCTTGCGCGAATTTGTAGTTTTTCAATAAAAACCTTTTGTGCAGCGTCGCCTTACTCAGAGTTGCTCAGCGAGTTTGCATCAATAACACGCATTTCGCAACCAGGAGCTGCGATCCAAACATCAGTTGTGCACCGAATCCACACAGATGGACATCCAGTTTTTGCTCGACCACGCCGTCTTTCACCTGAGAAACTTGCTGCTGCTCGCACTGAATTCGAGCACCTGATGAGGCTTGGCATCTGCAAGCCATCGAGTAGTAGCTGGGCTAGCCCTCTCCACATGGTGCAGAAAGCTGATGGTTCATGGCGACCCTGTGGAGATTATCGTGCACTGAATGCGATAACGGTGCCTGATAGGTATCCATTGCCATACCTACAAGATTTTACGACTATTTTGCACGGCAAGACCATATTTTCTAAGGTCGACCTGCAAAAAGCATTTCATCAAGTGCCCGTTCATCCAGATGATGTACCCAAAACGGCGATAACAACGCCTTTTGGGTTATATGAATTCAGTTTTATGACTTTTGGGCTGCGCAACGCTGCACAAACGTTTCAACGCTTGCTCCACGAAGTCGTCCGCGGCCTGGACTACGTTTTCCCTTATATGGACGATCTGTGCATAGCATCATCATCGCCGGAAGAGCATAAAGCTCATCTTCGTCAAATTTTCGAACGCCTTAAGCAGTATAATTTAGCCATCAACATATCCAAATGTGAGTTCGGAAGGACTGAGCTTAGGTTCCTGGGACATCTAGTGTCGGCAAATGGCATCCGACCATTACCAGAAAGAGCAGAGGCTATAAAAAACTTTGAAAAACCAACGATCGTCAAGGATTTGAAAAACTTTCTTGCTGTAATAAATTTTTATAGACGTTTTATACCGCGAGCCGTAGAGGCTCAATCGCCGTTGTACAAACTTATACCAGGCAACGTACGAAACGACAAGTCACCTCTCGCATGGTGCGAAGAAACTTCTTTTGCATTTGAGAAATGTAAACAGCAGCTCGTTGATGCCACAATGCTTGCACATCCCGCTAAAGATGCCGAACTTTCTCTTTGGGTCGATGCATCTAATATTGCTGCTGGCGCCGTTCTACATCAGTTAATCAATGGTAATATTGAACCACTAGGTTTTTTTTCGAAAAAGTTCGACAAAGCGCAACTTCGATACAGCACGTACGATCGTGAACTTACGGCCATTTACCTAGCAGTACGGCATTTTAAGTTCATGCTGGAAGGGCGCATATGTCATATTTATACGGATCATAAGCCGATTACATTTGCGTTTCATCAAAATCTTGAAAAAGCCTCAAGTCGTCAAGCTCGCCAACTGGATTGTATTGGTCAAATTACGACTGATATTCGTTTTGTCGAGGGTAGAGAAAATGTGACAGCCGACCTTCTTTCCAGAATTGCAACGCTAGATGCAGTTCCTGTAACGAACTTTGACGATCTGGCAGATGATCAGCGAAATGACAAAGAGCTTCAACATTTTTTAAAGTCAGGTAATTCAAACGAAACAATCAAACTTAAACTTTTTACCATTCCAGGCAGTGGCAAAAAAATGTACTGTGACTATTCGACAGATATAATTAGGCCCTTCGTTACGAAGAAATGTAGAGAAAAATTTCTCCGAGCAACTCACAACTTGTCACACCCTGGAATGAGGGCAACTGCCAGATTAATGACGCAGCGATTTATTTGGCCAAATATTCGACGTGACAGCATGTCATTCGCAAGGCGATGTCTTCAGTGTCAGAGGTCGAAGGTAACTCGTCACACGCTTTCACCCCTTGTTCATTATCCAGAAACCGGTAACCGCTTCCAACACATCAATATTGATCTGGTAGGTCCATTTCCACCAAGCAATGGCTTTAGATATTGCCTCACGATCATAGATAGGTTCACAAGATGGCCAGAAGCTATTCCAGTTCCTGACATAACTGCCGTTACGACTGCTGAAGCTCTAATACGAGGTTGGATATCGAGGTTTGGAGTACCTACCCGCATAACTTCTGACCAGGGTCGCCAGTTCGAGAGTTCGCTTTTCAATGAGCTGATGCGTACCTTAGGTATAACCCACCTTCGGACAACGGCGTATCACCCACAGTCCAACGGAGTCATTGAAAGGTGGCACAGAACTTTAAAAGCTGCCATCTTATGTCACAACCCCAACCAATGGTCTGAACATCTTCCGACAATTTTGCTGGGTTTGCGCACGTCGTACAAAGAGGACATAAAGGCGTCACCAGCTGAATTAGTTTATGGCTCAACGTTGCGAATTCCATCTGAGTTTCTTATTGACAACCCGAATAATAAGGTGGAAACTGAACTGTTATCCGAACTGCGTGAAACGATGCGAACGATGCGGGCGCCAGCCACATCTTGGCACTCAAGAAGGCAAGTTTTTGTTCACCAAGATCTTGATAAGTGTACTCACGTATTTATACGCAACGACTCAATACGACCATCGCTATCTCGACCTTACGATGGACCATTTGAGGTCTTGCAGCGAGCTGAAAAATTTTTTAAGATCAGTTTAAATGGAAAAGCAAGCAATGTCTCAATTGATAGATTGAAGCCTGCCTACGTGGTTGACGAAGGAGATGGTCTAGGAAGCACTGATGCACCAAGCGCTGCGACCACCGCTAAGACGCCAGCTGTAACAAGATCCGGACGACATGTTACAATACCATATCGGTTTCTGTGAACGTGGTCTTATCTAGATGGGGGGGTACTGTAGCCGTCATAACTTTTGGTCCTAAAAAGGCAACACTGCTAGATGAAAGCAACCCTGCAAATTATTCAACAATTATTTTTTCTCTTTACTTTTTTCTGATTGTCTTCTTAAGCGAACGCTTCGCAAAGTTTCTTTATCGAATAAAGTAAAATAAAGTATCATTTTTTAAATAATAAAATAAACGCAAATTGAGTTTTTATTTCAACTCACCCAAGAACACCAAACATCTTTGAATTAAGTTTCCGTAATTTTATTATAACTAAAATTTGTATGCCCACTATTTATTCACAACATTAAAAAAAAATGTATGAACATTTTGATGATTTTGGTAAAAAAACTATTTTCTAAAAGAAGTCAAGTGTTACAACTTGCCTCAAAAACGGTGTTGAGCTTATGAATTAGGCATTAAATCAATATGTTTTCATTTTTACAAAACATTTCTTCAAGTTCACTTGCTCAATTTTATTTACTGATACAATAAAAAAACCTTTTTTTTAAAACTTTACAACCAAATCATGTTTTTGCAATAAGCCCTTTAATTAAATTTAAATAAATGCAGCGAAGTACAAAGCAGTTCCTTTTCAAAAATTTAGCACGGGCTACATTTTTAAACTTTAACATGTAAACTAATTTTTAGGTTTTTGTTGCAACTTGCCCCATTTGTAACAAATATCTTACTTGCCTGCCCCCAGTTGCATGTTTTTTAATATTTTTTTTTCTTACCTAAAAACTATAGTTGTTAAAACAAAAATTATATTGCAACCTTAATTCTTAGCATAAGTTTATAGGTAAAAAATTAATAAAAAATTACATTTTTTATTAATTGACTTTTTTAATTAAATATTATCAAACAAATATTCTGTTGAGTTTTTGGCAAAAATTATGAACCTGCTGACAATCATCCACTGCACTTTCCTCCGAAGTATTGAATAAGCTTGCTAGAGTGGGCCAATTTGATGATAACAAGTTTTAGCATAAATTTTTTACAGGGAAAAAAGAAAAAAATTCTGACGATAAGATTTTTGTTTTTACTTTTTTTTTTTAAATTATTCCCGCACGCATACTGCGTACGGGGTATATTAACCTCTCCGTTTGTAACGCTTGTAAATTTTTTGAAATGAACATTTTTAGGTTTGGCAACTTTTGGTTACCTTCCCTTTCTAGGGAGTTTTCAGTTCTAAACCCTTAGTTTATGTAGTTTTATGTATTTTGCTATGCATTAATACAGCTACCACACCATTCTTCAGTATTTCAGTGTGATGTAAATAAGTTTGAATAAAATGTAAATGTTTATTAACCCATTAACCGCGGTTATGTATTTTTTACCCATGAAAATGCTTCTGCAGAATTGATCATATCTCAGGATTGGTAACAGCTAAGTGTTTAATATTTTTGTTTGTTGCCTTAAGCAAACATAGAGCTATAAATTGTTTTGGGAGTGTAACAATAAATTTTTACGTTACCCTGCTGTGAAAAATCGTACTACTTATGAATTTAACTAGTTACCTCACTAGTTAAAATAAAACTAGTTAAAAAATACTAGATGTTAAACTAGTGAAATCTTACTAATCAAAAAGTTACTAGATAAGTTACTATCTGAATTCCAGCTAGTTCAAAAATACAAGCTGTTTTACTAGTTATAAAAGAACTGGTTGCTTAATTTATAGTTAACGAACTAGTCGCATTTTGACTTGTTTAAAAAATACCAACAGTTTTTCTAGCTCATAACTAAGAAGTCATAAATGTATCAGCTTCTTTGCTAGTTGCAAACTCGCTAGTTCTGCATAAATTTGTGAAAAAAATAAATTGGCCATTTCAGCCCTAGAAAGGACTTTGACCGAGGACAACGCAATAGATCTATTGATCAATTGTGTTGTGCGTGTTATTAAATGTTTGAACACAAATGATCGAGAACTGGACCTACGAGTTTAATGCCGACTCCGAACGGCTTATGCTCTCAAGAAACTTTACATGGCAGTTTTTACTCTCTGAGGTTTGCCATTGTCTGCAGAGAGGTGACGACCGAACAGAAAAATTAATTCAATTGAAAAACATTCTGTCTGAGCTGGAATTGACCCGAGCTACAGCGGTTCTTTAGCTTAGAGGACTCTACCCACTAGGCTACGGCCTCCACAACCTCCATAAATTTGTAAACATCAAATAAATTGAATTTTTAGTTGTACTTAAAAGCAGTAACAATTAGGGATGTGACGGATGTCATTTTGCGGATGCAGATCAGATCTGATTCTGTAAAGAGCCTTCCTTGAGGATGCGGATAGTTTAAATTCATATATTAGTAATTCATATACTATATAAAATAAATTTTATGTATTTTCATATATTAATAAAATAATAAAACTATTTTTTATAATTGTTAATATTTTTTTTTTAAGTAAAAATCTGTTAAAGAGACAGTCTGGTTCTATATGTTTCAAAAAAGCAATTTTCTAAAAAACCTTGTTTTGTATACTATTAGATACCATCAGGAATAATATACAACATCTTATTTAAGCTGTCGAGATGAAGAATTATTTGTAAGATACTTTTTAAGATGGCATCCATGGCAACAACAACTTTACGTAAACACGTTTTTCTCGAAACAACGCTTTTCGATTTCGTTGACGTTATTACGAAAAAACTATACAACGGATTGGACTAAAATATTGAACATTATTGTACAATTATATATATTCATTAATATTTAACTTTTAATTGATGCGACCTAACATAAAAATAAAGTTTAAAAAATATGCGAAACTTCGTCATTTTGTTTTGTTTTTGCTCAAATGTGGAATGAGTGTTACAATATAACCTAAAAGTTTAAATAAAAGTTCATCTCTTCTTTAAAAGTTCTTTAAAAAAAAATCCTCAAAATGTGTTTTAAGAAATTCTATCAAGCCAATTAAACTAACATTTTAATACATTATTATATACGCCAATGGCTCTCGCCGGTAGTAGAATTGTAAATTTTAATTAATTTTTACCCTATTTCCATCCCGATTTTCCACAAAACAGACGCGATTTGTTAATATTTCTATTTAGATGTCCGTCATTTTGTTATTTTTTAATAAAAATGTTTAAATCAACTACCTGCCAGAATGACAAGTATACAGAACAATAATCTATTTCAATTGTTTGTTTTAAATTAAAAAAAAATTGGAAATTAAAAAGTGTTTTTTGTACAGTTGAGACGTTTATAAAACCATATAAAAATATTTAAGTGATTGTAGAACAAAACGAATACTAGCATACAACTAGTATGAAAACTACTAGAATTGACATGGCTAAAATAATACTAATATGAAACTGGTTAATATTAAACTAGTATTTAACTAGTTAAAAATATACTAGCACAAAGGTGGTCAAATCATACCAGTAAAAAACCTAGTTTTGATTATACTATTATTTAATTGGCTTAAAAGATACTAATATCACAACTAGTTCAAATTATGCCAGTAAAAATACTAGCTCAATTCATATCGAGAATAGGACAATTGTCTTTTCCTATGACATCAACACAGAAAAATAACCAGTTTGCGCAATGTAAAAAGCATTTGAACTGAATTAGTACTGGTATTTTTTGACCTAGTACATTTACTAGTATTTTAACTAGTTGGCTACACTGCAGTGTTAAGTGATTAACCTTAAAAATTAGAAAATTTTGTGTTATTATTAGGGCTGTGCGATTAATCGAGTAATTAATTTTTTGATTAATCAGATTTTAGATTAATTGATAAATCGATTAATCAGTTTTCTGACTAATCAGAATGCTGATTAATCTGCTTTCTGATTAATCGTTTTTCTGAACAATCAGAATTTTTTTATTCAGAAAATGAATAATTTTGATCAAAGTTATTCGAAATGTTTGTTTGAATTTAAAATAAATAACCTCTAGCACTTTAAGCTGTGACCAACCCACTGTTTAAATCTTATATGATTTGACACTTGTTCGATCAAATTCGTAAGAATTTTAATGTTCTGATTTGCCATTTAATCATATGATATTAAAGCAGTAGTTATTTTTAGATCAAGCCCTTAACTCTAACAGGGTTGCCGTCTGTTCTAGGGCTTGATCTAAAAATAACTACTGCTTTAATTTCATATGAATAAATGGACGCAAGAGTACTGAAGAGCGAGGCTTAGCAGCGCAGCCTTGTGTGATTGACTCTACACAAAGTCGTTGTTGTTGCCTTTTTCAAACTTGTTCTAGTAAAAACCTAAAGTAGAAAGTTCAATTGTAAAAAAATAAACTTTTTATTATTATTAAAATATTATATATTAAATAATAATATTATATAAAATAATAAATATTAAATATATTTTATTATTAAAATATAAAAAAAAACTTTTTTCTCACTATGCTTTCACAAAAGTAAAAAACAATGAACTTCAAAAGAACATTACTCGTTAACAGTTAAATTTTCTTCTAAGTATTCTTTCAAACAGTTACGTAGAATTTTATATTCTTTAAATAGGTACTTATTTTAATTGGTTATCTTTAATACTATTTTTTCAATTAATCGCGTTTTTGAGTATGAAATACCCCATTGTGCAACGTTGCAAAGCGTTGTGTTCGATTACAAATTTTAACGAAAGTAACTAGCATGGGGTAAAGGTGTTTAAAAGCCAAATTTTTATTACACATACACATTAGGGTGCATCTTTTTTTTTAAATCACTTCTAATAGCATTTTTCTGGTGCTTTAATTCATAAATAAGAAACCTGTGCAATGAGAAGGTCCAAAAAAATTAGACTTTTTCGTAAGGTAAATTACCCAAATAAGGCCAACCTAATGGTTTTTACCAGATACAAGAGAAACGGTTTTTTAACAGTAGTTTTGCAATTTTGTATTTTTGCTTATTCACTTTATTCAAAAACATAAAAAGAAAGTATGAAAAAGTAAAAAATATATCCTCAGAAGGTTATAAAAAGGTCTGATTTTTGCCATATTAGGACCACCATGTCTAAATAAGGCCCAATCTATAATGGTTTTAGAAGCATAACAAAACAGTCAGAAAATAATAAAATAAGAACACATATTGCTATACAAGTGTTGGTTTACATTAATACTAAACATAAATGCTACTCGTTGCTTTTTTTCGAAACTTTTTCGAAAAAATACTTTTATTGCCAAAAGCTTATTTTGAAAATTAAAATAAAGCTACTCTGGCTTTTTAAAGAGAATTTTGGTAATTAGCTGACCTTTATAGTTGAGGGCTTTCTTTCTGGTAGTTTTTTTCTACCTGGTAGATTTAGGTGTGGACATGAGATCGGAAAAAGAAAGCCTTTTTTCCTTTGTGACAATTTCTTTTAATATTGATAAAGGAATATCAGAGTCATCTGAGCCGAAAGAATCGTCCGCATTCTTTGAAAGTGGTTGATTACTGCGAGCATCAGCAGAAGTGTTTGGCAGCTCTGCATCTTTTTTGCGTGCAGCAGCAAAAGTGGTTGGCAACTCAACATCCTCAAAGCTATCTTCTGGTACTTCAGTAGGTATAGAAGGACAAAATGCTATTTCTGGAATTGCATCCGGATCAAATGGGTAAATACCGGTGGCTTTGAATTCATTGCTTATGTTCGAATGATTCATATTACCAAATATTACTCAGGATCCAATATTAATCAGGATCCAATCAGGCCAAATATTACTCAGGATCAAATTGAAACTTGTTTTGTTAAGTGGTCTGTTGGGGTGTAGTTGCAAAAATTTCAATACCGCCTGGTCCCAATGGTGTTCGAAAGAGCGATAGACTGACTTATCAAGTGGCTACGATTCGTGTGTTGTGTTAGGTGGTAGGCAGTATAAAACAATGTTGTGCTTATCAGCTTCGTCAACAATACGGTAGTCCAAATTACTTTTTGCTCCATCGAATAAAAGCAGACAAGGATCATTAGTCTTTAATTTCCCTAAGTGAGCTATGAACTCAATAAAAATTTCTGTCGTCATGCAACCTTTTGGAGTCAGCTTGACAACAGTGTCATTTGGAAGGTTATCCTCATACTCCGGCTTATATCTTTTACCTTTAAGTAATATCATAGGAGGCATGGCTTGGTCAATAGCATTCACGCATCCAACAATTGTGACGTTTTCGGCCTGTTCATTTGCTACCTGTCGAATTCGTTTAGCACCCTTCATAGCAATGACCGTCGGCTGGTGATGGATGCATATGCGGCAGCCCTTTTCATCCATGTTGTAGATGCGTTCAGGTTTATGCATTATGTCCATTTCATCAAGCAAGGCACGCAGTTTTTCGAAATGATCATTGACGATATCTTTATTTAATTTCACGTGCTGGGTTAAAGAATTGGGCGCGTCTTCGAGCGAGCTTTGGATGCCTCTGCATAAAAAGTGTTAACCACTTTGCCCCTAAAAAATTTATACAGTCAATACTTAGTTTTTTTTTTATTTTTTATGATTATACCTGCTCAAACTTGTTCATACAGCATACAACATGACAAATCCTGTTTACTTCGCAAAAAGTATTTGCTTGCATGCAAATCAATTTTGGAGTAGATGGAAAGCCAATATAGGACAGTCGAAATATTCTTGCAACAAGCTCTTTTTTTTCCTCTGTATTTAAGATACTGGGGCGTCCGAGGCATTTTTTTGTAGAACCACTTTCATGATGGTTCCTAAGTGTACGCCGGGGTATACCTTAGCGGACACTTGCTTCATTTTGCCACATTTTTTTTTCTTGAATTGCTCTCAAAGCAAGTTGCAAATCCTTTTCACTCCAAACTGCACGACGCGACATCTGAAAATTTTAAACAACATCAAAATGTAGCATTTAACATAAAATTGTGAAATTTTTTTTATCATAGTCCTAATAAGGCCAAAACAAATTTTTTTGGGCCTTTTTAGGCTTTCTCAATATAATTTTATTAATCAATTTTTTTTTTGGAATACACCATGATGTTAGATTTGATCAATTAACCTTTTTATTTTTGTTAAAATACCACTCTTGATTTTTAATTCAAAGCTGGACATAAGCAATAGCTAATTCGTAGAATAACGGACTTTTACTGCGCGCACAATAATACATCAACCACGTTGTTGACGCTACCGCTGACTTCGTTCGACTGTTACTCTCTTCACAGATGCGCAATCGAAGTAACTTTTTTTGCATATTGAAGCAGATATGAACATGTTTAAACGTGCAAAAATCATTTTTCAGGGAATGCAATAAATGTGCGTATTATAAATCGGGCCTTATTAAGAATTGGACCTTAGTTATTTGATAAAAATTATCTCTATAAAAACGCATGGGCTGAATATCAGAGAAACAATTTTTGTATTATTAAAGTATATGTAGACTATGTGAAATAAACCAAAATTATAAATATATATATATATATATATATATATATATATATATATATATATATATATATATATATATAATACAAAAATTGTTTCTCTGATATTCAGCCCATATATATATATTTATAGATATTTTGAACAATTTTTAGGAAAATTTTTTTCAAATTCGTGAGAATGTCGCACTTTCTGAAAAAGTGCGCCAAATAAGTGATGCATTTAGTAAAAGTTATAGTAGTACTATTCAACACTTTCAATTCAAGAGTTTTTAGAAGTCTCTAAGTGCTCCGGAATCAAAGTTAAATATAGTATTTTAAAGATTTAAAAATTTTTCATTTCTGAGTATTTCAGATCCAGAGTTAAGTGCGTAGGATGCACGATTTTACAAATTTTATCGATTTCTAAATTAATAATTTTGAATTTCACTCTTATAGTACTTAAATTATGATAATTAATTACATGGACAGTAAAAAATTTGAGGGTAAATTTTATCTTTTGTATAACATTTGTGTGGTATAAACTTTTATTATTCCAAAAAAAAATATAAATATTTTACCACTCAATATTATAAAAATAATAAAATAAATATAATTTAAAAATTTTATATGTATATCATGTGTAAATCAAAATTTATTCTGGTTCAAAAGTAAAAAATTCACCGAAATCGGGAAATTTAAAAATATTGTCGTTTCTGGTGATTGGTCTGACGAGAAAAATGGTCTGGAAAAAATTAAGATTTTTCTATTACCACTATCACCTACTGGTAATGGAAAAAAATAGCATTACCAATTAGTATTTAATGGTATTAAATGGCAAATTTCTTGCATTAGCATTAAAATTTTTCATCACCATTAAAATTTTCCATTACCACTAAATTTTAGTGGCAAAATAAATTGCATTACCACTAGGGGGTTAGTGGTAACGGAAATTTAATGGTAATGGTAAATGCCCATCTATGATTTGGATCCGCAGATGAGGATGTTTTCAACGAAATAAAATATAATTTTTTTATAATTGTTAATATGTCTTTTTTTTAAGTAAAAGCCCGTTATGGTATAAAATTAAAATCACATTAAAAAAATACCATTTCAATTAATAGAATAGAATAGAAAACTTGTTATAAGTATTAAATTTTAAAGTCGGGGGTAAATTGTATTTTATTAATAGCAAAGCTGAGTTTTGTCACTTCTTAATTTCTTAACTTCTGATTTGTGTGTTGATTATACAAAATCCTTATTAATGCGGATCTTAGATGCGGCTGCGGATGTGGATGCGGATATCAAAACATTAATACAAACGGATGTGGATGGGCATGCGGATATCAAAAAAGGATTAAAGTGGATCCAGGTGTCAAATTTTTGCGGATGCGGAGCTCCGTCGCATCACTATTCTTCAATCATTTCTAGGCGTGAGTTTTGATTTGAATTTTTTGTATTTTGAGGCTCTCACTTTGTAAGCTGTGAACCGTAAAAATATTTAATCTAAGTGATCCGAAGAAAATTTCTGTCAAATTGTTTTTGCAGATTTTCGTTCGCGTTCACTTATTTGACACACTAAAATTTGTAGTTTTAAATAATCAGTGGTGAAAATGGAATTAAGTACAATTACTAAGATATTTCCATTAATAATTAAAGGCAAATTTTCAAAATGTGTTCGTATAAATGCTGCTGAAGGAACAAGGCTGTGCTTCATGGCTTTTTCAATGCAGGTAAAATGGATACAGAAAAAAGTATAAAAAACTGGCTAAGTAACGAGAACATTTTTTATGTTTAACAATTTCATCATGTGTAACAATTTTTCTTTTTTATGTGGTTTTTTGTTTAACGTACAATAGTTTTGAGAGAAACAGGCATTGATAAGCTTGAGGAATTTAGCCATTTTGCAAATACTCAGGGAGTGAAAATTCCAGAAGACGTATTTATTGATACATTGAACAGTATTCTGCCCATCTTTTAATTTGCAAGTTGTCACCAAAACTTCTCCTGCTAGAACTGCCCTTGCTTTGCTCAGCGTTTGTGTCCCGCAACTTCTGCAGTAACTTCAATGGTAAGAAGAAAGAAGGTGTCTTTTTATTACATGAGCATAAATAGGATGAGTAGAGTCTGGCCACATAATAAAATCTCACGTAATCAATGGACGCCTCCTTATTCCAAATTTTAAAGCTATTTATAGAACAAAATTTATGACATGCCTTGAAAGAATACATTTGCGAGCAATACTGCGGTAGTTCCATTCTAAAAGAAAGTGAAAAGAATAACTCTTTAAGTACCTTCAGTCGCCGAAAGATAATATCAATAACTGCAAGTTATATCCACGAACAATTTGGTTACTCACCAGCGCCACTTGAAGTAAAAGCAGTAGAAAAAGCATGTTTGGACATGTTCCATGCTTTAAATCGAAAGGAGACTTTGGTAAATAATCTATTTTATTTCTTGTAAAAATCTTTATTAATAAGTTATTTTCTTTCTCAAACTAAGCAACTATTGTATAATTCGCAAAATACTGGTTTTTTGCAAATCAAACTAAAAAATGCAAAGACCAAAAAACGAGCTTAGATCAAAGATTCAACAGTGGCGAAGTTGTTAAAAGCGGAAAAGAAACAACAGAAAAATTTTCTAAAGATATCGAACAACTTTTTGAAAGCCTTCCTTCATTTTCCTTACCAGAAGAAGAGCATGATGTGAAAGAAGTTTTGAAAAAAAACAAAAATACAGAAGAACCCTGAAAAGCTTTGAATAGTTATATAAGAATTGTCAATTTTTTTTCGTATGCCCAAATCTAACTAACAAATAGTAAGTAACTTTCATCGAAGTTAGAATATGAATAAAGAAGATTGATTTTTTATTTGTTGCAACATTCAGAAATTTTCTTTATGCAATTTTTTGTTATATTATTCTATTAGATTTCATTCGAATTCGAAATAACGTTCAAGGAAAAATCACACAATCTAGTAAATAAGTGGCCAAATATTCAATCTCAAGTTTTTAATGTCATAAAGTCAAGTGGAAAGAAAATTTTGTACACCGAACCAGATATATAAGAAGGTAGTGGTTTTATTGCAAATCTGAATATTTTTATTTTGATGAAAATATTTTTTTGCATATTTCGACATTCTAACAATTTCATTTCTAAACTTACTAAGACTCCTTCCGCTCCCTGCAAATGGTCAAAAATCGATACGCCGCACAGTGATTCGTCCGTCCCATAGACAAAAATCTAAAAAATGTGTGTCAGAATATAAGAATGTCTTGGTACCGTTGTAAGGGTAAAACATCAACTAAGAAAAATAAACAAAATTTAAAAAAATTAAGTTTACGCCCGCTACAGCTTTCAAAAGTTGACCTTTTTTACGAATTTTATCTATTATCGCGTCTTGATAATAGGGTCAGAGAAAAAAAAATTACCAAATCTTCAATTTTTGAAAAAAAAAATTAAAACCGTTATATTTTTGTAAAAATAATAAGAAAGCCGAAATTAAGTTTTTTAAAATGTTAAAATTAAAATAATTTTGAAAATTTCGTGTAACTTCCAAGTAAAATATAATATTGTTGTCCATTGGTAAAAAATACTTAAATATAAAAAATGTAAAAAAAAACAAATATAAACGTAAAATCTATCTATTGTTCCTTGATTATGGCTTTCAATGTAACTACATTATTTCTTATTTTACGTTTATTTAAATTAATAAATTAAAAAAATCTGAAGTTTTCCTTTTTGAAACGGAGTACTAAATAATATTTTCGTATAAAATGTATGCCCTTTGCCATATACTTTTATACAATATTGTTATACAAGGTTAGCAAGGTTTTTTATAGCAAGGTTATACAATATTGCTATAAAAAGTATCCTAATGTGAATTAAAAAGATTTCATACTTTTTTTTTATAAAAAAGTATACCAATGTGTGTAAATACATTTTATACGTTTCTTCGGTAAAATGTATCACAACTATGTATAAATTTGGGCTATAAGATTTGATGGTATAACTTTTAAAACATTTTTGCGTTGAATTTATATATATACCAAATAGTATAAAATGTATCCTCATATTTTTTACTGTGTGGTGCTACTAGGGTTGCCAGAATTAAAATTTGGTAAAACAGTACATCAACAAAAAAAAACAGTACAATTAAAAAAAAAACAGTACATTTTCTTTTAATAAAAACATAAGATTTTATTCCAGTAAACATATTTAAACATAAGAAATAACATAAAAATAACATAAACAAAACAAAAACATGAGATCATAACTGAAACTACGAAATACTTTAACAAGTATTAATAAAACTTTAAATTTTATTTAGTTAAAAAATATTCGTAAATTCATGAATAAAAAATTGTGTATTATTTAAAAAAATTACATAGGTATATTAAATTTTCTCCTTGAATAAAGAATTGTAATAAATCACGAATTAATAAAAAAAATTTAACTAGCCAGTTAATTATTAATCGAGTTAAAAATAGTATTTGCACATTCAATAAAGTAATTGAACATTCAACATTAAAATAAAAAAAAGTAATTGAAAATGATTACAAAAAAGGAATACTTAAAATAATAAGTATTATAAAAATATACATATAATATTTGTTTGTAATTTTTTTGATTAAAGAATTGAGAAACATTTAAATTAAAAATGTAAATTTTAAAATAAATAAATAAATAAAAAACACCAGTTAACATCGTTGATTATGTAAAATTGAGACATTCTAATTACCATTATTCAATCCATGATAATGAAAAAAAAAATTATTTTTTACAGCACAAATATTGCTACAAGCGTGACAAATAATTTTCAATCAAAAAAAATAAAAAGTAGCAAAATTAAATTCAGTTATGCCCAAAAAAAAAATAAGAATTTTAATATCGGCTTGGAATCGGTCTGTCTCAATTATTTAGACTCAATAACTAGTCTTCACTGGGAGATGGTAGGAATATATAGTTTACCTAAATAAAAACACTTTAAAAGTTATCTTATAAATATTTATAATTTTTTGGTACATCTTTTAAAATACCATTTTTTCCATTTTCAGTTTTCAAAAACTTTAAAAATTCGATACAGGTATAATCGTAGTTAGTTTTTATAATAAGTTCACTTTCCAAGTTTTCTATTAAGAGTCTGTTTCTCTCTTTTCTCCAAAATGAAAACATGCAGCTGAATATTCTTTCCGTAACGGCATTGGAATGAGGAATGGAAAAAATAAAATTACATATTTTTTCAAAATTGGGAAACGTTCCACTGTTTAAAAACGCTTTCCATTTTTCTTCTACGGTTGTTTCTTTTTTTACGTTTTCAGCAAAAGTTTTTAAAGAAAGGAACTAATCAAAAAGTAGATCCATATCAATATTTTTGATACCGAACAATTTAATCACTTCAGTAAAATCGTGGAAAGATATGTGAGAATTCAAATTGAAGACACTGAGTTTTTCGAATTTATTATTTTTTAAATCGAAATGTTCTTCGATGTATGTTATTATGTATGAAAGAACTGCTTCGGCTCGTCTTTTAAACAATGATATTTCCTGTGGATCATCACAATTTCTGCAGACGGTTTCAGCTAAGTAACCATAAAACTTCTCGCTCTTTTGTTGTTCAAATTTGTCGCGAAGCTGTATAACTATTTTGAACATATCTACGATAACAAGGGTATCCTCCTCCAATTTTTTTATAGACGATGATAATGCAACTCCAATATTGTGTATAAATCCTAAATAAGCTTCGGAACTTTCAGACTCAAAAAATTCCCTTAAAACGGCTGAACAATCATCTTTGGAAAGAAAATATGGGTGCATAGTTTTTCAATAATCGTTCCACTGCAGGGTTTAAACTCAAGCCATCTCGTTGGTACATGGCGAAGCAATTCACTCCATTCTAAGTCACAAAATTCAAAAAACTCTTTGAGATTGGATGTTCTTTTTGTCGATGAGCTAAACTCATTAAAAACTTTAATTACAATATTCTATAAATCGAACTTCATAAGTTTTAATGCATTTTTAAACACATTGTTTATGATGTGACACAAACATCCAACACCTATGATATCTGGGTTACATTTTTTAAGCTCAACAAAGACGCTTTTTTTGCAGCCGAAGTTGACATTAGCATTATCTGCACAAAAACTAGTGACGTTGGCTAAGTTTAAATTGTTATTTTCTAATTTTGACTTTATAGACTCTGCAATATCAATTGACATTTCGGTATTTAAATTATAAAAATTCAACAGTTTTGTATTAACACCCGAATGTTTACAAAAATACCGTAAAACTAAAGGAAACGTTTTTATATTTCCTTTATTTGACGCGTCGGTCGATATAGAAAATGGGCGGTCAAAGGCAAGGTCATCTAACACTGTTTTAATGGCATGCTTAGCCAGGATGTTTATTGTAATCTTTGACATTTTTGTCCTACCACATTTAAAATTGGACGCCACATTTGAATCGGCAAACATCTCCTTAAATAGCTTGCTGCTGCAATCTGCAGATTTGTAGCTGTGACTATGTGACACGGTATGATACGTGAATGCAGCCTCTGCTGCTGAGATAGCCTGTTCTGCTCCTTCTGTACCTTTACTGGAATTATGGGTTAAAAAGCAACTTACAGATTTTTGGTACCTGCTTCCCATATTTCGTATGTGTTTTGCTGTCTTCAAATGGCGTTTGACATCGGCAATACCCCCATTAGCAATAGAAAAACAAACGCAGCAAGATATGCATTTTGCCATAAACTCGTCATTAGCTCTAGTAATCCAATTAAAGTTGCATTTCCAGCTATCTTGGGATTTGTTTTTACGCCGTGCTCTCTTTTTTTGTTTAGAAGATGATCGACAACTTACTTCTTCAACATCTGTGCTCGAGCTATTTAATAATATATCATCTGAAATATTCTCCTCGCTTTCCATTTCTGAAAATGTATTTTTTAAACTAGGATAAACAAAAATTCGAAATATATCTTACCGTGGTGTAAAATGTCCGCTAAATTAAATCTTCTCGCAATATATGCATATATTTATTATTCAGTTGATTGTGCTGTTTCTTTTGTTTGGATTATGATAATAACATAACAATGTTGTAAACATTTGACGTCTTTTGTAACAGGGTGTTTCAAATCATAATTTTTTTTATACACTGAACAAATTTTTGTGATCAAACACTGAAAAATATTTTATTTTGTTTTTTTTTTTTAATAACAAAAAGAAAGCAGTACAAAAACAGTTCAAAGAGTAAAAAACAGTACTTTTTGGTACTGTTTTAGGTGCTATGCAGAAAACAGTACATTTGAAAAAAAACAGTACGTGTACTGCGAAAAACAGTACGTCTGGCATCCCTAGGTGCTACCAAGGTTGCACAAGTACGTACTTTCGTACCATTTTGGACACGTTTTTATTCTTCACGTACGAGGTATAACATTTTCCGTACTAGTACACTTTTATTTTCATCGCTTTTCTGTGTATTTTTCTCTTGGTGTGGCCACACTCGTTTTTTTTTTTGGTTCGCATTATAGCGATTTGGCAGCACTTCTTGCATTTGGTTGTTTGTTTACGTATGAAGTGCAAACAAACAAAAAGTGCGAATCACATCTGTGGTGCGAATGGTACCAAGGTACCAATGGTACTCGCACCTATAAGCTTGTATGAAAGTTTCATATAAATCAGAGGGTACTAGTACGTCGGTACTTTTGCTTTATATTGGTATTCATAACAATTTGCCATGGCTTTATTTTTCAGTTTGTTTACAAATAATTCTACAAAAACAAAAGCTTTTGTTGATCCTTCCTTTGTTTTTAGTATAGCTTTATTTCTGGTAAGAAAAAAAAACCAAACTGAACTTTTATCTTCCGATTTGCTTTTGTGCAAGATGTATCGTTTGTCCATTCTAGCACCTGAGAAATTTGTTGGAAATAATCTAATTGTGCTATTCTTGTAAACACTTCAGATAAATCACATCAAAATATCATTCATTTTTGCTAAAGATATGTTTTTTATCCTTTTACAGCTGAAATCAGTAAACTTTGTTTTGGACAGCAGCAGGGCTGAAAACACTTTATAAGGTGGGCTCAGACAATACTACATGTTGCCAAGCCTGGGTGTAAGACTGAATAACTTAAAATTAAGCTTTGCGTCTAAACGATCCCATTTGCTGTTGAACCTCATTAAGCTAAAAAATTTCGAATGGACAGCAGGTATAGCGTTTTGGCAGCAGTGGTGATAATAAATTAATTATTAGAAGATGAAGATCATTTTTAAAGTTAACTGTTCCTAAACTAAGCTGCCAAGAGTGGTAGATCGTTATGTTAATGTTCTTAATCAACTAAGGCGAAATAAAAAGGGATGCTATCTCATTGGGTTTGAGGTTGAAATAATGGTTGCATTTTGCTTCTGTGGTGTAAAGTATACCACAGTATAAAATTTTTCTAAGCGTATTGTTATTGATATTTATAATGCATTTTAAATTCTGCCTTTCTTCTTATCAAATCTGTTCTGAAATGAATATTATGCATTAATAGACATTTGAAATTGCAAATGGTTGGCATTTATTTTGCCAAAATTAATGGCCAAATTAATGGAAAACAATCAGCATTTTCTGTGATACTTTAAGTTCTGTTTTTCTTCTTATCAAATTAATTCTGGAATGAATAAAAAAGGGGTTTTACGTCAGCCAGCAAGTGTAATGCAAATTTTCTAATTTGCTTTACGTTGACATACAAAAAATAATTCCTAGGGCAAAAAAAAAGAGGAACCGTTAGTTTAGATTGCAATTATTAGTGCTCAATTAAAATTTCATAAGTTAGTTTATAAAAATTTCGAGAAAATGTGAAATAGCGATATATACTTAATTCATATAAAAACAAACTAAAGAAAACAAAACAAAAGATTGACAGCTAAAAGAGTTTTAAAAATGTTATCAATGCATTTCTAACGCCTTTTTAAACACTTGCTTTTATAATTGGATTCAGTTCTAGTTGTTAACCAAACTAATACGGAGCGTATTTTGAAATAATTTTTTAATTTTCAGCTAAATGACGAGAAAACCGTAAATATATTTATAAACATTTATGAAGGAAATGATTAACATTTTAATGAATGAAAAGTTCACTTATTTTTTGGTATAATGGAATATGGAGTGACAGAATTAATTTTTTTTATGTATGTATCTATATAACAATGAACCATAAACTCAACCAACGACATCAGCATTGAGATCAAACGAAGAATAACTCTTGCCAACAGGTGTTACTTTGGGCTCAGTAGGCAATTGAAAAGCAGAGCCCTCTCTCGACGAACGAAAATCACGCTCTATAAATCGCTCATCATGCCCGTCCTACTTTATGCATCACAAACCTGGACGCTGAGCAGCTCAGATGAGCGTCAATGGCGAGTACCGAATACGGTGGAATGATGAACTGTATGAGCTGTACGCTGACATCGACATAGTCAAGCGCATTAAAATCGAGCGGCTTCGCTGGCTTGGTCATGTTCAGCGCATGAAAGACGATGCTCCAGTGAAGAAAACATTCGATTCGGTACCCAGCGGCGGTCAACGCAGAAGAGGACGACCTCATCTTCCTTGGAAAGACCAAGTAGAGGACAACCTGACGTAGCTTGGAATTTCCAACTGGCGCCAGCAAGCGAAAGACAGAAATGGCTGGCGCAAATTCTTAGATAGTAATATAACAAATTATTAGTTAAGTAATATAACAATGAAAAATGTTGTTGTTGTTTCGGCCTTCTGTCGTTTGTTGCTATTATAAATTGGGCTGTGGTCGTATGGCGGCCGTAGCCTAGTGGGTAGAGTGCGTGGCCCCTAAGCTAAAGAACTGCGGTTGCCGGGGTTCAATTCCAGCTCAGACAGAAAGTTTTTTAAATTGAATTAATTTTTCTGTTCGGTCGTCACCTCTCTGCAGACAATGGCAAACCTCAGAGAGTACAAATTGCCATGTAAAGCTTGTTGAGAACATAAGCCGTTCGGAGACGGCATTAAACACGTAGGTCCACCTCTCGGTCGTTTGTGATCAAGCATTTAATAACACGCACAACACAATTGATCACTAGAAGTCAAAGTCCTTCCAAGGGCTGAAATGGCCAGTTAATTTTTATTTATTATAAATATATAAACTGTTTTTTATAAACTTTTTGCTTTATTATTATCTCTTTTTCGATATTTCGGCTCACTTTGTGGGTCTTCGTCAGGGCATGAAATAATAACAAATTTTTTCTTTAACACATTTAAGAGATAAGCACAAATAAAAATCTTTACATAAAAAGTTTAAAAAGTTAGCGAAACTAATAGCAAAGCTTAACGGATGGAATAAAATCACGATAAAAAATTTGATATTGATATGAATTTTTATAGGTATGTTCTGTTCTACGTTAAGTGAGGATGAATGTTATAAAGGAAGGAAAAATAGGGAATTACAAGAAGGATATTTTGTCTTACTACACATGTATGTTTTATATATTTTGTAGCGACCTTTTTTTTTTGCTTGCCAAACTTGTATCTTTGTTTAGAAAATCCCCACATTTACATTATCTGTTTCGACCTTTTTTATTTTTCATATATATTTTATTATTTTGAGAGTACTTTTTTATTTTCTGCCGATGCAACCCTGGGTGCTACAGTGGAAATGTAGTCTTACACTTTTTTAAGTGACATAGTCTAGGTTATAGGTCTGGTCGAGTACAATACGAAATAATATTTTAAATTGTTAATACATCCCCAAAATTTGATTTTTACACAATCAGCAATTCAGCAATTTTACTACCGATATTGGATTTAAAAACGTTTTTGGAAAGATGAATTGCTTTATTAATGTTAAAAGTAGTTTATTGTAAAAGTAATATTATTGGAATGTTTAAAGGTTATTTCCGAAAAAGGAAATAAAAGAAATGGTCATTCGTATTCAAAAAATACAACAATTTTAAAAGAAATCATAAAAATGTATTTAATAGTATAAGCTTTAAACTGATACATGAACGCTACCAAGACCAATGAGGGCGTAATTTTTTACTTATAAACAAATTTGAATACGATTTTCTAAAATGAACATCCATTTTTTTCGTTCTGAATTTTACTTTCAGAAAATAGTTACGTTTAAAATAGTTCTAACAAAACTTTGGCAGTAAATAATCGTTAAAGTTGAAAAAATTAGAAAAAAGGTAAAAATGTTAGGTTTTGTCCATTATAACTCAAAAAATTCTTATTTCAGTACCAAACATATGTTCATATTTTGAAAGTATTATCTTTCCAAAACGGTTTTTAAATTTAAAAATATGTTGAAAAATTGCTGAGTTGCTGATTGTGTAATGTGTCAAGCACAAAAAAATCGGTTTTTAACGGTAAAAAAAGTTTGGTCACGGTTGACTTTTCTGTGGAATGCCTCTACTGAGTAATCGGCCTGTTACAATTTTACGCCTTTGCTTCTAGCCCCCAGCCTCCCTATTTCTTATTTTATCCCTGTATCTTGGTTCAAATCCCAGGATATGCATAACATTTACTGTATTCAGTAGATAGTATTTTCCGAGAAGCATTACTTTTCTGCAGATGATCGTAGGTCATTCATAATCGGAAGATAAATATGTTTTATCATCATTTGTATACAAAACATTTAAAAGAAAAATTATGAGATTACTAGTATAAAAGGCCTGTCCTACGACAGGTTTTCTGCACACTTCTGTTTTGGAGGCATTTGCCGAAAGCACTTTTTCTCGTTGGTTTTTTATAAAATTGATTTTTGAAAAATACAAATGTACCACTTTAAATAACACTTTACGTATTGTAGCAGTATTGAAATACTAGTTCAAGTGTAAAAGTTCAAAAAGTCGAGTTTGGTAAAAATTATATTCATACACAACTTAACAAACTAGTTATAGACTCTCATAAGTTTAACGTTAATTTTAACATTAACATTAACATTAATCTCTCATAAAATCAGCTAACTGCTTAGACACTTGAATACAGAAAACTATATACTCACTCTGGTTTCGTACTTGAAGCGAATCAATAGTTAAAAGCGTGCAAGTTATTTATTTATGTTTAATGTAAAGACATTTGTTAGTTTAAGTTAATTAACTATCTAAATTTATTACGAATAAATTTATGTATAAAAAATTATAAAAGAAATGGTTTTATTAAATTATTAAAATTAATACAAACTTAAAAGTAAAATTATGTATACAACATAATATAAAACTGGTTGCTTAGTTATTCAAACTAATCAAATCTAAAAGTAACTAGCCTTGCAACCGTAGCAACTCAGGTGTCGTTTCGCGGCTGATACATTTATATTTTTTGGTACAATCGACTCAAATCGAATCAAAAGAATTTAAAAGGATGAAAAAAGAGGTAGTTAAATCAAAAACGTACTATGTATTATGCTAAAACCCAATATTGTCACTGATAAGTATAAAATATGTTTTCTGTGCATACTTTCAGGCTGATCATTTTTGAGAACAGTATGTCTTGTAAAAGTACTTTACTGTAAAAAATAATTACTACTACTACTTAGTTGGCGCTACAACCGTATGTCGGTCTTGGCTTCATCTAAGAATTTGCGCCAGCCATTTCTGTCTTTCGCTTGCTGGCGCCAGTTGGAAATTCCAAGTTTCGTCAGGTTGTCCTCTACTTGGTCTTTCCAACGAAGATGCGGTCGTCCTCTTCTGCGTTGACCGCCGCTGGGTACCGAATCGAATGTTTTCTTCACTGGAGCATCGTCTTTCATGCGCTGAACATGACCAAGCCAGCGAAGCCGCTCGATTTTAATGCGCTTGAAAATTACAATTGAAAATACAGTTTGAGAAATAATGTGTGCGGAGCAGCATGCTTGCCTTTTATGTCTTAATAAAAAGGCGTCCGCAGGATTTGTTCTAGTGGGGAGGTCAAAGGCATAATTGAATCTAGAATGAACATAAACAAAATGTAACCTATATTACGATTATTGGTACTAATTTTGTGAATATGATATGCACACTACACCGGTTCACACACGCTTGTACTCATTAGAAAATTTGATATAAATTTAAAGATGGTGTAAAAATCTTTCTCGTATCATGTCCTAAATATTTAAAAATTGTATTTAATTTTTTTGGCATGTAATACATTTCAGTAATTTTTTGCTAAAGCAAATATTTTTAATACTCTAATAAATTAAATAATGTGAGGCCTATATCCTTAAATGAAATCGCATTAATTACTATCGAGCCCCAAGATTTCAACCTTTAAAAATTAGAATACAAAAATTTCCTCATATTAAACAATATTTTTTGTTTAAAAACTGGAAAAAAATACATTTTTAGGCCATTTTTTAACTTTGGAAGCCTTTAACTCCTAAGCCAATTTCGAGTGGACTAAAATTTTTCAGATTTAGATTCAGGAGGTCAAAAGCATTCGTAAAATTTAAAAATTTGGGTTGTGGCTTTTCTTGAAATCTCATACCTGATCTCACACCGCATTGACACCAATCTACTTATTTATTTTTCCATCATGAATCCGTTCTAGCAGCTTGCAAGTTCCTAAATCGAGTAAGAAAATATGCCTATTATCTGAATGATTAAAACTAAAATTGAATAAAAATAAATGAATTATCAAAACATGAATAAATAAATAAAGAGGTACATGTATATTAGATGTGTTTTGGGTTTAATACGTTTTCTTAACATATTCCAGGAATTCGTGCAAGACTTGATTCTGAGTACTGGTTTAATATAAGCACGTTACGCGAAAAAAGTACGGAAAATTCTCAAACTGGATGGGTGCCACTAAACAACGTGAATTTTAAGAAATATAAAATGATTTTTTCAAATCGAGTCTCCTATTTTCGTTTCTGTCATAAAAAACTTTTCTTTATAACAAATTCTAATGTAAAATCGTTTGCTTAATATGATATAAGGTTTTTAAAACATTAGTCCTTGGTTCAAAATTTGCCTACTTTATTAAATTTTCTAATTTTTTTTTACGCTTTTAAATTAAAAGCTTTGGTCTCGCCTAAATCGGTGCAAATTTCTTAAATTCAAAAGCTGTAGAATTGTTTGTCATTTTATTAAGTTTAGGAAAAATTTAAAAAAAATCAAGATTGGATCATCTATATGATAGAAAAATAAGCCGACTTTTTTGGAAAACATTAGTTTTTTTATTCAATTTATTTATTTATTTTGTCTTCTGCTTGTTTACAATGACTTTAAAACATAAATTTGCTTATCGTCAAAGTTTACATTCGTTATTGGATTAAATGCACCTTGCTATTTGTTGCTACGAAGAATGATCTTCGACTAATAAAGGATATTATTCCTTTACATTCGTTAATTTCTCATAGGAATAACTTCGTAATTTGTTTCATTACATTCGTAGTATTTACTAAAAAATTCATTCGCAGCTTGACCGTACTCATTATTCGTAAAAGGTGCGAAGTTTTAGTTGAGTTTGAAATATTTACAACTGAAATCGGTCAGACTGGTTTGTCGAACAATTACCGAATATAAAGAAATGTGTGATTGCAAGGTGGCCGTAGTCTACTGGAAGAGTACGTGCCCCATACGCTAAAGAACCGTGGTTCAAACCATAGCTGAACAGAATGTTTTTTTATTATCAAAGTTCCCAAAGCCCTAAGTTTAAGCGCAACTTACAATTTAGAAATTTTTTTGGTTTTGTCTTAGAATTTTTTTAATTTAAACTTACGGCTTTTTTATTTAACATGAAGATATAAAAAAATATTCATTGTCTAGGGGGGAAGTGCCCACTGCGGACGACCATGTATTAAGATATGAATACTTTCAGGCTGAACAGTTTGAGAGATATTGGGCACGGAGCAACGTGCTTGCTTTTTATACATTAACCCATTTCCGGCGGCTCCTTAACTACTGGGCCAAAATCGGTGAAACTTCGTCCAGAGTCTATATATGGCCCTAAACTTTATCTGGCAAAATTTTTACCTCCACAGGTAAGGGCTGGGCGGACAGATGCGTTTTTGCACCACTAGCTGCATCACATACCTTCACAGCAGTACCTGCCCATTTTATAACAGCAAACGGGCTCTAAATTTATTTTAACATAAAATTTAAAACTTTGATATTTTTCCGAAATTTGCAAAAATAAAAAAAATAAATAAAAAACTCAAATATTGCGACGCGCCGTGGGCGTAAAATCCAAGTAAACGACCGAATCGACTCAAACCAAAAATAATGTATATTGTCAAAAGTCCATACTAACATAATCCCTACAGTGCCAGGTAATGTCTCTTTCGCGCTCACCTGGAAAAAATTCTTAAGTTACTAGTTTCTTTGAATAAATTTTTTATTTTAAAGATATTTGCACTCTAAATTCAAATATTTTATTCTTGAATATGCATTTGAGAAACTCTAAAAAATCTTTCCATATAACTATTGCGTCTTAACAACCTTCATACAAAATTTAAATTTTGTAGTAAAATTGGAACAAAAACGAACAATACAAAGACTTTTCTGAAAAATAACAGCATAAATAAAAAAAGTGTAATATATTATGTTTTACTATAATAATGTATATTTTCGATATATTATTTAAAGCCTTTCTTTTTTTATCACATAAATCTTAAATGTTATTAGAGTACAATTTCTAAACTAAGGGAAGAGCTGCGAATATTTTCGTCTGCTGCTACTGCGGGAGGCACAATATTTCTGAATATCACAATTGTTGACCATTTTAAAGCTTTGAGATGTGTTGTTTGCCACTTGCTCAGCAAGCTAAGCCTGAGTTTAAGCTTGAGCCCAGCGATCTTGGAATTGGATATGTGGATACTGGCAGTTGCTGTAGCAATAGGCAGGTTGCAATAGATCTTCATCGGCGGATGGCACTATTGTGCTGCTCACGGGTTGCAAGTTCGTTGTCCAGAAAAATGTGCCGGCTTCGGTGCGTGCAAAGCGCACGGGAACATAGATATCATCCTGCTGCTCGGCTACTAAATCAACTAGTTTTTCATTGGCAGTATTGTCTTCTAGTTCGGAATAAAGGTGTTGCTCGACTTGAGCATTTCGTAGATTCTCAAGAAACTCCAAAGAATCAGGCGAAGTACAAATTTTATTGTTTTGCTGCTCTTTTTGTTGCTGCTTCTGTTGTTTCTTGAACAAAGTCTTTAAGACTTGCTTGATGCTGTAGCTGTTTTTAATTTTATTGTTGTTTTGTACTTGAATTTGTTGTTGTTGGCACATTTTGTAAATGCTTCAAGTTGTTATAAATATAAATGAAAAGAATCAGTTAGCTGATGTTACTCGAATAGGAATCGAATTCAGAATGATTACCAACTCCGTGATCGCTGCCTTTTATATCTACGCGAGGTAACAAACAAGCGTCATTCTCTTTCTCTGTGTTTCCGCCCTGTTCAGTTATACTTCCTTTCGGAGAAACATACATGATGGAAATGGAAAGAGCATTAAAACGAGAGGAATTGAATATGCACAAGTGCGCCTCGCCTTTTCTCGGCACGAACGTGACGAGCACACGTTCCTATAGATACAAAAATGAAGAGAGAGCGAATAAATAAAGGGATCGAAAACATTCCGATAAGAAGGAGTCTTCTTAGAGCCAGTGCCAGTGAGAGTATGAGCAGGTAAGTGAAGAGTGGCGGAATGCCAACGCAAACACTACCACCACCACCACAAGGGTTTTCAATGAGGGTGCACATTCGATACTCAGTAGTCTTTGCCACTTAACAACAACAACAATAATCATGAGTTCTACTTTGTGCATTCGATCCTGCGTGCATATTCAGAGTGTGGGAAAATGTTTCGAAAAATAATTTTTTTGGTTCCGAAAATTTCGATCCGATACAATTGAACAAGAAAAGGGAAAGAAAGAAATGCATTCAACCAAGTGTTGGGCTGAGCTGATTAAAAAGTCCATAGGAAAAAAATGGCAGGTGTTCGTCAAGAAATTTTCTCATGGAACCCATGAAGTTATCGTTTATGCTACTACGGAAAGGAAGACAGCGATAAAGTTTTTTTTTTTTGTATTTAGGTTTCTTTTCTTTCTTGAGGTTTTTGGACCCAGTTGCAATACGAACTTGTTTTAAAAACAGTTTTTGTTGTTGTTTTTTTCTTTATTTTGTGCACTTAGGGAAGGACGCGCATTCAACTTTTTTCTTTAAATTTTTTTTTTTGTAAATAACTGCAGGATATGCATCGAAATTCAGTTCCGTGGGAAACCGAATTTTACTTACATTCCCACGCATTTAGGTGTTTTTGTTATCCTGTGCTTGTTTGTTTGCAGGATTTCGACACAAAGGACATGATGCCATAAGTTGTTCATTAGTACAAAAAATTGTACTCTCATAATTGAGCTAAGAGTGAAGACATGCCCCTTTTGTAGGTTAATGTTAAGAGCTTAACTGCGTAAATAACATACTTTCAAAATATTCAAGACGTGTCCTTATAATTTGTTGACTTTGTTTATTGCTAGTTAATAATTTTTACAAAAAATTCTCATGGTTTCTTTGTGTATTTGTATATTGCTGTTGATTTTTACTTTGCGATTACTTCAGTGGCATCGCAGATGGTTTTTTCATCGTATTTTTTTAATGAACTGACGTTACTCAGATCATTAATAATGGAGTGCGTGCTTGTCGAACTTGACTAAGCGTGAATCAGCAGGAGATAATAGAAGTTTACGTTAGTGAAATGAGCGCCACAGTGTTATTTGGTGGTATTTTACTACAGCTGTTGCGTAGGCATGGTTAAGGCGCAAGTTTAGGTAGAGTGATTTTAATTGGCGTGTGCTAGACGTGGGCTGTATTTAATTACACATTCCTCTTAACTTTTCTCACCACAAATTTTTTATGTTATGGAATAAAAGAAATTTTGATTTTTTAAGTTGAATTTTAATTTCTATTGTGGCCAACACAGCTACAAAAGTAAAAATCTTACTAATTTATAAAAAATCCAGTTGGAGTTTGGTCGAATTTACATTGGAGCTAACCTTTACCCTGTTGCAACAAACTTTGCAATTACATCAAAACAAAAGCGTCATGGTGCAAAAAAGTTCTTATACATAATTATTATAGCTATGCTGCCTTTATATTTATAATCAGTTAATAATCTTGAATTTTTTAAAGGGGGGCGGTAACACAATGCCACCACATGTTTTTCCCCTACAAATACACTCACTTAAAAGATGATAATGTAAACACTTGTGCATTTAATAAAACTATCATACCATGAGGTTGTGAACTTGTTTGAGAACATTCAACAAATAGAAACATGTGGGGACCCACTCAAAGAAAAAAAAAGAAAGAATTAAACGTCTAATTGTGGGAATATTTCAGTAAAAAGTTTTTATGGTATTTCGTCGTGGTTAGAATGAGTGTCTTTAGTACAAGTAGAGAAAAGCATTCGCCCAATCTAATTGGATCTGATAGAAATTGTTATTAAAGTGAAAAAAATGTATACCTATACTTCTCCCTTTAAATGTAAGCGAGACTGGTCACCTTAAACTGAGCGTGCTATATAGATACGGCTAGATCTTGTTTTTAAGTTGGTAGCACTGTCTCTGATACCTGTGCTAAATTGCATGCCATTATGTCAGGCGCGAATTCATGGGGGATAAAGGATGTAAATACCCCCCCCCCCCCAAAGCGCTATTTATAATAATTTATCAGAGGAAAATAATTGTTTTTAAAGCTTCATACAATGTGTGTACACATTTAAGTTACTAAGCGATCCTTTCCACAAACTTTCCTATCACCACCAATTACAACTTTTCGTCCTAAATCAGTGATTCTCAAAATTAGCTCTCGAGCTAAGAGCTTTTTTCGTCAAGTATACGTATATAAATTGTGACGTCGCTAAAAAGTTTTCAGTCTGCTGGCAGGATCACTTCACATGGTGTTTTGATTCGTACAAGATAGACGAAGAAAATTATTTTGTAGATTTTTGTGGATAGAAGTTTTTGATTAAGCTATAGAAAATTAAAAAACAGTATTCCAGAAATTTGGACCAGTGGGCGTGGCAGCTCTCATACAACTTAAAAACATTTTGCACTATATGTTAGAACTGAAAAATGCTACAATAACGAAATCAAAGGTAGACGTCAAATACAAGACTCCTAAACAATTTGTATAGTTTTAGCGCAATCGGAAAAGTGGGCGTGGCAGCTCCCATACAATTTCAACACATTTTGTGCTATATATTAGAAATAAAAAATGCTACAATAACGAAATCAAAGGTAGACGTCAAATATATGATTACTAAACAATGTCCAAAATATGATTACTAAACAATGTCCAAGTAGGTGTGGCAGCTCCCATACAACTTAAACTCATTTTGCGCTATGTCATAGAAATTAAAAAGCTACGATAACGAAATCAAAGGTAGATGTCAAATATATGATTACTAAACACTCGATTTTACTCTTAAAACTGTGCGTACCTATAGTTCGTCCACCCCTATTTTTACTACAGTTGCCGACATTCACCATATGACTTAAACAAATGTGTATTTTTACTATGTTAATAGATATATAGTTGTGAGTTGAGTAAAATTATGGGAAACTATTTTGATAATCGTAAACTATGAACATTCTGTAAAAAAAGTAGCATCATTGCTAGGCTTGCCACTTACAGGGTTTTCATCTGGAGACTCCGGGAATTTGATCATTTCTCCGGGCTCCGGGATTTTGAGTTATTTCTCCCGGTTTTTATAGATTTAGTAAATTTTTTTTTATTTGAAAAATAAAGTCTAATTTATCTTGATAAAATATTTCGAAATAATACACCAGTGTTAGCCTGTGTAACCCTGTGTAAGTTCTTTAGTGATGGAAGTATTTCGATTGTTTTCATCACAATTGTACGTTCCCTAGCTTTGCGTGTTGACTTATTTTTGTTAATTATTTCGGTGGGTGCTCTTTTCTCTTGTTTGCTGTTTAAAAAACGTAAGTTTGGATTGTAGACACCACAACCAACGCCGTAGAAAGGCATTTCGTAAGAGGGGAGTTTACTGAAGCAACAAATATAATTTTTTTTCCATAGAGATTTCTGAACACCTAAGAACTTTCCAATTTCGTAACCGATTTCAACAATCGAAGTTAATGACATTTTATTTATTCTAATTCCTAATATACAATATGAATTCAATCGTTTAGTTTTGAGCAGGATGACAGATGATAGCAGGATGATAGCATGATAGCATGATGTAGAGATAAACATATTTCTACATAGTTGTAGGTACTTATAAGGGAGTCCAATCTCGGAAGCTTTTCTCGATCTCGGGATTATCGGGATTTAAAATCTTGATCCCGGGATTAGTTCGGGACTTAAAACTTTTAGAAGTAAATAATTCAAGACGTTCTTAATACAATTTCTTATTATTTATTACTTCAAACTAAAAAATGTAAATTAATTCATGTATTTATTTATTTATTTAAAGGCAATTTTCACACATAAGACTTTAATCTTTTGAATGCAATAAGAATAACAAAGATAATAACAACAAGTTATATACAACAAATTAATTTATGAAACTTAGAGCTTAACCAATAATTTAATAATAAAGTAACAAAAGTAAAAAACAAAACACATTAATGGTATTCACAATTGCGCTGTTTTCAGTGTTGTTAAAAAACTACTAGTAGGCTGAATTATGCGTAAGGGTTAATTTTGATATGGAATGTAATCAATTATTCGAATACATTCAGCAGCCTGATCAAAAGAAATTTATCCTGAGAGCATTAAAAGACCAAAAATAAAAAATTTTAGTCTAACATAGTACGGATTTTTCTTAAAGCACCTAAGGGTCGAAACTAAATCTATTTCGGCTCAATCGGCACAGTAATTTTTGAGTCTATAGAAAACACACAGCTTATAATTGATTAAACCATTTTTTCTTTCAATGACTTAGTTAAATATGCAAAATGTTTTTGTAAAGATAAACTTCATTAGTATTATGAAGTTACTATGGTAAATTGTATAACAGACGCTTTTCATGCAGAATAAACCATTTAACCAATAAACCATTACTTGAAATTTTTACAAAATACTCTTGAAATATTGTACATTCAGAAAAAATTTTTTTTATACAGTACCTTTCCCTTAACATAATTCCGTTGTCAACAAGATCGCTACGCTATTCATGTTTTATATTTGTTGTCATTGCCCGAAACATTGACAGCGAATATATTTCCAATATTTTTGACAATAAACTGAATTTCAAACAACAATGTCTACATTTAAGGAAAAACCTCGCTGCCAGGCTCAATATTGTAAAATAAGGGTTGCCAATATTCGAAGCGCCCATTTTATTTTTAAATAAATCCAAGAAACCACAATTTTTTGTCTGTTCGTCATGAATATCATTTAATTGGGTTCAAGTAGATTTGCTTACATTATTTCTTGAATATGATATCTCGTAAATGGTCGCCATTGGCCTCTACGACATATTGTGCCCGTTTTGCAGCATTTTCCATGGTTTTCTTCAACATTTCGATGGGAATGGCTGTTATTTCTTGACGGATGTTGGTTTTCAGCTCTTCTAGGGTCTTTGGCTTGTTGACGTAAGCCTTTGATTTCAAATAACCCTACAAAAAGAAGTCTGGAGGCGTTAAATCTGGTGATCTTGGCGGCCAATCGAAATCTCCATTTTTTGACATCAAACGGCCAGGGAACAATTGCTTCAAAAAATCGATTGTAGTGCGGCTTGTGTGTGGTGGCGCGCCGTCTTGTTGAAACCAGTAGTGCCTGATACGCTTTCGACGAACGATTGGCATGAAAAAATTGTTTATCATATCGCGATAACGCTCCTGATTGACAGTAACTCTGTGGCCATTATCATCTTCGAAAAAGAACGGCCCAATGAGCATTTTAGCACAAACGCCGCACCAAACAGTGACTTTTGCATCGTGAAGAGGTACCTCTTGAATCTCTTGTGGATGTTCAGTGGCATAAATACGGCAATTTTGTTTGTTTACCGTTCCGTTCAACTGAAAATGAGCTTCATCGCTCATTGAGTTGAGTTTTCACTATTGACTTGTTTTGTTGAATGTAAATTTCAACAATTTTAGAGCGTTCGCGTGGCGTGTACTGTTCCATTGTAAACATTTGCTTGGAATGACGCTTCAAACGCGGTATGTCATTAGTCGATTTGGCATCACTGCGGAAAGTTACAGTGTTGCCAGATGGGCGCTTCGAATATTGACAACCCTGTACTTATCCTCTAAACATTTTTTAATTCATGTATCCACATTAGTCAATATAACTCAATCGTTAATTCTCTCAAAAATAGATTATGCCTTATCAATTTTTGGATGGTGTGCTAACAGCAATTTGAAGCTTTTTATGGCGCCTTATCATGCTGCCGTTCGAAGAAGCATTGGTGCGTTCTCTACATCTCCAACTATTAATATTATGGCAGAAGCTGGTCTTCCTACCATAACTCAGCGAGTTAAAACTACAACGTTTCAACTTATCCCAAAACTTTTATACAGCAATTATGCAGTCTTATTTAAAGACATAGCAAATGCAATCAAATTAAAGCGAGTCAAAAAAGTTAAATCGACGATTCAGCGATGCATTGATTACGCCAAATCAAATGATCTAAGGCATAGTAAATCTACCATAGAAGCCAAAACATAAATAACGACAGTGAGCTTGCAACTGCGATCAGAAATAACTGCATAAAAAATCAAAATAAAATAAAAATAATGTGGGTTCCTGGGCACGCAGGAATCACAGAAAACGAACTAGTAGACCAAGCCGCATCTGCAGCTAGACATGCACCGGTCTAAAAAAAACGACATTTTGAGACTAATCAACAATCAAATAGAAGAATGCAGAGTAGCAGAATGGTTATCCTACAACCACCGCTACAGTACCATCATACAAACGGACTGAAAGCTGTCTACCCTTCATCATGCACCCGCCGACAATGCCAAATCTTTGTCCGATTACGAGTTGGACATACTAAACTTTCGCACGAACACCTGTTGAAGCGTAATCGCGCCCCAAACTGTCAATTTTGCAATAGCACATCATCTATAAACCATATTCTTAATGATTGCACAAATTTAATTTACATCCAAAGAAAAATCTTTAACAATACTCTACCAACCGATTTATTAAAAGAAGTAAAAATAGAAAATATTACTTTAATAGACAATTATATAAAATCATGCAGACTTAGTAATTTAATTTAAAACAAAAAATTGTTTATATCCGAGCTGAAAGCCCTGGCAGCTATTGCTCGTTTTTTTTTCTTTTATTTATAAGATTTTATATTTTGTAAATAATTATAATAAATAAATAAAAATATTTCTAACAAAGTAACAATTAACGACCCAATAAGGAGAACTAGGCATACAAGATTTCTGAGTGAATCACCGCACCACACCACCTACACTTGCAACGAACCCATTAATAGATGTTGTATGATATTTAATACTATCAGCGAGCACTACCTACCACCTATGTTTAAATAGGTATTCAAGCGTTCCCTATCCAAACACCTCTTTCCACCCTAAGCATCTATCCTTATCACGATCACCATTCACCATCCATGCTGCAATTGTTCCCTATTTGTTAACACAGTAGTGATAATAGTCATCTTTTTGTTAAAATCAGTATATTGCCTTGCTTGGTCAAATAAATAAAAAAATAAATAAATTCATCAAGAATCGTGTAACGCCAGAACAACGCTTTCAAATTGTGGAAATTTATTTGTTTTTATTTATTTATTTATTATTAAAGCTATACATTAGTACACTTAGAACTATGTTCTCTTATAGTACAACTATGCTTTTTACTTTGAAAAATAAAATCTGTTCACGAAGTTCATAGAGCACTTCGTCCATTTTAGGGTCAACATAATCGGCCTAGTGAGCAAGCAATTCGTGCAGTTATTGATCCCTTTTGCACTGATTTTACTCTTCTTGATTCAAAACCATTAAGGAATCACCATTACATTCATTAAAATTTACTGTTTGATGCGGTTTACACGCTGGCGCACGAAGAAAATTAATTTGCTTGAATCAAGAAAATGTTTTGCTTAAAAGCAAAATTTTGCTCAATCACAATGTGGTTTTAGAAAAAGATTTCTAAATTGCAATCACTCCTCGTGTATTTAAGAAAAAGCAAACTTTTGATTAAATTCACGCAAAATTTTGCTAAATTATTATAAACTGAAAAGCAAATTTTTACTTAATTCAAGCAAATATTTGCTTAGTTATTATAAATTGGAATAGCAAATTTTTACCTAATTCAAGCAAATATTTGCTTAGTTATTATAAATTGGAATAGCAAACTTTTACCTAATTCAAGCAAATATTTGCTTAGTTATTATAAATTGGAATAGCAAATTTTTACTTAATTCAAGCAAATATTTGCTTAGTTAGTATAAACTCAAATAGCAAATTTTAACTCAATTCAAGCAAATTTCTTCTGAACACACGATCACACGTTTATTCTAAATGAAGAAAATTAGGCAACGATTGGTTAACAACTGCCATGGTCGAATAGATAAGCTCATGCACTTACACTCACGCGGCCGAGGTTCAATTCTCCAGATGGTGGTAATTTTTCAATTTAATAAAATGTTAATAATTATTTCACTTAAAAAATTTGCTAGATTTCAGCAAAAACTAATCCAAATTTGCTATGTCAATTTATAATAACTAAGCAAATACTTTCTTGAATTAAGTAAAAATTTGCTTTTGCAGTTTATAATAACTAAGCAAAATTTTGATTAAATTCAAGCAAATATTCGTTTAGTTATTATAAACTGCAAAAGCAAATTTTTACTTAATTCAAGCAATCATTTGCTTAGTTATTATAAATTGAAATAGCAAATTTTGATTAGTTTTTGCTGAAATTTAGCATAATTTTGAAGTGGTTGAGAATCAAAGGCAAGTTTTGCCTAACCCCAATACAAAATTAGCAAACAGTTTTCTCCGTGCGGCGTCATCGGTCCTTATTTCTTTCGAAATGAGAAATAAGCTGTCATTCAGCTAAACATCAGCTAAACATCGACAACATTTCGTTCCAAGACGGCACATTTTCCCAGCAAAACATTTTTATAATTTTGTTAGACCTTTACCTAGTATTCGGTTATATAATGCATTGCATAATACCTAAAGCCCATAAATCTATTACTTTTTGCTTAAAGTAATGCAGACTGTAATGCCTCATAATAACATTTGTTTATTTTTGTTTTCTTTGTTCTTTGTAAGAATCAAGTAATGCCAATAGTAAAGTATTTGCTTCTTTAATAAGTTCTCTGTACCAATTATAAAATAACTTGCCCATAAGATATTATTTATCCGCCTCCGGTATGCATATGCATAAGTGCTTCTCTGGTATAAGAAATTGCAATCGCCTACCGCCAATCCTGTTAGCTGGCCCCCTCGTTCGTGCAACTTGACGCCTCTCGATTACTTTTTATGGGGCAATGTTAAGACATTGGTTTGTGGCGACAAACCAGCAACTCTTGAAGCATTGGAAGTCAGTATTCTAGCCACCATTGACGCCATACAGCCAAATTTATTGAAAAAAGTAGTGAAAAATTGGATTGATCGAATGGACTATGCCATTAAATTATCTATCAGATTATAATTATAAAAAATTCATTCCAACAATATTTCTGTCTGGTTTTATTATTTAAAGTTCTCATGCAGCTAAAAAAACACCTTTTATTATTGGAAACATTTTTAATCATGCAGGCTGCGCCATCTTTTATGTCGGTATGAGAATATTAAAAAACTTAAAAGAAAAACAACCGATTTCCATATATGAGGTATTTTTATTTAATTTGGTTTTTGATAACTTATTTGGACTACTTTTTGAATGTAACATTAATCAAGTGGTCGCCTCTATTGGCCAAAGCAAAATGTGCACTTCTTGCTGCGTTTTCCATCACAATCAAATAACCCCACAAGTGTGGTCTTCGAAAAATAGGTAATTTTGGTAATTTGGTAATTCAAATTTATATGTTAATTTCATATAAAAATCTTCAATATTCTTGTAGTTAACGACAAAAAAAAAAAAAAAGAATTTGCTCCACTGCTGCTTTTCTTAAGTTCGCTTAAAAATCTAATGGTTTTTTGGCATGCCAAAATTACAATTTTTATTCCTTTTTGAATCTAGAAATGTGCTAATACAAGTAAATGAATTTGCACCAGCTTTCTTGATTGCCCGATAGTTTTTTGTTATTTGACTAATACGTTGGATTGTTGATTAAAAAACTAGATATGCACATTTTTTTGTTGCTTGTGCAGGCAGACTTGGTCGTTAAGAGCCTTACATATATCCATCCATCTTTAGGCAAGTCAATGTATTTATGTTATTACCAGGGAAGACAGAAATATGCACGAAAAAATCTAAAATAAGTATGCTAATATACTCTAAAAAATGGCAAAATATGCCATCAAATAAGCACGAAAAATGTCGAAGTCGGAGTTTTATTATTCAAAATTTTATTCAATAGTTCATAAAAAAATACAAAACAATGGCCCTTTCAAGGCGTAAAAGTAAATATTTCAGTTTAAATAAATTATAATTTTAATTATAAAGTAAAAATTTAATTCTATTTTAATCATTTAATGAATATTTTGTTTGGTAGCTCGAAGCCAATGCCAAAAGTCTCCTTCCGGACGAAGTCCATTATTAGCAAAAACAGTGTATTGCATTCAGCGATTACACTGAACAATTAAATGCATTTTTATATTATCAAAAAGAAATTTTCTACGATTTTCAGCCAACAATGTTTTGTATTGTGAGAAAGACCGCTCGACATCGCAGGATGTAGTTGGGTACCATTTAAAATAAGGGACTTCGTTCGGAAGGAGACTTTCGGCGTGTGGATCCATTGTCTGTGAGTTTTAAAACAAAATATTTTTTATACATATATAATATAATATCTCTTTATAAATATATATAATATCAAAGAAATTACAATGTTGCCAGATGTGAAGGAAGTATCAAAATTTGTCCGATTACAAGCTAAAATCTGTTCGAAAAGTTAAAAATATGTAAAAAATAAGCACAATCGTTATAAATATGCAAAATTATTAACAAAACGTCCAAATATGCAAAAGCATATATTATATGCATTTGCATATAATTGTCTTCCCTGGTTATTACGAATCAATTTTTTTTCTGTTTGTTTGTTTATTTGCACATCTGCTTAGTTTGCGCAGCACGTGTTACTTAATACTTGTCTTCTCTTTTGTTAATTTGAGGCTATTGTTCAAGCTGTGTTGAAACTAACAGGCGTTGGAAGTATTATTGTTAGAATAGTTTTGGCAACATATCGCATAACATACGCATGCGACAATATATCGACTTTTGACACATTCAATTTTTTTGTAGAAGTTAGCATAATTATTATTTTTTATCTTTGAAGTCGTTTTTATTAGTCATAAAAGTAAAATATGATGGCCGAGTCATACTGGTTAAAGTGTGTGGCGCTTATGCCAAAGCACCTTGGTAGCCCAGGCTTAATTCCCATCTGAGACAACATTTTTTTCAATTGAATTAACATTTCTGTTCGGACTTCATCTCTTTGCAGAAAATGTTAAATATTAGAGAGTAAAACCTTAGTGCTGCATAATGGACGACGAGACTTACGTTTTAGCGTACTTCTCGCAGCTTTCTGGACAAGCATTTTATGTTGCCGATTCTCGCTTGAATGTAAAATAAAAATATTAGTGTGTTGCTGCTAGCGTTAATTTACTTAAAATCGTACCGAGTTGGGAAAAAAAGGTTGCAAGGTAAGGTAGATTGGTGGAAAAGGTTTGAAAGGTAGATAGTTTAACGCGTTTGAAGGTTTTCACTCCGTAACTTCCTTTCCTCATAATCAATTTAATTTTCTTTTGTAAATACTTTAATTTTGACCAAAAATTAGCACAAACATAAGTCTTTTTGTTAAAAAAACAATTTGGGAACTATAGGGTTAATTCAATAAGAACAGTTAGGACACAAAATTGTAGATATTTTTATTATTGAGAACTTTTATATTTAACTTTTGTTGATCCGAGCTATAGGTGGTTTTTTTATTAACGAAAAACCGCTTTTTTCACGTGTAGCGCTATATAAATTAATGTTCTAATGATAGTAACTAGTATCGCCAGTGATCGAAAATCGATCAACTGTATGTAAAACAGAACAAAAATTAGCACTAACGTAGCGTAACGTAAGGCAGTGTAGCGTAGTTTTGAGAAAACATAACATTAGAGATGCATAACGTAGATTACAGTACTCGTTTGCCATTTTTGAAGCGGTGAAGTTTGTGTACTTGAACCCAAACATAAACCATTTACTATTATAGCATTAAAATTAACACAAACTTTGTCATTCCGAAGCTTCATTGGAAGAACTGCTTTGCAAAAATTTGTCCAACGGAGTATATATCCCTCCCGAATTGACATCGAGAAGGGGTAAAATGTATGAGCTGGCTCTATTATTATTCCTACCAACATTTCTTTCAAACATATTCACCTCTTTCAGTCAGCCTTTTGGGACCCATACAAAAAATTCAATACATGAAGAAAATTTGGCGAAAAGAGTTCATAGATGTTATTACCCTTGAGGTGATCCTTAGAGGAGTCAAATGTATATGAAGGTCCTATTATGTTTTCGTCTTAAAAATTTCTTTTAAACACCTTTTGGTTTCTCTCATGGTTAAGCATTTTTCGGAAAACAAAAAAAAAACATTTTTCTAACGCTCATATTTCGGATCCTAGGTCACCAGTCCAAATTTGTTTCTTCTCATGTGTGCAACAGTACCTTTTGAATGCTAAATGATTTGTTTCCCTCCATTTATAGTAAATACTAAAAATGTACGACAGCTTTCGTTCTTCATGGTATAAAAATATGTATATATTTATTTATAGCTTTGGATTGGTAAGATATATAAATGAAATTTTTACCAAAATTACTTTTTAAGAGACATAAAAACAAATTTTAAAAAAAATTAATTTTCGCCAAAAAAATCCAGGCCAATGCCCATGATTTTTAATCACAGAAACTGTATTGAATTGTGTGCCAAAACTAATAAATTAGCGGATAAATGATATGTCATATAGTGGAGTTAGAAATTAAAAAAAAGAAAAATAACAAAAATACTTTTGATCTATTTTTTGATCAAACATTGAATATTTTAGAGGCTTTTTAAAGGCAATTTTTTTCTTTTGAACTTTCAGTCAAAGAAAATTTGAGGAAAATCGATTGGAAAACAGGGGAGATATTTGCTTACAAAATAAAAAATGTAATTTTCAATAGTTTTTTCTCCTTCTGAGGCGAGACTTTGCCTCTAAGAAAATGCGTTGTACTAAAAAAATTTTTAGTTTTCAAGATATTGCAATAGTTTTATCGCAACAAAATAACGGAAATTTTTCAACATAATATTTGTAAAAAATATTTAATTTTGTACCGTAATTTTTTTTAAGCAACAACTTTTCATACAAAAGTTCGTTATATTGAGAACATTTATAGTTTTTCAGACATCACAATAATTTTCTTGCCAAAATAAAGGAAATTTTTAAAAATGTACTATTTATTAGAAATTTCACCTCCACAATATGTTGCATAAAAAAATGCTTATTGTAGGGTATTCGTAAGGTGGCGAAAAATGTTTGGAAAATGTTTTGTACATCTTAGCAATGTCTAAAATTCCATCTTACATCATGTTCTTCCATCTCTTATGTCAGGTCGAAGGTCGCCAATCAAAATTCAATCATTTTGTCCAAGCCTCTTCACCCAGACCTTTCATCCGATACCTCATTCACCATTTTTTTTCATCCCAGTCCTGATATTTCTTACTAAAATTAATATTAATTTTCAACGTTAATATTTCGGGTCAAAGGTCATCAATTCAAAGTCTAACAAGATTCGGCACATCTATGGTGCAATACCTTTCGATTGATATACGTTTAATTTTTCTTATTCTAAAATAAATATCAAAAAAGTGTATGACAACATTTGATGTTTGCGTATTAATATATAAGAAGATGTAGCTAAGGAAATTGCTTGAAACATAGATTTGTGTATAGAATTTTGGAGTGGCTTGAAATATTTGAAAATTTTTTCACAGAAATTATTTCTTGAGCTGTAGAACTTTGTACAAAATGTAAAATCAACATTTTCGAAAATTAAATTTTCATCAAATAAATCATAGGTGTTAGCTCATGATTTTGTATGATAGAAACTGTTTATTGAATTATGTGTCAAAATGAAGCAATTTCTGTAAATAAATGGTTTGTCACATGAAAGAGTTTGAAAAAAGAAAATACAATAAGAAAAAAAAAAAAATTACAATAAAAAACGTTTGTCCTATTTTTTGAGCAAAACCTAAATATTTTAGAGGTTTTTATAAAACAATAGGGATATTCACACTGACTTGGGTAGTTGAGTAGATTGGTAAATGCCGTACATTTTGTTTTTGTAAAATGCCATTCTACACAAGTACCCATCTACCAATCTACTCTAGCTGATCCCCTGACTTGTTTGGGTAGATTGTTTTCTTGTCAAATTGAGTACTTTTTCCATGTGTTACCACCTTTTGCTAAAATAGGCAGTATTTGACCTAAGGGCATCAGATTTACAATATCTGTTGTCAAGGCTAACATGTCGAATAATACACAAATATATTGCCACAACCCCTCTTTCCGCCCACAAGTTAATAAAAACGCTATATTTCAGCCGAATTCGGTTAGATTGGACTAAAATTTTGAAATTTAGTTCGTATGGCTACTATCGAAAATTCAACAAAAAATGGGCGTGGTCGAACTATAACTACGCCTACTTTTCAGAAATTATAATTCCTGAGTTATGCATGTTTTTATAATGAAACTTGGTTTATATTTGCTATAAGACCAAGTGGTGGACACTTGATACATAAATTTTGCCACGCCTACTTTAATCACCTTTTCATATGTATAAAATCGTTCGTACGGTGTCTCTTAAGATTCCAGGAACGGTAACACCTAAGGCAACCAAATTTAAAATATCTGTTAATATCTCGGTTAATAAAGCTAAAATTTTGGTTAATAATAAAAGCTACACCCCCCTTAAACCGCTCACAAACCAAAAGAAATGCTATATTTCGGACGGTTTTGATCGTATTAGACTAAAATTTGGTAATTTAGTTTGTATGGTTATTGTTTAAAACTGTATTAAAATCGGGTGTCCACGCTCTCTTTTACAGCCCACAAATCAATAAAAATACTTTCTTTAAGACGATTTTGGTTGTATATGACTTAAATTTGGTAATTTAGTTTGTATGGTTACATTCGGGAACAGTACTAAAAATGGGCGTGGTTGCTCTATAGCAACGACCAATTTCCATAAATCATTAAAATTGACTACTGGGCTGATTGTGCTGAAATTTTGGCAGTTGATTTGTTTCGCCTACGAGATAGTTTAGGAAAATTTTCCCAAATCCTCTTTTACCACCTACAAATCAATAAAAATGCTATATTTTAGACGGTTTTGGTCGTATTAGACTAAAATTTGGTAAATTGGGGCATATAGTTACTTTCGAAAACTGAACTCAAAATGGGCGTAGTCGCACTACAGTTATGTCTGTTTAGATATACAAGAAATTAAAATTTTTTTTCCCGATTAGCATGAAAATTCTTATATGGCAGTAAGTCGGTCTTTGACAGGACAACGTTTTCCCCTGAATTACTAGTAAATGATAATATGCTGTAAATGATAATATGCTGTAAATGATAATATAAAAATTACTCGTATATAAAATAATTTTTTTACGCGCGTTTAATGGCCTAAATTTTTTGCACATAAAATGACAAAAAATGACTTGGTGGCAACCCTCTTCCAGCTGTCACTCATCTCTCATCAGCTACATATGCCGGGGAGATCAAACAAACATGTACCACTGCCCAAAACTATTCTACAAAGTACTCAATTGCAATTTAGGGTGCTCGCAATAACCAAAAGTACTCAATCTACCCATACCCAACTACCCAAGCCAGTGTGAGTACCCCTAATATAAAACAATGAATTTATTCTCATTCTGAGGCGATCGCCTTGCTTCAAAGAAATACGTTGTACTGAGAAAATCTACATTCTTTGAGATATCTGAATAATTTTGATGTCATCATAGCGGGAAGATTTTTGGCATACTATCCGTGAAATATATTATCAAAAAAGCTTTCGTATACCGTTATATTTCTGAACCATCGAATTTTCATACAAAAATACATTTTACTGAAAACATCTATAGTTTTTGAAATATCACAATTGTTCTTATGTCAATATAACGGACATTTTTTAAAATTAATTATTTGTAAGAAATTTCACCATCACAATATATATTCACACGTGTAACATAAAAAAATTCTTATTGTAGGGTACACGCAAGAGATGGCAAAAAATGTCGCGAGATATATTTTGCATATCAATGTCAATGTTATCAATGTCTAAAATTTTATTTTACATCATGTTTTTCTATCTCCTACAGTTCAGCTTTTATTAAAGAAATGCTCGTTTTACGCTCATATTTCAGGTCGAAGGTCACTAATACAAAATGTAATCATACTGTGCAGCCAGACCTTTCATCTGATACCTCGTTCATACAATATTTCGGGTAATTGAAAATCTAACATGATTCGGCACATCTGTGGTGCAGTACCTTTCGAATGATATACGTTTCATTGCTCTTATTCTAAAATAAATACAAAAAAGGGTACGACAACATTTGATATTTGCGTATTAATATATAAGATAAAAGAGGTACCATATTTTGAAAACATGTTTTTATGTAAAATTTGCTACAAGGTGGAGACCATTGTTAAAAATTGATTTAAACAATTAAATTGTAACTAACTATAGAAATTTTGTTAGTAATTTTTTTTTCGCAAAATTCAGTTCTTTGGCTTTAAAATAAAAAGAGAAAAAGTTTGTAGCTCAAAAAGAACAGGAGTTAAAAATGAGTCTCCAAGCCAAAAAACTCGCTTTTCTAAAATTTTCGATGACTTGCATTATCAAAAATATGCAAACAAAAACAAAATTCTCGGACACGTATCTCTTATTTTTCGATATAGAATCAGTCAAATCGGTGAAAAAGGTTTCAGTCAAATCGGAGATGTGTCGGTTAAAAAGTTGTTTGGTTTGTTAAAGAATTACCCCATATAAGAATTTCTCGCTACTTGTGTCAGTTTTAAGTAGTCTTTTTTTTTAGAGTGAGCTTTTCTTAACCCATTAACTGCGGCTCACAAACGCATCTTACATTTTTTTAAAATTTCATATGCTTTCTTAAATTGATGACAGGAACTACCACATCAAATTTGACTTTGTATCTTTCACCATAGTCGAGATATAATTTGGGTATAAAAATACCCAACCGTCGTTAATGTGTTCTCAATGAGCACAAATTCCTTATGCATCGACAGCACTTTTTTATATCAGGAATTTTCTATCAATAGCAGGTATAGTTGGTAAATTGGCTAAGAGAGCTTTTACATTTTTTTAATATATAAAATTTTTTACAAATGATAACACAAATTTTTCTGATTTTTAATTGGCCCCATAAACGCTGCAACCAAAGCAAAGCTGAAAGTTATCACGATGAAGTCGCAGCGTGTATGTCGAAGTGACGCAACTCATTGACGGTTGCAACTCAGGTTGCAGCAAAATTAAAATCGTTTAATATTTTGGTCGCAGTTGTTGCTTTTTGCTGCGTTGTTGCTACGTTGCAACGTGTATGGAAAAATAGATTACTGCAACCATCGCAGTGTGTGTGTAAAACGTATTAAAAAAGACGTAATCTGGTTGCAGTTCCTCTAATGTTTTGGTTGCAGTGTGTATGGGCCGCATAATGTTAATCACTTTTGACATTGAAAATGTTGTAGTTAACGTAAAAATTTCTTGACACCCTCCAAAAACAATTAATAGCTCTATGGTTTCTTAAAGCAACAAACAAAAAATTAAACACTTAGGTGTTACCAATCCTGAGACAAGATTAATTCTGCAGAAGCATTTTCATGGGTAAAAAATACCCAACCGCGGTTAATGGGTTAATTAACGGCCATTTCCATATCGAAATAAAAAGCGGCAAACGTGGTGTTTAAAAGATGTGTTCAAGTATCTGTAGCTTTAAAAAATAATTTTCAATAATTATATAAAAAAAACATGTAATTGACCAATTTTCAATAAATCCACCCCACCCAAACCAAAATATCACAACGAGAGCGAAACAGTGCACAAAACCTGTTGCAAACTATTTGCTCGACGGACATTACCACATATCCTTGAGTTCGCTAGAGGAAGGATTTTCGTGTTTATATAAACTGGTTTTGCAATTGCTATAATTTTCACCTAGATAACATTTAATGTTCCAATTGCAGCTCAGTGGCGCCATCTGTGGACACGAATAGCTCCTTTGTCCTTGCAATACTCAGACGTTCTTTTGACGCCTCTTTCATTGCACGCTAGTCTTACAAATTGAAGGGTTTCACATTAATGAACGTCACTTCCTTGATGCAAAGTCGTCATTAAGTTCTGTGCTAGGGACTGGGCGCATAGGCGATGAGTTTGCTCAAACAATTTATCTGTTTTGTTTTTATTCTCTTCGTTCATAACTTGTTTTTATTTAATAAGCAAAATTAAGTGCTGATTGAGAATGCATTTATTTAAAGCATGAAATTGATGTGGTTGATTGTACACGTGAACACAAAACGTCATCAGGCTTCAAGTTTGTAGCCTGCAAGCCTTAAAGAATGATACGAAATTGACTGTTTATGCTACACAAAATAGCTATGATTATAAAGATCATTACGATAAGTATAGCGTTGATTTTTACTTTAGTTTTGCTTCGTATTTTGATGATTCGTATTCTTTAAATTTATGCGCTTCGCAATACATGCCCATTCCCGTTAGTTAGATAACTTGAATGTATATTTTCTTAGCTAAGCCCAGTTAACCAAAACTATCCTTTTTGAAGTCATTTATAAACCTTTTCGGGTACAAAATTTCATTTTCGGCACTCATAAATGAATCCTTTTGGGCTCATTCGTCGGACTAAAATACCTGTTAAAAGCGAACATTTTTTCTTCAGAAATGATTTTAAAAAATAATCATCAATTTTACTTTTTTTAGTTCAGAGATGAGTTGAAAAAAAACCTTTGAAAAAGTTATTTTTCAGACCTCCATTAAAATTAACCATTTTCAAGTCAATTGCCTCTCAGAAACGAACCTTTTTTGCAATTAGGCATCTGAAATGAGATACGAACCATAGAAAAATACTTTTTCGGCACTCACTTATGATATTTTTCAATCATAAACTGTCTTGTTATTGCATATCGATAATATGCTTAATAGGGTGGAGCGATTTGAACATAAAAATGGGTGCTTCGCGTTTCTGATTTTTGGGATTGTACTGAGCAAAAAAGTCCACTAGACCATACGTCTACGGTGAAAATCGAGCTTCCAGATTTTGACTTGCAGTTTTTTCTCAGACTTTTGTCACGTTTTTTTGGATATTTTTTGGACCATTGAGATTTTCGATCCAATACTAAGACAAAAATCTCAATGGTTTGGCTGTTATAGGCCAAAATATCAAAAAAAAAAAAAACTGACAAAAGTCTGAGAAAAAACTGCAAGTCAAAATCTGGAAGCTCGATTTTCACCGTAGACGTATGGTCTAGTGGACTTTTTTGCTCAGTACAATCCCAAGAACCAGAAACGCGAAGCGCCCATTAACACTTGTTTTCCTTCCATACTAATCGCCCCACTCTAATGCTTAATGATAAAAAATGTTTAATTGTCGATTACAAAAAAATATAAAAAAATAACTACAACTTTTTTGATTGAAATAAAATGTAATGAATTTGGTCATAGCAAGGATGTTGTTTAGATCTTTTTATTAAAAAACATTAATTAAAAAAAATTCTAAACGAAAACTCTCACTTTATGCTTGTGGTCTTAGTGATTAAAAAAAAATTTCAAGGGATCGATTATAAAGGGTTTTGACAAATCTCGGGATTTCGGGATTTGAAATTCTTGATATCGGGATTTTTCGGAATCCCGAATTGCCAAAATTTTAAAATAATTGCATTAAGCTGTATTAAAAGCAGGGACTGTTAATAAATCTTTCTCTTAAATTCTGCGTTTTAGCAAAAACAATTACATATTTTTTTTTACATAAAAATTTCAACTTAATTCTTATTCATACTTAAAATATTCAAAAACAATCAAAAGTTTATAAGACAACACTAAGATGAAATCATAATTACTAATGCAGACAAAAGTAACAGTGGCAATGACAAAAAAGAATACAAGGAAAAAAATTCAACAATAACTGGAAGAAAAAGTCGAATTCTGAAATCCCATTTTGTATTTTTAGAGGAAACACTTGTAAATTTTATGATTGATAAGATTTATATCATCCGATTAAAATAAGGGCCGAATCGTCTCTTCCGTGAACGGAATAGCTTTCGTATGAAAAAAAATACGTTATTCGTCAATCGATCAAAAGGTTTGAGATCACGGCTTTCGAATGGTTGGGGAACGTAATTAACTTTGAAATTGTAATAGATTTTTAAGACTAAATGTCATGAAAACGTCAAATATATCTTTGTGTCATACATTTCCTGGTGAAAATTATTTTAATAATATTAATAATTAGTGAATAAAGTTGCATTCAACTTTATTTTTTTATCTCACTTCTGAAGATGAAAGTGAGAACGATGAGAGGATAGTAAGAAGGCAGTTAAGAGATAAAAGTAGTCCTCTTTCTTTGACAAACAAAGCGTAAGAATAATATAAATATTTTAAAGTATTTAATTTAAACAAACTATACTTTAGATTCATAAAAAGGTTCCGCTTAAATACGGAAGCATTCGACTATGTTCTTAATTGCTTAGAATTTCAAGACAACATGTCCACTAGCGATGGGTAGTTCAAATCAAAAATCGATCACCGATTTTTTTCGACTATTTTCAGTTCCTAAAAAAATCGTTTAATCGGAGCTCATAATCAATTTAAATCGACTTTTTTGTCAATATTGGTATTAATTAAAAGGTAATGCGATTATCAACATCTTATGCATGTAACTTGGGTTTGTATACTTCATAGTTCGTAAGTACCGACATTATACACTTTTTCTTTTCCAATGATGTGATTTGAGCTGCTTTTGCAGCACAAGCAGAATGTTTGGAAAAGGCAAATTTTTTCGGCAATGCAAACGTCAAACATTCTAAAATGTAAATTTTATATCATTCGCACCAAAAAAATTCACGCTGCAATGTGTACGCTTGTAAGATGCGATTGCAGTCGTGATGCATTTTCGAACAGACCCTATTTCTGCTGGTCTAAAATAAAAAAGGATGAAAGGATTATGCTACTCCAGTAGTGAAGGTGTTTAAAGACTCCTTCACCAAACCACTTAATATAGCTAAGAATATAATTACCAAACTAGCAGCCCTATTCTGGCAAAGTAACAGTATTTTTGATATTACTATGTTCTTGTTGTTTTCAAAACAAAATTTGAATTTCAAAAATCCATTTTTTAATGAAATTGTCATTTTCTGAAAAGCAGGTGACAATTTTAATGAAAATAAGTTATTTTTGAGCTTAAATTTTTTTTAAATCAAAAATTTACAACAAACACATAAAAATTTTTAAAATACTGGGTAACAACTGTTACTTTGCCAGAATAGGGCTGTAGCCTAACTAAATTAGAAACATCCTTCAAAAAATAAAAATAGCAATGGTATAACAAAAGCACCAATTCATATATTTCTACTTACAGCACGAAAATCTCAACAGTATTAATCTTAACGAATTTAGTTTTTAATGAAAATAAAGTGTAAATAATAAAAATAAAGCTTTTAGTTAAGCTGCAAAATAAAAATTGCGTTACACATCACGACAAGTAACAACTTGACAAATTAAGGTATTTAATGAAAATGAAGTATATGAACGAGTTCAAAAATTCATTTTAACAAAGCATCAGTGTGTTTTATTTTGAATTGGTTCGAAGATTATTTACCCAAACTGCGCAACTATACTATTTTTTAGAATATCAACAGAGTTGCGCAGATTTCGTATTTAAACTTAGCATCAATTTAAAATAAAACACACTGATGTTTTGTTAAAATGCGTTTTGGAACGTATTATGTATTAATGCACTATATTAATGCAAAAGACTTATGTTTGGTTTTCACTATGTCATTTTTATGACGACACAAAAGTTTATCACCTTAATACAACTCTAGAACATTTTTTGCATAGCTCTATTTATTAATTTAATTGTTTTTAATATTCCAAGATTGGCAAAGTTGGAAAAAATATCAACATGTTGTTATTTTGAATTTGATTGACAACAACTGACCACTGAAAATGACATAGTGAAAACCAAGCATTATATTACATTTACATTGGGCCAAATGACTCATTTCAGCTAATTCAGTTAAATGAGAAACGAAATCGTCTCATTTCCCGTACACATTCTCAGTTGCAATTCATCTCATTTGAAAGAAACTAATGAGAGTGGGTATATTCTTAAAACTTATAAAAGGCAATTTTTAACGCATTTAATGCTAAAAAACCCGAACACACTAAAAACAAAGGAAAACGTTTAACAACAAATAATTTTGCACACGTGAATCATCATTAACATTACCCAGTAAAAACAAAACAAATAACTGGTTGTCAAACGAAATGCGAAAAGATACTTTCGAAAAAAATCCATGTGAACACTTTTGAATGACTCATTTAAAATGACTAATTTGGCCCAATGTTAACGTAGTATAATGTTACTATTTCAATAAAAATACTTAGAAAAACCATTGAGACTCGTCCAGCGATTGCAGGAAAAGAAGTTGATCAAGGTGATTTCCAGTCAAGCGCTTTCTCCTTTTTGCCATAATTAGGCCTGCTTTTAAAAAAGACGCTCGGATGGCACCGATGTAGCCAAAACAATAAGTATCTCCCGTGCAACTTCATAGACGTGAGGGTAGAGTTTTTTCAACGACTCCCACTCTAGTATTGGCTCAACAGATCGATTGCAGACAGGTCTATTGAGCTATTGCCGCAATCCAATTGGTGCGCCACCAGCTGTATCTTGATCTGCTGTCGTATGCACAAAAAAGATAGGGCTTCGAGCCATAAAAGAACACTATCCCAGCAACGGTTTGACTCTGACTCTGAATCTGGCTACTTACCAATATACACGAGATCTCGCTGAAATTTTTTCATAAAATTTCAATTATATAAGATTTTCCGCTTTGATATTAAAAAAACTAATAGAAAAAAATTCAGTGAATGATTATTTTATTATCCGTTGCAAAACAAAATTAAGTTCTACCGACGCGATTATTTCAAAACGACGCGATTTAACCGATTTTTCCAAAGCGATACTCGACCTCAAAATACTCGATTATTTAAGGCAAAAGTCGATTTTCGATTATATTCAAAGTCGATTTACCCATCACTAATGTCCACAGCAGTTCCTCCAGTGCTACAATTAGCGGCGACTCTTTCGATTTTAGCAAATTAAACATCCAATGTACTCAAAAGTATGGAACAGAAGTTATGCCTGAAGCACATCATTACACCAGGGAATTCGTCTAGTTGCAAAGAATGTTTCATGGAGAAATAGAAAATTCTAGGAGTCGTCGTAGGGTGTGTTGATGTTACGCGCAGGGTTGCCACTTGTAAAAAAAATTTAGTTACCAAAATTTCATCAAAAAGTTACCAAAATTATATAAGAATTAATTGAACAAAAAAATATTTTTTTAAAGTAAGAAAATCAATAAAATTATAGTTTTTGTTTATAAAAATCATTTATTCAACATTAAAATACTTAAAATTATAAACAGATATAGTGGTAAAATAAATTTAGTTAATATTATTAAGTAATAATTTTTCTTGTTTAAAATTTCTTATTTTTTATAACTAAAAATTCACAAAAGTAAATAAAAAGTAAGTAAAATTCATAAACTCATATACTTATAAAAATGAGACGCATATCTTTTTTATTTGAATTAAATAAATACATACATACATATATAGAAAAAGTATAACTTTTTTCTTGCTTAAAATTTATTTATTATATTGGGGGTTGGAATTAGTTTTAAAGGTTTTCTTAGAGATGGCGTAACTATCAATAGATCGCATCGGGCACACCTGTGACTATATTCATTTCAAAGCACATTGTCTAAGCTTCATTTTTCAGTATGTGTCATTCCACTGTAGTGTAAACAACATATATTTTTTTTCTCTGTGAACATGTCGACTTTCGTTCCAACAAAACGCAATTTGCGGGAAGGTTTACTTTTGTGCTTCCATTTGAAGAAAAAAGCGGTTGAAGCACAACGCACGCTTACTGAGGCTTACGGGGACTATGCTCCATCGATTTCTACTTGTGAGTACTGGTTCCGTCGGTTTAAAAGTGGTGATTTTGATACGGAAGACAAAGAGCGTCCGGGCCAGCCGAAAAAGTTTGAAGATGAGGAATTGGAGGCTTTGCTCAATGAAGACCCGTGTCAAACCCTTCAAGAATTGTCAGAATCATTGGGAGTCGACTTATCAACGGTCGGCAAACGCTTGAAGGCCATGGGAATGATTCAAAAGCAAGGAAATTGGGTGCCGTACCAGTTGAAGCCGAGAGACGTTGAACGGCGATTTTGCATGTGCGAACAACTGCTTCAACGGCATAAAAGAAAGAGTTTTTTGCATCGTATTGTCACTGACGATGAAAAGTGGATCCATTACGATAATCCTAAGCGAAGAAAATCGTGGGGACCACCCGGCCATGCATCAACATCGAGGGCCAAGCCGAATATTCATGGCGCCAAGCTTATGCTGTGTATTTGGTGGGATCAGAAGGGTGTCGTGTACTATGAGCTGCTAAAACCTAACGAAACCATCACTGGGGAACGCTACCAACAACAATTGATGCAATTGAGCCGAGCATTAAAGGTTAAACGGCCGGAATATGCCAAAAGACACGACAAAGTGGTTTTTCAACATGACAACGCACGGCCACATGTTGCAAGAACCGTCAAGGAAACGTTGGAGGCGCTGAATTGGGATGTACTACCCCACCCGCCTTATAGCCCAGACATAGCCCCTTCCGACTACCACCTATTCAGATCGATGACGCATGGCTTGGCTGAGCAGCGCTTCACTTCTTACGAGGATACCAAAAAATGGGTGGATTCGTGGATTGCCTCAAAAGACGAATCGTTCTTCCGGCGCGGAATCCATATGCTGCCAGAAAGATGGGAAAATGTTGTAGCTAACGATGGACAATACTTTGAATAATATACATTGTACCGTTGTTTCTAAATAAATGCTCAAAAACCGAAAAAAAACCTTTAAAATTAATTCCAACCCCCAATATTAATATAAGAATCACAAATAAGTAGTAAATTCAGGTAAACGTAATTTTTTTGTCACAAAACAAAAAATTATAAATTAATGGTATTATAAAAATGAGATCCTTATCTTTTATATTTGAAATAAGTAGGACCTAAAAAAATATACCGCATTTATTGGCAATAAATACTGATTTTAAGAAAGTAAATGAATAAGTAGGTAAGTAAGTAAATGAATAAATACAAAGATATGGCATTTAATGCTTTAAAAAAATTATGGGTTTTTCAAGTTTAAATTTTAATCATTTTGTAATAACTAAAAATCAGAAACTATACAGGTCGTTTGTTTTATAGGATATCAATTCTATCCACGTGCACTGATTTTAAATATAAGGAAACTTTTTCACCATCACTTCAAGTTAAGGAGTTATGAAAAAATATGATATACAGTTCTTTTTCCAATAACTGCTACTAAGAACAAACTATTGCATAGTATTTAAAACTTTTGCTGATATCTTTTTACGTTTTAGAAAAACATATTGTGAGAGAAACGAAAATTTTATTAAATTTATTCAAAGCAACTTTAAGCGGCTGGAAACCCTAATTTTTCGGAAATTTAGTTTAGAAATTTTTCGTATAAATTTTTCATGTAATCAATTTTCGTTATTTCAAAATATATCTGGAATTATCTGCAATATTTGCAAAGGTAAAATATATGCTTAAATTTCAAAGACAAAATATATTTTTATGATTTAGACAATTCACGGTAGCAAATATTTTTATTATGAAAAAGTTTTAAAATTTATGATTTTTAAAGGCCATTATCTAAACTAAAACAAAATCTAAAACAAAAAATGAAAAAGAATTTGTTTACAAAAATGGTTAGACCTAATCAGCCCTATTAGGAATAACTTTTCAAGTGGAATCGAAAATGAGAGTTTTCATTTTTAAGATAAACCTCAAGAACATTCATGAAACTTAACAAGGAAAAAAACGTTCAGGAAAAAATAACTTAAAAATGTCCAAAATGTTCTAGAGCTTAATCTTAAAAATTAAAACTCCCTTTTCCGATTCCGCGTGAAAAATTATGCTTGATAAGGCTGAATATTTCCTAATCAAAGCTGTCAAATACGATCGAAATCGACTGATGTAATTTAAAGATATTATTCTGTTAGAACATAACAGGTTTTTACATTTTTTCCTATAACTCATAAATTAGAGCTGATGGCGGAAAAAAGATTTCTATCTTAAATCTAAAAATCTTCTTCTGGTGACCACACATAATGAGGCTTGTCTCTCATTTCGCAGAGTTCCTTTGAAATCATTATGCTATTTATTGTATTAAAACCCAACTAGCTTCGTAGCTTCGTTTTTATAAGAGACTTCTTTTTGACGTTAAATTTCAAGATTGAAATATTTTGACATTTTTTTTTTTTTTGACATGATTCGCAATATTTTTAGATGATGCGTTGATTTTAAATACAATTTTATATATAAATCTTGCAAACAAACTGATTATATTGAGTTTTTTGGAAAAACTTAAAGGAAAAAGTTACCAAAACTATAAAAAAATTACCAAATAACCAAGACAAAAATTTTCTACCAAATTTGGTAATTAATTACCAAACTGGCAACCCTGGTTACGCGCATTGGTCTACAAAAACCAAGTGTAAAAGAACACATGTTTTTCAATCGCAAGGGGGGGGGGAGTTCCACAGCTTGAATGCAATGGTAATCTGCGGTAATGAATACGGAATATGCGCCATTAACTCACAATATGGAGGGGCAGCTCACGATTTCTTTATTTGGAGGCACTCTGATCTTACTAATCAAAGAATGTACCTAGAAGATCAATTCAATTTAAACCGACATCAAAACTCATGGATTTTGGGTGATTCCGGATACCCTCTTGAGCCGTGATGCACGACACCTTACAGATGTCCACAGGAAAATTCAAGCGAAGCTTTGTTTAATTAAGTTCACTCGAAGGCAAGATGCATTGTTGAAAGGACTATTGGAAAGGACGTTGGAAAATTTTAACCTATGAGCGAAAGATGTAGGCCGGAGAAAATGGCAATGTTTGCAAATGTTTGTTCAAGCCACATAATAGTTGCATTCAATTAAAAATACCGTTTCATTTACCAACAATCAGCACCCAGGGTTTAAACGAATATGATATTGGAAAAGAAACTCCTCTAACAAGAATTGGCCAAGCCATAAGGAATCAAATTAAAATGTCTCTTTTAAATTAAAAACCATGCAAATATAATTTGTTCACATAAAAGTTTTTATTAAAAATAAAAGAAACACATTGATGAAAAAATATAATTCATGTCTAGGTTTAGTAAATAACTCTAGTTATTGTACTTAATTAAATTGTTATTATGAAAAAATATCAAAAAAAAAAAGAAACACTTTATTTAAAAAAAAAACAAGAAACAAGAGAATTTGAGAATTTCCAATTCAATGGATTTGATTTTTAATTCAATATATTTAATACTCATATTAACAGCATGTCCGTCTTCCTTTATTTTCAAAAAGCGTTCTTTTAGAATTACTAATTCATCTAGTTTATCACTGATGCCTTTTTGAAAATCACTGCACTCAAAAAATTTATTAGTAAAATTTCTACGAATGATATTAGTAAACAAAATATTCGTACATTCTACGAATATCATTCAAATATTCGTACAAAATATTCGTACAATATACAAAGTATTTTTATTGTGATATCTTTACAAATTCGTTCGTAAAATTTTTCTAACACCTGGTGTTGTATCTACGAATATATTTATTTTATATACTAATGAGATTCGTAAACAAAAATAAATCAATTCGTATTAGTGTATTGTGTAGGAATGATTGTGTACATATAAATAATAATATTCGTAAATTTCTCGTACGAATAACTTCGTAATTTCTTTAATTTCATTTGTAGTATTTACTAATGCTTTCGTACTATTTACGAATGAAAAATAATATTAGTAGAAACAATTTGTTCGTAGTCTGACCGTACGAATTATTAGTAGAATGTACGAATTATTAGTAAAGACTAAAAAATTGAAAACCGAAATCGTTCAGTCTTGTTTGTCGAATATCTATAAAACATAAGAAACTGTATGTGAGGTTCAAACCCCAGCTCAGACAGAATTTTTTATTTTAGAAGACATAAAATATTCGTAATATGTACTAATATACGTCGATTCTACGAATCTTATTATTGGCTGAAAACTACGAATAAAATTCGTATAATGGACGCAGTTATTAGTAATATTTACACACAAATATTTTTGAGTGTGCCAAGTTTTATATTTGCTTTCAACAAATGAATCTTAGACTCGCAGACTTTAAAGCTTTTCTTTTTTGTTGATAAGTTCTCTGGCGGCAGTTCTGTCTTTGTAGGTAGGTAGCTTCTTTAATACAATTCTCATCTGTCTCATCCAATTCATCATCACTTAGCACATACTCTCCTATGTCCGAAATATCATCTGGCTCGCTTTGCTTGCCGAATGTTCTTACATTTTGAGGGCTTACCTCCACGGCCACCTCCAGTCCACTTGCTTCAATAATGCACTCCTCTGCTTGTCTAATAGAGCATTCTTTTCTGGAAAAAAATTCTGAATTTTTTCTGACCTCTTCAAGGGCTCTGCATTTTTTCCCGTTCTTTTCTAAAAAACATGTTGACCTCAAAATAAATTGTGTTCTTTTCTCGAAAATTCTGACCACAAAAGTATAACAATTGCAGAAGTTTCTGACCTGTAAAATTCGGCGGTTCTGCATTCTGCTCTCTAGTAATACCAACATAATAACAAAACAAAAAATAATTTTGACAGTAATATTATATGCTGTGAAAATTGTGAGAAGCAAAATGTTGCAATTTTGAAAATTTTTTAAATTTAATCCAAAACAGTTTTGATTAAAGTGGTTAATTTTAATAAAACTTAACAGCTCGATGAGTCTTTGTTAAAAATTCCATGCAGTCGGCACTATACATAACCTCAATCGTAAATACATCGGAATTCAAAGCAGTGCAGCCAATATCAAATGAAAAATATGTTGCATTTTTTCCGTTCTTTTCTCAGCTCAAAAGAAGTCAACATTCTGTAAATTCAGGTCAGAATCTAAAAAATTCTGCATTCTGTGAGGTCAGAATTTTTTTCAGAAAAGAATGCGCTATAAGAAGCTTACCCGTCTTCTTTTTAGACTCCTTATTATATGATAGCTTCTTTTTCGCTTGATACTTTTGGTCAGCGCTAGCCTAAGAACAAATAACAATTTTAAAATTTTTGTTATATTGTAAAATTAACTAATTTTTACCTTTTTCCACATTTTGGGGTTTTTGACCGGTGGTCCCACAGCATTAAGCTTTTTCGATAAGTCCAACCAAAGCTTATTGAACGTTGCTTTTCCCTCCATCATAAACTCTGCCATTGAATTTTTTTGAGTGGAATTAATTTTGTTATTATTGGTCCTACAAAATAAAATAATTACATTTACTTATTCAATGTTTTATTTAAATTTACTTACGTATTTTCAATTTTTCAAAATGTTATTGCTTACTTTAAATTTGCCCCAACTTTGCACGGTTACGTTCGATAAAAATGATCGATAAAAATGATCGACTGTTCGTAGCAGTTGGTACGTTCATGAGTACGTTCACTGAAGAAGTAATTCCAAATTACGATAGTAAGGGTTAATTCACGGATGCTATGATTCCAAATACGTATATTGACGTGACGAGTTGTACGTTCACGGAAAAGACGATTCGGCCCCAGATCGAAAAATAATTAAATTAAAAAATAACGATTATGGTATTATGACTTTTTTTAATAAAAATCATAACATTTACGGTCTTCTTTTTTTTTTATTTTTGTATTCGCCCGGAGGTATGAATCTTCCAAAGATACGTATACCCGACCTATACGCATGCACGATTTACACTCTAGATCCTGCCCGGATCAGCCGGGATAGACAGAATGCACCTACGTACTAAACATACCCCCTATTGGCAATTAAAATTTTCCACTAAGCACATTAATTGGCTTTTCAGCGGAATTTAAAAATTTAATACATAACAAACACGTATTTAAGTATATTCAATTCTATATAAATAAGCAACATCGATTTAAATTATAGTGATTATCAATTTAAGGCACCCGAAAAACAAACCTGTTTTCAAAAACAATCCAAAACACTAATCTTTATTAAAGTCTTTAATCTACTAAGTCTTTAATTAAAGATATTTTCTAAATTTTTAAATACTTAAACTATATAATAAGTTTATTTAATAAAAAAGGTATGATTTAAAAAAAGTTCAACATTTATTTAAGAATGAAAACCCAAAATAATATTACACCTAATTATAAACATAAAAATATACACGTAAATAAGTTAAACAAAACAAACAACATAAATTTATCTCTTAAAAAATTTAAATTAAAACAAAACTTCTTATTCAAATTGACTAGTTAGGTTAGTAAAAAGTGTAATGTGAATAAAATATTCCTTTTATAGTAAAAAAACTATAGTTTAGTAATATAACTATTGTTACTTTAAAAATTTCATGAATGTTGAAATAGAGTCTTTTAATATCACAACCAAAACAAACTAAAAAATAGACTTTCAAAGTGTGTAGAGAGATAAAAAAGAACAGAGTGTTGTCGATATTGAAAAAACCATTGGTACATTGCAGTTGCATTTATGGTAGCAGAAAATTTTTATATTTTCTTATGAATAAAGTTCCGGGATTTAGGGTTTTGAATACCGAGATTCCGGGACTAGATATTGGTTCGTGATCCCGGGATTTCGGGATTCGGGATCCCGGGATTGAAAGCCCTGGTTCCAATTTATTGCAGCAAAATTAACCGATTAACCGAATATTCAATTAATCGCTTAAATTTGTTTTATCAATTTCTTTGTCTCTTTTGTTTGTATTTACTACCGGACCCAGCAAACGTTGTCTGTCGACACGATAGAAAAATGACAATATAATGATAGAATGATAAAGTAACGATAGAATAACGTTCGTAGAATGGAATTGTCTATTTTAGGAGCAAGTTGCATCAAAACACACAGTTTCGCCCATTTTAAATATAAAAATTCAGGAAAAATCCTATCTACAAATATTAAATTTAAAATGTAAGAATCAAGACAAAAATTTCCACTTCATTCGCCAAAAAAAGTAAAAGTTTAAACTAGAAAAAGGAAAACTAAAATTTGTCCTGAAGATCTTTTTTATCTTATCTAAAATCTTTGTTTTTATACTGTGCACAAATTGTCTAAAATTTATTTAACTTAGTTTTTTTTTCAATCCATTAAAAATGTACTCTTAATCATTCTTGCAAAAATAAAGAAACTGTTGCTTCAAAATTAACATTTTTTTCTTGTTTAAAATATAGTCAAATTTCTTTAATAATGAAAAAAAAACTTTTTTACAGGTTTTTCTTTGATGTTTTTCAAAAAATTATAAAATTTCCTTATTCAGAAGAAAAATGTTTTTGCTTTGTTAAAAATATGTCTAGGGATTGTCCTAATTTTTCAGCGTGGCATTGCAGGACATTCTTACATTCAAAGTATGGAAAGCGGTAAGCATGCTGTCAATGTGTAAGCGCCAATCGTCGGATTGATGAATTCCTAGAACAATTTTAACTATCGCTTTGACACAATCCAATGTCAACTCATTATGGCTGAGAGCTAGTTTAAATCTATCATCCTTCAATAAGCGACGAATATCGGGTCCATTTAGTATTCCTGTAAAAAATAAATGTTAGGGAATGAAATTTAAAATCATGTAAACACCAACCTTCCTTTATTTTCATACTACTCAACCGAGGAAAAATTCTGCGTAATTCGTTTCTGATGACGAATCTGATGAGCATGGTGAACCTTTCCATCAGGTGACGGCGAGACTCTAGCACTTGTACAGTGGTAAAAAAGTAGATGCTCTCTTAGGAGACATTTGTTGGAATTTACATGAAGAAGCGGAAGAAACAGATGAATCTACCTGATAAAATAAAGAAAAATATGTATGAACAACTTACACTCAAGGAAAAATCGCAACGTTAAATTAAATATTATCATGTTAATTTTACGTTGCTCCATTTTTAAAAAATCATCTTTAAATTCACATTGAAATCCTTTAAATCAAATACAAAAACATTTGATCTGCAAAAGGAAGTGGAAAAACTTCAAAATAATGGTGATCCAGTATAGTTATTATATTCTTTAAAGTGCATCCACTTCGAAATTAAGTTGAAAAATAACTTGGCTTATATTGAAGTTGTCAGTAGTCAAAACGAAGTAGAAAATATATATATTAAAGTGGAGGACACTTCAATTTAAAGTTGGATGCATATTTTTGTGTGTGCAAATAGTAATAGTAAGTGAAAATAAGTGAAGATTTATAAAATTGGAAAAGATTCAATATATTAATGAATTTGGCCAAGTTCTTAACTTGGACACAATACTTGTCAACAGTGTGGATGTAGTAACAAATTTGGAAGAAGACGATGTTAAAATCGCTAGTCTGCTTAAAGATTTTGAGTTGGAAAGGAAAAAACCAAATGAATAATGGTAAAACACATGTGAGAAATAAATTTTTATAACTACATTTTAAAAATCATAATTCTGTTATATAAATGTAATATATTGAATTATCATATTATTTTTAAAAAATGTACCACATTTAATCTAATATTTTAATAAAAGAACATTTCTATAAAAACTAATTTTGTTTTATTTATTTGATTTTGTTTCACGGACCCTGTAACCATTCAATATCAAAAATGTTAAGTATTTCATTTAAAGTGAAAATCACTTTGATTCATTATTGCAAGGACGTGCAATCAAAGTAGAAAATACCTTACTTCAAAGTTATAACGCATTTAAAATAAATACGTTAGTATTCCAATTGAATATGCTTCCTCTTTGAATTAAATCTGAATCTACGTTAAGTTATAGTCGAATACTTCTCATTTTAAGGTGTATTACACTTTAGTTTCAAGTGGAAACAACATAAAACTGATATGTGTTTCCACTTTGAATTGAATATTTTCGTGTTTGGTGCCAAATCATTCCGAAAAATATTTGAATTGAAGTGGTTACCTTTGATTTTATGTTGTTTTTTAGCTCAGTGTAGTTTTAATACCTTTCTTGTCGTTTTAGGGACACAGACGGTTAGCTAATTTGGTTTTATTTGTAATTTCATTTAGCGCCACTATATTTTTCCGTCAAAAAGCTTAATTGTTTTTGTTTGAACAAAGCTTTTATAGGAAAAAAAAGTTTTTTGAGTTCTGAGGTCAATTTGAACCATAAGAGTTGGGTTTCGAGGGTTAAACTGTTTCAAAAAATTATTTTTCAAGTAATTTTTAATGTTTCACTCATTGACATGAAGTCGATTAAGCGAATGAGAAAAAAGTTTTTATTACAAAATCTGCATCAACATGTACTTGACCTTGAACCTTCAATTTCTCGAAAACGCCAACGTGCTCGATTTATGCTGAAATGATATGTCTCTAGCTTGTTTGCTAAAAAAAGTGACCGATTCATGTACAGTGTTACTAACATAAAATTAAATTGAAAAACTACATCTGGAGATTTGAACCTCGGCCGCGTGAGTGTAAGTGCATGGGCTTACCCATTCGACCATCACAGTTGTTAACTAATCATCGCCTAATTTTCTTTATGAAGAAAACACGTGTGCTCGTGTGTTTAGAAGAAATTTGCTTGAATTAAGTAAAAATTTTCTATTTAAGCTTATACTCAGCAAATATTTGCTTGAATTAAGTAGAAATTTGCTTTTGCAGTTTTGCAAAGATTTGCTTTTTCCTAAATACATGAGGAGTAATTTAAATTTAGCAATCTTTTTCTAAAATCACACCGTGATTGAGCAAAGTTTTGCTGATTTGCTTTTAAGCAAAACATTTGCTTGATTCAAGCAAAATGATTATCTCCGTGCATGGAGCAAATCATTGCCATTTTACGTACGAAAATACTTTATTTAAAAAAAGTTTAAAAAACAATTGAATTCTTTAATTTTTAATGTGAAACGAGAATGTACTTTTTTATTATAAGAAGTAAGCAAAAATATAAAAATAATAAGAAATACACTTACAAAAATGTTAAAAAAGATAAATCTTTTTATAGAAAGATTTAAAAAAACATTAAAACAAAAGCTACTTCAGATTAATCAAAATGTCTCAAAAATTTTTGGAAAAAGTCACACGTATTGTTTAACTAATTTGAAGTAGTTTTTTTCCGTTGTTTTTGTTTGTTAATAGAAATTGTTTCAGCTCTTGAACTTGCATGCACAAAATCCCCATTATATGCATTAAAAAATATATATATTCTAGTGATGGTTTTCATTCGATTATTTTGTCATTTTTCGATTATTTTTTCGGTTAATCGAATGGGAAAATGCGATACAATTAAATCTTTAACCGAAAGAAAATAACCGATTAATATAACTTTTTCGGTTAATCTTTGCATCACTAGTGATTCAGTAAGAAGGAGAAAATTTCATGATTCTCTTTTGAACTCATTTAAGAATGTGAAAAAGTAGCATTTATTGAAAATCAAATTTTTTTTTTAGTACACATGAGAAATGTTAACAGAATATGAAAAAAGGCTTAAAATAAAGAAATACATGTCTCGGCATTTTGCTGTAGCACGTCAGAATTTTGAGAAAATCGATTTTTAAGCTTCGAAGGACCGTGGAGGTTTACTTGTAATGTAATACTATTATAAAAATTTCTAAAAAAACAGAATGGGTGAACCGATTTTAATGCTGGAGCCAGTTTTGAAAAGGGAATGAAATTTGGATTTTTTTTATTAAAAAAACAATTTTTTCTCCGCTAGATGGCGCTTTAATTTTCATGTAAAGTTAAAAAATAACCCAAAATGTAATGTAATGTAATGTAAATGCTATGTAAAAATACAAAAATTAATATGAAATCTTAGCTATTATTTTGTGTTAAAAATGTTGGTCGTTTATTTTTTCGTGTGTAAGCTTCAGGGTTTGTATCACGGCATAAATTCCAACAATATTCAGCAAGCATGTGAGTCATGTCTTTTCCTTTGAAACGATTTTCTATTGTAACAATATCTTTATGGAAAGATGTTGTTGGTACAGATGCTTCAGAAAGCATATTAATATTACTTTCTATTTCAAATGATTCTTCAGAAGGAGCCGTTGGATTTTCTTCAGAACGTATTTTAGCAAAAATTATTGATATTAAGTAAATTATTGAATCAACATCAGCATATTCAATTTTTTCACGTATATTGTATTTAAAACCAACTGTTTTTCGATATGATAAACAAAAATAACAAGCATCACGTGAATGTTCTGTACGTTGTAGCCAAATAAATGGTTGAACGTATTTTAAATGATGTTTTGAATTATGACCTTTCCATTCTATCAAACTACGATAACAATAATCACAAACAACTTCTGGAACAAACCATAAATTTGGAACGTATGCAACAAGAAAATAACCTTCATATCCAGTAACAACACTACGAGTTATATTACGGAAATTTTTAGTAGGTGCATATAAGCCACAAACAAAACAAAAATGATTTCGATTTGGACAATTCATTCTATTTTATTTTATTGTTATTTTATTTTGTTTATTTATATTTAAAAATGCTTTATTTACTACTGCTTCCCACCAAATAATAACGTGTAATGTCAAAGCAAAAAAAAAAAAATTGCAGCATTAGCTGTCATTTATAAAGTATGCTTCACTTTGTTAATTTATTTATATTTTTAGTGGACTGTATATTGTTAAGTTACTTGGTGTGGATGTTACAGACGACACCCGATCTGTTAGCTCGTTGAAATTCAATTATAAACAACTGCAGATCAAACAAATACATATATAAAATATTGTACAGCCCACCAAAATGTAGAACAATAACAAAAATTAAAATATAAGTTGTGTTCTATAAATGAATCTTTCAAAAACTTCAGCACAACAGTTAAGGCGCTGATGAGAAGTATTCACAAACTTCGAAACGATCGATTCAATAATAATATTTTTAGTTTGACTTGACTCGGAGCACCGAATCACTGAATCAAGCGGTTCCAGGCTAGCGAAGCACATTCTACTTTAGTTATAGGATTTCAAATTAACAACATTGTATTTTTAATGAATTTCGTACATTTTTGGTAATTAACAACATTGTATTTTTAATGAATTTCGTACATTTTTTGTTATTTTTAACTTTACATGAAAATTAAAGCGCCATCTAGCGGAGAAAAAATTGTTTTTTAATAAAAAAGAAAATAATTAAAAACTGTCGGCCTTTGTAGTCTAGTGGTGAGTGCGCTAGACTATCAACCCAGAGGTCCCTGGTCCGAATCCGGGCTCGGGCATGGCTCTTTTCACTTTCTTTGTTCTTTCCTACATTTAAGAATTATTACTAAAAATCCACAACTAAAGTGTTGAAAATGCTTGCCGAGGTTAAGGCATAACACTAGCATCGGTTAAAAGCAATTCAAATTAATTGTCTTTCACGGTTGTTTCGCCTAATCAATAATTCACGTATGGTTCCACCAATTCCTTTAAATAAATCTATCTCTTTCCTTTCAGGTCAAAAACCAAACCTTGTTTTTATAAGGCGCATGCCTTGGTCTTTGATCTTAAAAAAAAAAAATCCAAATTTAATTCCCTTTTCAAAACTGGCTCAAGCATTAAAATCGGTTCACCCATTCTGTTTTTATAGAAATTTTTATAATAGTATTACATTACAAGTGAACCTCCACGGTCCTTCGAAGCTTAAAAATCGATTTTCTCAAAATTCTGACGTGCTACGGCAAAACGCCGAGACACGTATTTCTTTATTTAAGCCTATTTTCATATTCTGTTAACATTTTTCATGTGAACCAACAACCACTGTCGTACTGTGTTATAAGCTTACCAGAAGATAAGAGACTAAACTTCAAAACAGACATACAGAAAGTATATTACAAACAACAATTAAGAACTTTGACTTCACGTCGGAAGAAGTGGTTGCTTTTTGTTAATTTGTTTATTAAAGTTGTTGTTTGATTATTTAAAATTAAAATTGTGATATTAATGTAAAATGTTGTCCTTAGATGTTAAATGTTATCCAATTGTAAAAATGTTTTAATAATTTAATTTGTGAGTAAGATTGTTTTAAGTGAAAAGAATTGTTAATAATTATTGTGTGTGTCTTTCAGTTTTCCGTTATTGGAAATAAAAATTAAAAATTGAAGCTATTGAAGTTTTTCATTTTTAATATTTTGGACCATGAGTCCCTTTGAAAATAATATTAATTTAAGTCAATATAACACCAACGAATGGTAAAATATCTAGTTAAACCTAGTTTTAATGTCCAATTTTGGTGAGTTAACCTCCGCTTAATTTGACTAGAGTTTAAGCTCGTACAGAAAAATTGGCCCTAGGAAATTAAAATTGAAAACAAAATTAAAATTTTAAATCCCAATTATGTGTTGCGATGTTACCCAATTGCTGTTTTGGCGTAACTGAAGCCACAAACTCACGCCTTTTAACTGCCTGCAGATCAAGTCAAACTCATCGAAGCAACGTTCAGTCAGCGGCAACGTGCCAAACATATTTAAAATCTAAGGGGAAAAGAAAAAAAAAACAAACAAAAACGAAGCCATAAAGAAAAACCTCAACACACAAAAGACAAGCGCCGAAGCATAAACCCGGACAGACTAGGCCAACTCTATGTTGCCCCCTTAGTTAACGTGTTTGTTGCTGCTATTATATTTCTTTATACATTTCCTACAACAGCGCTGAGCATCAAAGATAAAGACCAACAACCGACGAGCCAAACGACTAACCAACCACCCAACCGATCGCCGGAACGACTGACAGTCCAACCGCAAGCGACCTCTCCAACTTGTTCTTCATCAAGATACACGTACTTGACAGCAACGAAGCGACTGGCACGAGTTTGTTTCCCACGGTCTAACTTCGATGGTTTGGCAGGCTGTAAGGTTGAAAGCACACGATCGCGCTCGCATATTTGGAAAACCAACCGCATGGATGATTGGTAGGCTGTTCAGCTCAGTCGGGCAGTTACGGGGTTCCACAATAAGGCGAGGCACATTTCTGTAAAAATAAATTAATTCAACAGCACGCAGCCGCATACACAAAAACAAATACGTCTTAAAGTACGGTCGTCGATCTTGCTGTAGGTGGCGGGGTGGTGAATTAACACCGCGCGTGCGCTCAAAACAAATCAAGCTATGCTTAAGACAAATAACCACCATAAAAGTTTTTTGTTAGCTGAATATGTGATTGGTATTAAATTCCATAACTTTATCCGATTGATATTGATCGTTGTAACACTAGTCTAGTTTCCTTGCGGACTTCAAGACTATTCATAAACAAGTAATTAGCTAAAAGCCTGCTTGTAGCATTACAAACATCTGTGTACAAAAATCTTGTACTACAAAATTTGAATCATAATCTACGAAATCTGTTCTAGATTCTACCTTAGTGTATCCTCTTAGAAATAGTAGTACTATAAGGATAGATACAAATTGCATTCACACGAGTGACAGGAAATTAATACAGAAACCAGTTGTTGTTGTTCATTGAAGTCAGGACTTAATCCAAGTACTGACTCAAATACATAGCGTTAACAACATGCATTGCTTCAAAAACAACCCACACGCGCTGGCAATGGATTCTTTTATCACCAGCAGCAGCCACTGCAACAAGTCGCGAAACTGCAGAACTTGGAAAACACTGTGTGCAAAGCCGGCTGGCTAAGGCTAGTAGTCAGCTGGCTCGGTCTGCCTTACAACCTTCTGTGGCCTCCAGCTCCCAGTAGCGCATTTGGCGCATTCCAAACCCCATCATTTATCACAAGACGCGGCAGTTCTGCCACCACAAGCATCATCGCATACAGCTTTGCAACGACTCGCCGTATTCTCGTATACAGATACTCCATCGACAGCATCATAGTCTGCGTCCTTCGTCTTCGTGCGCGCAATTTAGAGTTATCAGATTTTCTTTAGCGTGTGCTAAGCGTGGCGGCACCAATGAAACCCAGATTTCTGCCGCATGCCGCAGCCCGCTGCGCACCAACCATATTGTTGTCTACTCAACCAGCGACCGGCAATCAAGAATAATAATGCAAACGATCGCGCAAGCAACTCAACTCAAGCTATGAATGACGCTGATCAGGCCGTCCAACGACGACGAGCACGATCCAATGATCCATAAAGCGTTAAAAATGCGATGACGATTCCACAATCGTTATGAAGCCAAAGCTATAAGCTACTGCATGGCAAACATTGTGCGGGTATCAGGGTAGCCTGTACGGGAAGCGCAACAAAAAAATAAAAAAAAAACAGCAAACCGAACAAAGACAATCTTAAGAAACACAAGCAAAAAAAAAATATAATAAAAACTGAAACACAAACATCTTGTTATGGATGGAAGGCATGTGCGCTGCCGAGCCAGGCCAAGCCAAGCCAAGCCAAACCGCGTCGAGCACTTAAAAGACCCCAATCATGCAGTCATGCTGGCAGGCATTAAGGCAGTCAGTCATTCAAGCAGGCAGTCAAGCAGCCAGCCAGCCGTCGTGAGAAATCGACTACGGAATAGTTTCCCACGGTATAACAATCACAACTCAACCTAACTGAAGTCGACTCGTTCGTTGCCTGGTTTATTGCTGTGCGGCACAATCTTCCAAACGTTCATGAAACGCCTGCGGGTCGAGGGGTTGTAAACAGGACGGGGTTACAATAAGCCGAGTCTTAGAGTCGAAGAAAATGATAGAGTGAATGCATACACAATAACCAAGAAAGACATGCTCTCTCTCACTTGCACGCTCGACTGTTTGCAAAGCTCATTCGCAACGTTCTTCGAACCTTTATAAAGAGTGCGCTTGGAGAGCCAGTTTTCATTCAAAGCATAGTCACCAGAGTGAATACTTCGTGTGGATTACGTTTCAGTCTCTGTGGATTATTTTGCTAAAACATCTTAAGGAGGAAACAAGACTATGGTGCTCGAGATGGAAATGTCAAAAACATATCAATACCGCAAAGTAATGAAACCAATGTTGGAGCGCAAGCGTCGTGCGCGTATTAACAAGTGTCTCGATGAACTCAAGGACATAATGGTTGAGTGTCTAACGCAGGAAGGCGAACATATAACACGTCTAGAGAAAGCTGACATCTTAGAATTGACCGTGGAGCATATGAAGAAGTTACGTGCACAAAAACAATTACGTCTTGGTGCAGCCGTTGTTGGAGCTGCCGGACAGGATTCTCAATTGACAATTGCTGAAAGCTTTCGTGCTGGCTATGTCCATGCTGCCAACGAGGTGTCAAAGACACTAGCTGCTGTGCCAGGTGTCAGTGTTGACTTGGGAACGCAACTAATGAGTCATTTGGGTCATCGGCTGAATTATCTACAAGTCGTGGTACCAACTATTCCGCTTGGAATGACATCGGCCCAACAAAGTCAGCAATTTCCATCGCCATGCAGCAGCAGTCAGTCGCAATTTTCACAGAAGCAGTATTTTGGCGTTAAATCGGAGCCCTGCAGTCCTGTAATTATTACACCACCACCATCAGAATGTGGCAGCAGTGAGAGTGGCAGTTGCAGTCCAGCTCCCAGTGAAACAGGCTCAATGTGGCGGCCCTGGTGAACTTGTGAGTGTTAATATGTTTCCTAACGCTGAAACGTAGGAAACTCTTGGAATTCAAATAAAAACCTGTTGCTGATGTTGACTCAAACGAGCAGAACACTTACTGGCGAAGTTGTGGTTAAAATGTCAGCTATAAATTTCGACCCGAATAGACTAGAGTTGGTCGCTGTACCGCAGCTTCAAGAGGTCCGGAAATGATTATCTCGATTCTGTTGTCTATTTATATAAGAAGCACAATAAAAAAAAATGATATTAATTGAGTATATTATTATTGATTTTATTATTATTTCCATTTTTATTGAAAGGTTGCATAGGTTTATTTCTCTTATGATCGTTGATTAAAGTTGAGCAAATGTGACTATTTGAAATAAATCAATAGTAATTAAGCTACTTAATTATTGTCCTCCATGATAGAATCAATGTCATCGTGATTCCTTCGAGGTTTTTAGCTTAAAATCTTCTTGGTTTTGCTTGAATTTCTTTTGGGAACGTTTCAATTAAAACTCAGCTTTCGTTTTCGTGCAGCGCTTTTAATCCACAATCTTAATTCTATGATAACGCATGCCGCCGATTGTGTGACCACAGTCCATAAAATTCCGATAAAAAAATGCCACACAAGGCCAAATATCGGAGCAAGTAAAACAAAACACATACACAGATTGCACGAAACGGAAGAATAACTCATTAAAAATATTTTCCCACACTTTTGCTTGCTCCAGCAACCTTGGTGTAGACACAATCGAGCTGTGTGGAACGAAGGGAAGTCTTGGTTGCTGAGTCGTCATCGTTTCTTGGAAAACAAATTGCCAGCTCGTGCTCGGTGGTCCGTAGCCAAACGTGCGTTTGTTGTGTATATCTATCTATATATACAAATGTCGGCCAAGCAAATGCGTGTTTTATGCCCAGAATTAATTTAAGCTTTACTAAAGACAAAAGCTCACATGAAAATAGATATCCACAGGACGTGGCAGTGCCATAAATGTTGACGAATATAACGACAAACGTTGTCAACTATCTTTGTTTAAGTCAAGACTTTATCGTAAGGTCTGGGTTTATGCTATAGTTTCCTGTAGTGTTATAGTTATGTGGCAAAGCATTTTTTATTGTCATATTTTGTTACTTTTAACCCTGCATTCGTCCTTGGTAAAACAATACGTTAATCGTATGAGAAAAGTCTGAATTAATATCTAAATTAAATAAATTAATTCCTTTATTTATCAATAAAAGCAGTAAAGAAAAAATTAAACTTTTGTCAGCGACAATGTGTAACGTCAGCGTATTATTTTCGCTAATGTTCCGTCTGTGCTTGTTGTTGGTCGACTGTTGTTACAGTCATCGCTGTTGTCATCAGCAGATGGCTCAATAAATTTATTTTGGTAACAGCTTTTGCACACCTTGACGTAATGCCTTGGACAGTTGGGCCCTAAACACAGGTCGAAAACTGAGCGGGTTTTCACATCTAATTGTTCGGTTCGGATATAAGAAAGAAAATTATCTTAAAATATTACTTGTGTTCTCTGGCAAGAGGAATTAACAAATGCGGAATGGTCAGCTTTAAGCTGGTTAAGCTCGTCGCTGTCAAAACTGATTTTTTCCACTGAGAATTACAACGATCTTTAAGATGTAGTCTTATAAGCTCCAAGGCCAGTTCTTTCAAAAACACTTTACGCTTGTTTAAAATTCGTAGGTGTCACGATGGATGGCTCAGTTCAAGCAATCGATAAGTACAGAATGATCCTATGCCAATTATGTTATAAAACAGACACATTGGCCATCGATTGCTGCTCTTTTGCTTGCTCGTATAACAGCGAATTATGTGGTCAAAAGTAACTTGTTTTAGTCCAAAATAACAAACAACAGGCTTTTTGTGTCTTGAATTCTCATCAACATTTTCTGTATGATAAGCTGTTGATCACAAGACGACATTTTTCAGCTTAATCGATGTGTAGCTCGTCAGCTGACATTCATTGGAGAACCAGAACACTGATATGAATTTGCCACGTTGTTTAGCTGGAGTAGCCGATGAAAACGGAATAGGAATTTCGCGTTTATTTTTCCGAATTGTGACAGTAATTGTGGTGTTGTGATTTGTTCATAGATCTTTTGTCAACTACTAACTCATTAAAAAGTTATCCATTGTTATGTTGGCACCTTAATTCAGCCAACGAATTACCAGTTGATGAGCTATGCCAGTTGAACGTTCTTCATTCGGCTGTCTGCCAAGATGTATTTCACCCAACAGCGGAAAACTACTGGGCGCATCAACAATCCAATTGATTTTTCTGGTTTCGATAGAATATACTGTCTTATAACAATACATCGATTACGTGTGTTCAGCAGTTGCTCGTCAATGCACAACTCCTTTGACAGAATATATTTTAAAGCGAGATTATTTATGAAAAGTGTCCAAATATGCCGTAACGGTGCCAGCTTATCATTTTCTAAACGAAACTCTCGGGTTGTGCCACTATCGTCACGGCTATCAAGGTCGCGTTTGTTTTAGATTTGGCAATGCTGCATCTATTTTCAATGCTTGACGTGCTTTTCGATTCGTGTCCAATGCAATTTCTTCAACTATCGAAGTCGTCAGAATGGTCTTTTTACGAACATCGTTTTACAGAACGCATTTGATCAGCAGCTATAACGTTGGTTCGAGCTTTTTCAGTGACAGATAGCATTGTCCACCGAACTGTATGGTCACTACGACCTTGACCCACATATCGTTGCCCTCGATTTGCACCAATTGCTTGCACTGGCTCATCCACCAGCTCATCAAAGTATATTATCACAGAGGTCAGACTCTAAATCATTGATTATATCAAGAGCAGCCATGTCTGGTAAAGGCGGCTCGTTCACATACGGGCCCTCATGATCAGACATATCACCATCAGAACCGCCATCATGATCATCAGGTAACCAATCGTCATCATTATCATTACTACTGTTGCTCAATCTATCATTATCGTCCAGAAGATCATTCACTTTTTCCACTCAAAGCAAAAATTGCACTTTTATATACTAGAGAAATTATTGTTTTTTCATTTCACTTGATAACATGTATGCACAAATAAAACCGAATGAAAACTGATGAATGTAGAGCTGAGCGTGCCATACCCAAAAAACGATGCTCATAGAACAATAAAAAAAACGGAACTTATACATTTCATATCGCAAAATTGATAGAGTACAAATGCACCCCAAAGACATATAGTGTCCATTCGATTATTTTGTTCTCTGCAAGCTTTATATTTAGCAGAGATGTCTAATATATTTATATTAGATGTCTATTGAATTTTGCTTTAAAAGTGGCTTGGGGTACAATTGTACAAGGTACAAGGACGGCTTTAGGGTTAAAATCATCATTATGTTTTGAATCTCCTGAAAATTATCAATAACATCATTTGTTGCGCCCTATTGAATTGTTTTATCTCCTTACTATATCAGAACGTCATCATTGTTGCTTTATAACGTCTTTTGTTGCTTCTTCGCACTTTACTTATGTATAGCAATTCTTCAAACTAATTCCAATAAAATTATCTACATCCTTTCCAAACCGTGCCACGGTATTCTATAAACAACCCCATAATTGGTAAACTGGTGTTTATCCCGTCCCAAAGCATTTGGTACCATCTTCTACCTCCAGTCACACAGAATCCAGTTCCAGCCGCAGTCCCAGTGGCACAGTGCGCGTGTGCCAATGCTGTGTAACGACATTCAGAAAGTATTTACAATTTAAAACTTACAATATAAAAGCACGCCATATCATATGCGAACGAGCTCAATTGTTTGTCTGTATGTTCGTTCATCGTTCCGTCATCATTATAATGATCGCCATCACCTCTTCCGCCGTGCCGTGCCGTGGCGTGGCGTGCACCCTTCTGTCTGCACGCCTTGGATTGCCTTTACATTAATGTCGCAACGGTCGTGATCTTGCCGTAAGTAGTCTTGGATTTTAAAATAAAAAAGGGCAGGTGTGTCGATCGTGTGAGAACCACGTTCCAAACCATTTTCTCACGATCGTCGTTTGAGATACACATCGTTCGAGTTACATTCACTCTTACGGTCGGTTGATTGTCGTTAAGGCCTGCGCTTGCGTCTGCGTCAATGTTTTTCCTGTATTGCATTGTGTTCCCCCAGTTCGTTAACTAAGCTTACCTTTGAGACTATGTGTCTTTTGTATTTGTGTGTTATCTTTTCATTCTACTCGACCCTAAGAGCCAGCCATTCATATCGGGTGTTGTGAGTAAAGAAAATGTTTCCTTGAGGTTCGTCGTTATTTTTGTTATGTTATCTTTTTATAAAAATTTACCTTTATGCGTTCTGTGTGATTTTCATTCAATTTGTTTCAACGATAAGCTTCCAAAAAGTGTGTTAAATCGAACCTATAAATAAAAGATATCAAATTAAGAGGCAGTTTTAGGCAAAGAGCTACTTGATTGGTGTCTATTTATCACACTTTGTTGAAATGTTTTATTTTCCAATATTGTTGATTAACTTTGAGAAAAGTTTGTTATATTTATAATTAAAATCAGTTTGTAGGATAATGCGTGAAATGTAGTTTATTCACTTGTATAATTTGTTTAAATAAGTGAACATTTTCATTGTACTGCTTAAAAACTGTTTTGGGTAAACTTTGTGTCGACGTTGTTTTTCGCCGTAGCTTTTGTCCTTAATTATAAATCGTAAGCGATCAAAAACTGAAATATTTTTAGAGGCGACCAGCAATGTCGTACACTATTAAACTTTCACAATATATCACAATTTCCCTTTGTTCAAATTAAAAGTCCGATACATTGGCTTAAGAAAACGCATGTCTTAAGAAAACGCTACTACACAATCGCCCAAAATCACAATCAAATGACCGATATGACTGGAAAACTAGGTAAAGCCCAAGATATAGTACTTAGGAGTTCCACTTGGAAGTTAAATTGTAATCGTATTGTAATAGTAATTTCTTGTAATTTAAAGCTTAGCATTAGTACACTAGCATTAGTACACTATTATAGTATCAAATTTAGTTACATTTAATTATAACAACATTCAAAGCAGGCCTGTAGCCAGACCAAGAAGATAGAGGGGGCAGGCATGAATCTTGGGGGGAAATTTTTTTGTTTTTCATTTCAATAAAAACAAAAACAATTTTTTAACGTGTGAAATGAATACATTACACATATTATTAAAAAACAGTCCATTTTATAATATTTACATGGATATGTAGATCTTTTTATACATGAGATTAATACATAAAAAATAATATAAAAATTAATTCAGGAATTTGTAATGAAATGAAGTTAAAAATACAAGATTTATTTAAAGTGGCTAGAATATAAGAAAGAGTAGCGAAATGGGCTTACATATGTATAAGACATTTTTTTAGTAAAACAAATAAAAAAATTGAACTAACCCGCATCCGTCGTTTGCATCAAATTGATGCAAATTTTTCATTCAGATTTATATATTAAGAACAAACATGCATGTTTTGATTTAAATCTTTTGCTTCATTAAATTTTTGCCAGAATTAAGATTTGCAGTTTTTTCTTATTTTAAAATTAATAAACATTCATCATACATAAAAAAAATTTAAAAATTAAAAACATTTCAATGAATTATATATTCTTTTTGTATCTGCATCAAATTGGTGCACAACGTGCTTTTAATTTCTAGAAAGTTCCTATGGATGCGGGTTAAAAAAATTATTAAAATTTAAATCTTATTTTTTGAGAAATTTGAAAAATTGTAACAATTTGTCTGAAATGTTTTGTTAAACAAATTTCATATATATTCAAGTCATGAATAAGGTGAATGTGTATATTTTTGTTATTTTAAACTAAACTAATTTTAAAGCAATAAACAAATAAATCTCCAAAATGTATATTAATTATTCATTAAAGTTTTTCATTGTCTGATTTAGCCCGGGGCAAACGGTTGTAGTAGGGGAGCATTGCCCCCTCGCCCCACCCTGTCGCAACGTGGGGCGATGACGTGGGACCTGACTACAGGCCTGATTCAAAGGCAAGATTAACTGGACAAAAGTAATTTAAAGACTTAATCTAAATTTATGTTAAAGTAAAATGCCAAAATAAAATTATAATGGAAAAATATTGAAAACAGTTTATTGAAGAAAAGTAGAAAAAGTTTGAATGGATTGTCTAAAAATGCCTCTCCCTCCCTACGCATTCTTTTAGCCTTCGAAGCAGTGTATTTGACATTCTAATGGCGCTAATGAAGAACAAGGGGAGGTTATTTGCAAATTATGTCTAGATACAATCAACATATGCAGTAAGGCCAAACACTGCATTTCTGAAAGTAGAGAGTTGATCAAATCTTTGTAAGCTAATTTGAAGTTTTTTAACTGGGAGGATGAGTTGTATTTACAGTATACTATTCCTGAGTACGTTTTCATAGGTAAAATGAGCTGAATCACCAACTTACGCTTTATAGCCACAGTGGTGACACTTGCAGACATTCTTAGATTACGTAGGACATAATAAACTTCTTTGACTACACTATATGGGAATCAAGATTTTTTTTCTTGTTACAATAAATAGGTCAGGGAAATAATTTAAATTAGTTTTACAGCTACAAATCGGAAGCACATACGATTTAGATGCATTTAGTTGAAGATCACTTCCACTAGCCAATCCATAAATGCTGCCGAGATCTTCATTCGTTCTAAGACAGAGATCATCAAGAAGCCCAATGAAACAATGAAGCGCAATGGAACGAAACGGCATGCTAGAGGGAAAAAAGTCATAATCGAATTTAGAATTTTTTTTAAATGAGGATATGCTAAAAGTACACTGACCTCGAGAATAATATTTGTTTTTACCTATTTCTGGGGCTCTACTCTGGGGCTGTCACAAAAACTCACTAGTTTTCAGTCGGTGAGTTTAGTTAAAAAAAGTAGAATAGTGCTCATGGGCATTAAAAAAATATCAGGGTTAAAAAATGGGTAACCCTGGACATTCTGATACTCTTTTCTAGAAAAATTCAAATTAAATCTGATAAGGCCTACCCTAAGTGCGAAAGTCATTGACTTTTATAACGAGGTTAAGTACTTAGAGGTGACTTTTTATAAGCAATTTCTTTGGAAAACCCACTTAAATTCAATTACAAACAGGCCAACACGTGCTTTATATGCCTGTCCACGCCTTCATGGCAAAGTGTGGGGCTCAAACCGAAAATAATATATTGGTCATTTACAACCACTGTTAGACCTATGATTACGTATGCGGTACTTCCCTGGTGGCCCACGGTCAAACAAAGTACAGCAGCAAACCAGCTAACAAAGCTGCTAAGAATGGCGTGCATAAGAATCACTGGGGCAATGATAACGTGCTCAACTGAAGCTCAAGGTGTAACAATTGGCCCACTTTAACGGTAGTTATCCAAAAAGAGACATTTTTAGGTGATTACAAGTCTGGGGATTTTACAAATCACATGAGCATACTTTAAATCTTCGAAAACGGCACCTTTCTAAACACCCATACAGGATGCTGCTAAAGTTAAACTTCTCGATGCGCTACAGGATTCTTATACCCATCAGGCAAATGTGATAGCTTCACTGCTTATCTTGGCTCACAATTATGCTTTAGTGATGGGTCAAAAATTTAAAATAGAGTAACGGGAGCAGGGATTTATGGTCCCACTTTCTAAAAAGCTATTCCAATGTTCTACACGCCAACCATATTGTAGGCGGAGATATATGCCATTGAGGTATGTGTAAGGAATTTTTTCCGTAGGAAATCTAAGGGAGTACATATCCACATACTTTTAGATAGTCAAGCAGGAACTACCACATCAAATTTCAACTTTGTATCTTTCACCGTTGTCGAGATATGAGTTGGGTATAAAAATACCCAACCGTCGTTAATGTGTATTTTTATGGGCACAAATTCATTCTGCAATGACAGCACAGTTTAATATCAGGAATTTTCTATCAATAGCAGATATAGTTCATTGGCTAAGAGAACTTTTACATTTTTTTAATATATACAATTTTTTACAAATGATAATACAAGTTTTCTGATTTTGAAATTGACTTTGAAATAGTGGTAGTGAACGCAAAAATGTCTTGACACACTATAAAACTAATTCATAGCTCTATGTTTTCTAAAAGCAACAAACCAAAAATTAAACTCTTAGCAGTTACCAATCCTGAAATATGATTAATTCTGCAGAAACATTTTCATGGGTAAAACAGAGGATTGAACAGAGACTAGCTTTCAATTGCGTCGAATTACTAAATGAACTAGGACAAAGCAATAAAATAGAATTGTGGTGGGTACCAGGTAATGAAGGATTCTAGGGCGACGAAACGCAATCCGCGCTTTGCCTAAAGGGGAGCATCGCGAACTTTTATTGGCACCGAATTCTGTAGTCTGGCTTAATGCTACATTGTCGAAAAAATTAGGATTCAGTGCCATTGGAACGATAGTAATGCGCAGACGCAAGATAAAAAATTTTTAACTCTCAGTAAAGCTAAATCGAAAGATTTACTCCAGCTACCTAAAGCAGAAAATTCTAACAAGTTATTTTACAGGCCACTGTTTACTCAGATACCATCTTAAAAAGATGGGTCTATGAGAATAAGATGTTTGCAGACTTCAGAGCACATTCTATCCTGAATATCCCGCAATTTGCAGTCTTCGACTTCTTCACTTTGGAGGGGCATTAGTACCTCCATCAAAAATTTGAGACACAAAGTCAGAAATAGTGCTAAAATTTATAAAAAGCCTTAATCTGGGAAGTTAATCAAAGGAATGCACAATAGATCCTATGAATCGCGGATCCTAATGGGCCCACAAAAAACAAACTAACTAAACCACAAGTCAAGCCGCTTTGGCTTTTAAGATAGCTCATTGAGTACCTCACCGGTATTAATGATATGCCCATTGTTCATTGCAAGGGCAGCCTATTTTAAAATTTTAATAAAAATTAACAGTTAAGTACAACCATTTATAAAACAAATTAAAATTCAAAACTATAAATTTCCTGTTGAATTTTTTTTTTAAAATCACCCGGAGGTATGGAATCTTCCAAAGATACGTATACCCGAGCTTTACGCATGCACGATTTACATTATAGATCCTGCCCGGATCAGCCGGGACAGACAGAATGCACCTACGTACTAAAACATACTCCCTATTGGCAATTAGGATTTTCCACTAAGCACATTAATTGGCTTTTCGGCGGAATTTAAAAATTTAATATATATAAAACGCATATTTAAGTATATTAAATTCTATATAAATAAGCAACATAGAATTAAATGATAGAGATTATCAATTAAGATACACGAAAAACAATCCTGATTTCAAAAACAACCCAAAACACTATATTCATTTTAACTAGTTTGTGGCCATTGTCCAACCCAAGGACCTACGTGGAAATGAGATAAATCTCATATCCGCCAAATCAAAATCTCATTTAGTTGGATATGCATTTGATGCAGGTGATAGTGTGAGTTCAGTCTAATTTCAAATCAGGAAGCCACGTGAGCACGTAAATCACATTTCGATTTAAATTAAAATATTGAAAACAAGTTTTGAAAAATGATTCATATTTCATGGTGCTTACTTTGTAAAACTTAATATTGAGACAATAGGAGAAACAGAACAATCGCAATTAACGATATAAAATTGTTATAAAAACTGCGTTAATTATAATAGGATGAAGTTAAATTGATTTAATTACACAAGTTTACAAATTCCGGTCAACTCTTGGAGCTGATTCGATGAGAACAAATCTTAACGTTATTTGAGGCGCTGAATTCGAATCCGGTTTTTGTTTTTCAAGATTGGTTCTAGTTTTCGAGTTCTTGCATGTTGACTGCACTGCACTGTAATAACGACAATCAGCTGTTGGCATTGCTAAAAACGTAATTTCAATTCTAATCTTTAAGTTATTTTTTGTTTCAAAACCTGTGAAAATGGAAAGAAAGAAGTGCAAAGTTGATTCTAAGTGTTTTTGTTATGTTTGCGGATGTTATATTATCGGGAAAAGTGGAAAAAATATATCAAAAGCGCTGAGAGATGCATATTCGTATTATTTTGGTTTCTCTGTGAAAAACACTCATAAGCCGTGGGTACCGAAATTATTTTGTAAAGCGTGTAGCACAAAACTGTACAAGTGGTCACTTGGTCAAGAAGTGTACTTTTCATTTTCAATGCCAATGTTATGGAGAGAGCCAAAAAATCATGTAGATGATTGTTATTTTTGCTTGATGAATGTGGTCGGTCTTAATGCAAAAAAACTATCAAAGTATAAATATGCTGACGTGTCATCAGTGTCCAAGCCAGTTCTGCGTACGAATAATGACCCTTTGCCAATTTGCCCAGGTGTGAGTGCAAATTCCAGGGGAAGTTTCAGTTCGTCACCGACGAACTGTTCTTCACCGACCGAAGATTTTAACATGGAAGAAACACATAAAATATCGCAAAGTATGCTGAATGACTTGATTCGTGATTTGGATTTATGGAAACAAAAAGCAGAATTGCACGCATCACGGTTGCAGGAGTGGAACTGTCTTCACACTGAAACAAAAGTCACTGTTTACAGAACCAGAAATCAGGCGCTTTTACCGTTTTTCAAAAAAGAAGATAACATATGTTTCTGCGATGACATCAACGGTTTATTTCAAGCGATGAATACACCATACGATGTAAATGAATGGCGTTTGTTTATAGATGGTTCAAAATACAGCCTGAAGGCTGGTCTGATACACAATGGAAATTTGAAACCATCTATTGTGATTGCTCATGCAGTACAAACGAAGGAATCCTACGATATAATGTGTAAACTTTTGACCAAGATCAAATACAATGAGCATCAATGGAAAATTTGTGGCGATTTAAAGGTTTGAAAATAAATGCATATTTAATGTTAAAGAATAAATTATTTGCATACTATTCCAACAGGTCGTTGGCCTCTTAATGGGGATGCAATCTGGTTTTACGAAATTTTGTTGCTTTTTGTGTCTGTGGGATAGCCGTGCAACTGATCAACATTATGTGAAATATGATTGGCCACGTCGAACTAGTTATGAACCAGGAAAACAAAACGTCTCTTTTACATCACTTGTGAATCCACAGAACATTTTCCTGCCACCTCTCCACATAAAACTTGGCCTTATCAAAAACCTTGTCAAAGCACTCAATCCTGAAGGACCGGCTTTTAATTACTTAACCAAGGTGTTTCCCAAATTGTCATACGCTAAAATCAAAGAGGGAATATTTGTTGGACCTGATATTCGAAAATTAATGGCCGACGGCAATTTTATAGCAGTTTTAACGCCTAATGAAGCAGCAGCATGGGCATCATTTCAAGATGTTGTTCACAACTTTCTTGGTAACCGCAAGTCCCCGGATTTCAAGGAAATAATCGACAGTTTGTTGCAAAATTATCGCAAGATTGGAGCTCGAATGTCTCTCAAAATGCATTTCCTCCATTCCCATCTCGACTTTTTCCCTAAAAACTTAGGTGATACGAGCGACGAGCAAGGAGAGCGACTACACCAAGATTTGGCGAAAATAGAAAGACGCTATCAAGGATTTTGGGACGAGGGCATGATGAGCGACTACTGTTGGACTATACTGCGTGAAACAGATCCCAAGCAATACAAACGAATCAGTTCGAAGACTCTTCATTTCTAAATAATCACTTTTTATTGAATAAAAAAAAAAATTTTAATCTCTCGTTTTGTTATCTTACACGAAATGGTGTGTATCCGCATGCAACAGTTATTTAGACATGGACTCATACGATTCTTTAACGTTAACTGCTTTTCATAACCTTTGTGCAACAAAACAGCTTTCAAGCTTAACCTGCTGCTGTCGATATATAACCGCCAATCATTTGGAAGCTAAAAGTGGGTTAATTCACTAAATCTTCTGTAGCTTTGTCATTTTTGCACCAATCTGGGTCTTGTTCGGCGCAAAATGTTCGTATTGAAATAAACTAATGTCCTATGTAATAAAACAGCAAAATTTTCAATTGTTTTGTGTAAAACAAATTAGTTGAAAAGAGCAAAATTTCAAAATATCATCAAATTTTTCATGAATTTTGAAATTGTGTCCACTGTAACACTGTCATTTCTTGACTAATCTTCACAAACGACCCATAGTTATTTTAGCAATTTTATTATCTTTCAATAAAAAATAATAATCACATCAACCGACGAATATTTTTGAAGATATTTGCATTTAAGTTACATCATCTTTTTAAAAACGCAAATAACGGTAATTATGCAATATTTCCAAAACTAGAACCAATCTGGAAAAACGGAACCCAGATTCAATATTCTGCGCCTCAAATAGCTTTAGGAATAACTTGTAGTTGCTCAGCTCCAAAACCGTGTATACTTGTGTTATTTAAATTTAATATAATTTTACGTTTTAAGACGTCTACCCAATCAGAAAAATTAATCATGTTGAAGTTATTATTGAAATCACTGCACATACATCGTAAAGGTTCATGAAGAGTGTAATTAGAATTGCACTGACTCAACTTGAAAAACAGAAAATGTCTAGTTCCTCTCCTTGGGATGTTAAAATTTAGAGCTGAGATGAGATATTCCGAATTAATCTCGCCACGAAATAATTTATACAGAAACATGACATTAAGCATCATTCTTCTGCTTCTTAGGGAAGGTAGTAAAATAATTTTAAGGCGTATTTCATACGATGGAAGCATAATATTGGGATTCCAACGACTATGCCGTAAAGCAAAAAGTAAAAACTGTTTTTGAACGGATTCTATGGCGTCGATGTAGACATTATATTGTGGGTTCCATATAACTGATGCATATTCAAGAATTGGCCTTACGAAAGAGGTATATAATAATTTAGTAGTAAAGGGTTCACTGAATTCTTTAGCCCATCTTTTAATGATGTTACATAGTTTTGATGATCTTTTAATAACACCAAGATCGAGAAAACTGTAAACTATTTCTAAGTTAGTGTTATTTATAGTGTAATTTATGTTATTAGCAGATCTACGCGAGAATGTCATTTGCTTACATTTTTTTAAGTTGAGATTTAATATATTTCAGATACACCAGTCTTTAAGTCTATTTAGATCAGATTGTAAAAGATGTCGTTCTTCGGGTGGTTTGTAACAAAGAAAAAGTTTCACGTCGTCAGCGTACACTAAGACGTTACAGTGTTTTATTACCGAAGGAAGATCATTAATGAATAGTAAAAACAAAACTGGTTCAAGATGACTGCGCTAAGGTACGCCAGAAGTTACCGAAATACTTTTTGAAAGAGAATTCTTATATAAAACCTTTTGAGAATGTCTAGATAAATACGAATTTATCCAATTTAATAATGTGATAGGAAATTCAATAAATTGGAGTTTTTTTCAAAAGAAGATTATGATTAACACTGTCGAAGGCTTTGCTAAAGTCCGTATAAATATTACCAGTCTGCAATCCCAAAGTAAAACCATTTATAACACGCGTAGTAAACTCCAAGAGGTTTGTTGTTGTGGACCTACCCTTCAGAAAACCATGTTGAGAGACAGAAATGGTGGAAGACACGGAGTGGGTTAATTGATCAGTTATGATTTTCTCAAATAACTTAGGGATTGCACTTAATTTTGCAATACCTCGATAGTTAGACACATCTATCTTGGAGCCAGATTAATGAAGGGATATAATATAAGAATCCTTCCATATAATAGGAAAATAACCACTATGCAAGGAAATATTAAAAATGTTTGCTAGAGGAGTACACAGGTTTGTAGCATATTGCTTTAAAATACAGCTCGGAATTTCATCAGGGGCGGTCGTAAAAGAGGATTTTACTTGTCGAAGATAACACATAACAATATTTGGGTCTATTACAGGAGTTTCAAAAGAGTTAACTGGCGGGAGAAAAGGATACACCGTGCTAGTATTAAATGGTATATCGGAGTAAGTTTAAAGAAGTTTTCAAACTTAAACGCGTAATATGAACACGGCCTTACAGCAACGGGTACAACATACTATTTGAAAATTAATGCTGTAGATTTACTTTATTTATAAATTAACATAAAAAAGTATTTTGTTATTCTTTCCAAATATATTAAATACATAATGAACATATCGTCATATGAAATAAAAAAAGCCATAAGTTACAAAAAATTCTAAATCGACTTTTTGATTGATTATGATGAATCTTATCTAAATACATGTTTCGCAAAATTTTACACTTCTACAACTAAAAACGACGTTTTTATTAACAAAGTTCTGCAAGCCCTAAGTTTAAGCGCAACTTACAATTTAGAAAGATTTTTGATTTTCTCTTAAAATTTTTTAAGTTCAACTTACGGCTTTTTTTATTTAAAATAAAAAAATATAAAAAAATATAAAAAATTGAGATAAATAAAAAAATTTTCATTGCCTAGGGGGCAATTCGGACCAAAATCTAGTTTTTTTTTGCTAAACTATCAGTTTGTCTAACACTTGACATTTAGAGATCCGTGTAACCAAACGAAATAAACCTTCTTAGTTCAAATTTTTTCTATCAGGGCTCTTTCGGAAATTGATTTTTTCCTATTTATGGCAAAAAGAAAACACTTTGTGTCGCGTGTACTCGGAATTCTTTCGGAAAGGTCAACCGGTCAACGCTCAATATTATTAGGCTGACCGCAGAGCAAACGCCGATGCAAGCAGGCCGGCAGACAGGCGCAGGAAAACTATGTGTGCAAGCAAGATAAAAGTTAGCTTGGCTTTATTTCCATCTCGTTTCTTCGCAGGGCACTGCCTGTGCCTGCCTGCCTGCCTGCCTGCTTCGGCGTTTACTCTGCGGACAGCCTTAGGTTGCCCGTAGAGTAAGCGCCGAAGCAGACAGGCAGGCAGACAGGCACAGGAAAACTATGTGAACAAGAGAGAAAAAAGTTATTTCTATCTCGTTTCTTCGCAGGGCCTGCCTGCCTGCCTGCCTGCTTCGGCGTTTACTATGCGGGCAACCTTAGAGTGTTATAAAGCGTTTGCCTGCTCGGAGATAATTATTGAAAAATAACCAGCGAAACGTCGGAGGAAAAATATGAAGTAAATTTTATTTATTTGCATAAAAAAACAACAGACCATTTAGCCTAAGCTTAATTGCAACAAACATACATAAGAAACTATTGGTCAAACTATATTTATTCAAAGATAATTATTTTGCTTGAGTCAAGCAAATGTTTTGCTTAAAAGCAAATCAGCAAAACTTGCCCATGCACTTACACTCACGTGGCCGAGGTTCAAATCTCCAGATGGTGGTAATTTTTCAATTTAATTTAATGTTAATAATTATTTCACTTCAAAAATATGCTAGATTTCAGCAAAAACTAATCAATATTTGCTATTCGAATTTATAATAACTAGCAAAAATATTTTCTTGAATTAAGTAGAAATTATCTTTTGATTAAATTCAAGCAAAATTTTGCTAAAGGCCCAATTATAATATACATAAGTAACGTAATGTGGTCTGATGTCAATTGAGCAGTGTGTTCTTTCACTTATTGCTTCAAACAAAATTTTCTTATACAAGTGATTATAATAAAGGTAACGTAATGTGTAACGGGACGTAAAGGTCCGTTGAATTTCGATTTCTGCGTCACTTTACATTACGTCTGTTCAAAGAAGAACTAAACATTGAGGTTAGATTCGATTATTGCGCTATTTTATATTGTTGAACTACGTTTTTTGTTGAGTTTCGTTATTAATGTTATAGTTCTATATATCCACTGCTATGGATGACGAAGTTTTGATTGAACTTGTACGGGAACGTGCAATTATTTACGACTGCCTATTATAATTGCTACAATATTATGTCCCGTCCCGATGACAGTTGACAACATTTCGATACCTTACATTACGTCTATTATAATTCGACCTCAAGTTATTATAAACTGAAATAGCAAAGTTAAACTAGTTTTTGCTGAAATCTAGCATTATTTTGAAGTGGCTGAAATTCAAGCGCAAGTTTTGCTTAACCTCAATAAAAATTTAACAAAAAGTTTTCTCCGTGTGAGAATATTTGGCGAAAGAGTCCAGAACTATGGTTTTGAACAACGATAATGCTCCAGCTCACACATCACGCATTGTACTCGGTTATTTGACCCAAAACAATGTCAATATCGTTCAACATGCCCAATATTCGCCAAACATGGCCTCATGGGACTTTTTTCCTTTGTCACCAAAGAGAACTTGCAGAAGGAGCTTAAGGCCATGTCGGCCTACCAAAAATCATTTCAAGAATGGAAAAAAGCGAACATATGCGTATCGCCTCCGATCCCGATCGTGAATAATTTGAAGGTGATATAATAAATATTGAAGAATAATTAATCGCTGCTGTTTTATTTGCACAGTCCGGTTCAATTTTTAACGGAAAGTGTGCACGACAAGCATCACAATAAATTGAGCAAATCGTGAATTTCATCGTTTCGTCTACTTGTAGCGAAGTGTTACTCATCGTTTGTTTTTCTGTGAATGCCAAATAACTGCAAATGAATTCTTACGTGTATGCTCTGAAAATATCATACATAAACAATTGTTCACAACTAATGAGCTTGAAAGGATGTGCAAAATAGAATTTGATACAAATTAAAACAAGCATTTTTTTGTTAAAAGTTTTCTCACAGATCTTAATTTAAAGCGCTTTTGTTACATATCTAAGTAATATCAATATCGATGGCATTTTATGACACTACATACGCAATGACATATTTCCCAGCAAACCAAATGATATCGTTTCGGTATCGAAATAATATCGTTAAGATTATAATATTCGGAGCAACGGGTGATCCTCACCCATAAAATTTACTAATCGCCTAATCAAGAAGAATCACCACACGAGGAAATTAATGCTATATCTGTGGCACCTTGTATATAATTCATGCGGTTTTAAATATAAAATTACAAGTGTCCCTATTTTTTTGCACATCACTGTATGCATTTAGTCAAATAGTGTCATTTTTTTTAAAATAGGTACAAAAAAATATTCTTCATGAAATTGATTGCATTACTTATTTAATAGTTTAAATTCACAAAAAAAAGAAAAAATTATAAAATATATTATTTTTAGCAAGAAATGTAAAGCTCAACTTTATGCTCTCCACATATATTGGAATTGCATGTCTTTGTCATTCATCGTTTTGTAAGAGGACAATATCATGGTTTTACTAGACAAAGTAATATTAGGGCTGAATGTGCTCTCATTCTTAGTGAACCAGAACTGTCAAAATCAACCATTTTGCTATTTTTTTAATGAAGAAGAGGTAAACCAATAAAACTTTGACTAAATGAATAGTTGAAAAATTTTGTGCTTAGTGCCAACAAAGGGTTAAAAACTTAGATTTTAAGTGATTTAATTATTTTTTGTTAAAACTTTGACTTCTTATATTTTTTTACATTTTGCCTATTTTTGCTTTCTCATCGTATTGTCATCCGTTGCAGATTTTGTATGAGCTGTAAAATTTGTTTTGACGGCTTTGGTCAAGTATAAATTGGTATAATTCAAGGGCTCTCCGCCCTAACACTAACTTGTCTAGTTAAACCATAGACAATATCTACAATATTTTCGTTTTTTTTTTTGCCTTTTTTGATAGTTTTGACACTTCTAGTGCCATTATCATTAAAAACTTTAGGGATGTTCTCTTTTGTGGTCGCTCGAAGAGATCAGCAGACTCTTTCTCACTCAGCTTTTCAAAAACATTATTGTCACACTCTGCTAAAACTGTTTAAATTCGATAATCCTTTCTGTAAAACATTTTGAGGCTCTAAAACGCAATGTAAAATAATAAAATATAGCAAAACACCATAAGCACCAATACATAAAAAGTCACTTTAAAGGTTATCTACGTCGCAGCTACGTAGTATGTTAACGTAGTATGTTAACAAAGCTAAGCAAAACGATTACACGTTGCAAGACCACATCAACAACTAAAGCTGTGTGAAAAGAGAAAGCAGTACGAGGAGACAGAAATTATAAAATTTAAAATATGTACGCAATCTACGACGAATCGACGTAGATAACCTTTCTAGGTTTAAATGTTTCGTAATTTTGTTTTAGTAAAAATGGAAGGCATGCAGGCAAAAGCCTAATAAAAACCAGAAGATTTTTAAATTTGATAAATTGGAAAATAAACGTATGCTATTTTAAACCCTTCTAAAAAAGTTGTATACTAAAAGTCTTGCCCAATTCAGAGAGTTTTGCAAATTTTGTAATCCAAGTCAAAAATCACTGCTGCATTTTGTAACGTAACGCCAGCCTATACTTTTGCTTATATCTTTAAATCCTTAGGGTCGATTGTTGTCATTGTTTTTAACTTAATATAGTGCTACTTAATTACTACGCAAATATAAAAACATATTTTTAAAAATTTGACTTTTTCATTATTTTTTTAATATTTTTTTGTTTAAATCATACGTAACGCCAGTTTAGAAATGTCCACATGTACATTAAGTAAAGATAACTAAATAAATCAGAGACATAACTGTTATAAGAAATATTTTTTTTACACTGGGCCATAGTTGTTAAATTGTAAGAAAAAAAATGTTCATCTATAAGTAATTGTTATTTTCAACACATAAATATTATTTTTCTGTGTTAAAAATTATAAATGAAGGACTGATAACGTTTGTTTTAAATTTTTCAACAGTTATAGAAGAGAAAAAGATTTTTCAGTTGCTCATCATTTTTCTTTTCAAAAAATTAAAACTCTTCTTCTGAGGTGATTCTGATCAACAAACATTTGCGTTTCACATCGGGGCAATTTGCATGTCAGTGAAATTGACTGAAGCATATCGCGTTTTTCGCTCTCTTTTACTCTCCCTGAGATATTTGACTGAACTACCGCTTGCACGTGACTTTTATGACTGATGGCCATTGCAAGCATTTATTTTTACTTTCCGACTGACTACTATTTTTAGATGTTGAGTCGATCTGTGTGCATCTAAGTGTTATCAAATATTTTAGTTATTTATTAATTTAATTTTAATGGAGTGTGATAATGAACACGTTGTTGATCTTTTGGGATTGAAACTGGTCACTATAGCAAATCGATACGCCGGAAATTTAAGATACAATAAAAGTACTTTTATGCTGAATTTACTACCTTATGAATTATTTGCTACAAGGCAGTAGACAAGTAAAAGTTTGCAATCGTTTGACTGATTGATGCAGGTTTTAGGCTCACTGAAAATTTGACTGATACGATGAATTGTAAAAAGTTAATTTTCGCACTCGCAGAGAGTTCATTTTATTTTTAGCTGGAAAAACAATAAAAAATTTTGACTGATCAGTGACTTTGACTGACGTGTAAATTGCGACATTGATGAATCCACTAACCAAAACATTATATCGTTGCTCAAAGAGTCATTGACAGAGCTTGAAATAGACTCATTCTTGAAAGAGGAAGGGGATACTCTTTCCATCAAATTGTTAGCGATGAAATAAACAGCTACAAACCTATGCGAATTAAACAAATACACGTTTCCATATTTGTGGATATTAGCACATATTTTTCAAGCAGTACCAGCTACACAAGTCTCCGTTGAGCGAGCTTTTTCGTCTGATAACATCCGAACGATAACACACTAGGACCACCAAAGTTCTTCTTCGAATAATTCAAAAAATCATGATTGTGGGCACCTGTAGGAGTGCAATGTGGACCTCTGGATCAGGGAACTGCAATGAGTATCCTACAGAATTCGGATACTCAAATCATACCCGAGAGTATTGCTGTTCTCTATTCTATCCATACTCAATGAAGTATGTCAAATACTTATCGGTTCATTATCATATTTTCGGTTATAAGTACATACTTATATCCGAGCGCGGCGTGAACCGAATCACTTAGATTTGTTTTCAATCTATCCGAGTATATTATGATTGTACTCTGAGTACTGCTCTTTCCATGTTAGCTCACATATTTCGTTTATGTTTTTTATCGAAAATTTTTTGGTATTTTATTGTTGCACTCTCGAAAGAAAAGGTAAGAACAACAACGATTGTGAGTTGTTTTTTAAGCATAAACAGAAATAAAACAAAGTCCCGTTACCAGTGACCGGATGATTGTCGGTATTTTATTGTTGCACTCTAGAAAGAAAATAAAATAAGAACGCTTTTGAGATTTTTTAAGATAAAAACAAAAACAACACAAGAAGAACAGGTATTTTTCTATTGCTAAGTACTCAGGTAAAAATAGCACAAAATAAATACAACAAACTCATTTACTTCTCACTGCTGCGCTCTACTGCGCTCTACTGCGCTCTACTACGCTCTACTGCGCTCTGCTTCATATCAGTGGCAGAATGACCCAAGTGATTTGAGTATTTGTGTCGATCATGAGTATTTGGGTAAGTATAATGAGTATCAGCCAGACGACAACAACCATAAGTATTTATGAACAGAAGAAACCCGATCTTTACCCAATCCGACTCATGATTTAGGATACTTCTATTTATTTGAGTCTCCGCACTGCAGCTTCGTAGAAGTGAATGAGTATGAGTATGAGTATGAGCATGAGTATGAGTATGAGCATGAGCATGAGTATGAGTATGAGCAACCCGACGGTTGCATGCGCTAAGGGTTGAGTAGGTTTTGGTACTTATTTTTTTCTGATATACTCAGAGTCGCAATAAAGCTATCCGTTGCAGATCACTACTTTTGACCACATCGTGGTTCCGAGATCCATTTATTTTTAAATTAGGACGTTGTGATCTCTTATTTACCTGTTACAGCGTTAGTTCGAATCAAGAAAAAAAATACCAAAATATACTTTCTTAAGTGGTGAAATCTAAGTATAATTTTGAAAAAAATCGACAATTTTGTTTTCACTTAAAAGATGCTATAGAGCAGTGGTCATCAAACTCTATACAAACATACTTTGTTTATGTATAAATGCTCATCGAAAGCTTTGCACTGGAAAAATATACTACTTGAGTCTTAGTTCAGCTTTCATTCGCTTAGTGAAGGTGCGCTTGTTTGATCATTTTCATTATTGTGCACATGCATGCTTTCAGTGTCGCCAGAAAAAGTTTCCTCAGCTGTATTACAAATCTAAGGGAGGGTGTGAGGGGGAAATGTTTTGAAAAAATTGAGTTTTACGTTGTCTTGCTAATGTTCGTAATTCATATCTAAGAAATATATGATCATTTACTGATTTATGCACTGTTCCATATAAGAATAAAACTTTTAAAATAGTGAAGGTTAATTTCATCCTTTCAAAAAAATTTTTAAAAAGCTATTTTTATTAAGAAGTTAATTTGTTATTATGTATTAAATAAAGGTTTGAATTCCAAAGAAGGTATGACAGGATAGTGAGGACATGAAAAGTTCGAGTTTTCTTACTTTCTTTTTGTTTTTGAGTAATCGGGATAAGCTATTTTTTTTTTAATTTTTGTGTTGTTTTGTTCGTTTTTTAGCAAGGAATATAATTATTAATTGTTTAAGTTAAATATTTTTGAAATATTTTTTTTTTGTGAAAAAAATGTGGAACGTTCTGTATTTTTAATGCATTGTTCTTTGGATAACTGTTCATTTGCTCAGTAGCTAGTTTCCTATTTTTTTCAATAAACGTTTTTTTAAGCGAATCGCTAATTCCCTACGCTCAGTTTAATTTAAATTTTTGTATATAAGACTATGACAAGCGTTATAATAGCGGTTCAATTTTATATTTTTAATAAGAGACATTTTGCATAGAAATAACAAAAGAGTATACATTTATGAGTGTAGCATAAGTTGCGCATGCGCAGCAACAACAACTATCTAACAAGCATGCATGTGACACAGGTTCGTTCTGCATAAAATCTCAATAGATACCAGGGTTCGCAAAAACTCTCTATTGAAGAGAAAAATTGCACTCCTCCTCATCAATATTATTAAATTGACGAACGATTCACTTTGTTTTCCTCCTTCGTGAAGAAAAAAAACTTGAGCGCTCTTATGTTAAATATTCAGAGTGATCAAAGCTTTTTCTACGCTCTTTCATATTATTCGCTCGTAGATTGCGCTCCTCAAAAAACTGAGTTGAACAACGCCTTCTCTTTGTTATTTATGTATTGTTTCTCGCTCGCGAGTTGTTGCAGAGATAAACTCATTTCATAGGAATTTTTGCGTTCAGTCATTAATTTCGAGTGATCTTGTTAATTAAAAATAAATACGTGTTTTATGATAAACTATATTTTTGCATTTTTAATGAAATATTAAAGTACTTAATATATTTTTAAAATGTTCCTTTTGGTTTATTTATCTTAGTTTCTTATACTATCATAAAATATAATGATTGTTTAAGTTTTTGTAAAGAAATATAATAGTACAGAAAAGTACTTAATATCATTGATCTATATCTTTTCAATTTATTATGTGCGAAGTGCTTAACTAAAGTTTCGCATCAAATGAAAGCGAGCGATTCAATAATGAGCTTATCATTTCAAAATTTACGAGCGATGAAAACTAAACATCTCTCATCAACACGACGTCGCTCTTTTAAAATTTCTCAGCATACAAACTCGCAAACAAGGAAAGCAGTTGAGAAGTTATAAGAAGAGTGAATATTTTATCCGCATACGCTCTGAATATTATAAAATGATAAAGTCGTAGCAAAGATAACTCAGAAGAGCGGGAGCGCATTTTGATTGCTTTACGCACCCTGATAGATACTGACGCAGTTCAGTGCTCGTCCGTGAGTTAATCAGAAAGCTTCCAAGCACAAAATCAAATGCCTGCGGGCAAAGGCTGTAAGGAGGATTACTACTTTAGAGTCTTAAAAATAATATACCAAGAGATAGAATCCGGCAAAAGTGTCTAAATGCTCAAATTCTCCATTCTGCGTTTAGAGCTGTATGAAAATATTATACGAATTTTTAGTACTTAAAACTTTAAACGCTTTTTTATAGAAACCACTTTTTTTGAGAAAGCCGGACACATAACTCGAGCAAATTCTCACCGATCAATTTGAAATTATATTACTTACTTTTTGTTTCATCAACAATTTTGTGACTTTTTCTTTTTGTGAAAATTGTAACTGTTTTGTTCGATAACGCACCATTTCGCGAACAGTCAATATATTGAAAACAGAAACTGACTAAATTTGTTTTTTGTTCCAGATCAAAAATTAAGGACGTTAGGTGTTGGGCCATGGACCCCTTAAAAAAGGCGCTTTCAAACAAATGCTGCACAGCCGCCATTTTTTATTGAAATTTTTAAAAAAAATTACATATTGTATATTAATACCTTAATTATTAAACGTACTTTACAGATTTTTTATTGACATTTTCATTGAGCCAAACAACAAATCCTGAAAATACGCCTATTTTTCTTGAGTTAATCAGGTTTTCCGCCTTAATATGAAATTGGATACTGATTCCGAAAAAAAAGAAATTCTTCCGAGAAAAATGTCTCACCAACCACTACTTGGTGGTGGTGAATTAATTTAGAAGAGTTTTTTAGATTACTTTAAACCAGGGCTGGACATTCTAACACAGTCACATTTTATTTTGTCTTGTAAGTATTGGTGCGCTCTCGAATAGCTGATAGTTGTCACAATTATCTAGATTTGCAAGTTTGTATGTTTATACCTCCACACATACTGTAATATGTGTTTATTTTTTATTTTTAGTCATTGGTATTGTTTACTATTTCTTCTATGTCATTATTGCTCCAGCATTTTCTTATAAGTAAATAAATTATATTAGTTTGCCTGCAGTGGCAAATTACACATTCTGTCTCAAGAAAGGTTATCTGTCAAATATTGTTATTTTTAGTTGTTTTGTTTTAATATTTTTGAATCCTAATATATACGAATCATTAAAATTATAATCAAAACCTCAAAAAATTAAGTATCAAAAAATTTATGAATACAAATAATATGAAAAAAAAAATACTGCAAAGAATCTTAATAGGCAATATGTATGAATTATATTAAACCTTAATAAAATAAAAAATATATGCATAAGAATTATGAATCTACAAACCAAAAATATGGTTTTTTAAGAGTGTACATAAAATTTCCGACATAGGTCTCTTCGCAGCATCACCGTCAGCAAAGATAACAAGATAGGAAACTTAGAAAACATAACCTCAAAAAATGTTTGCATGTATTTGTGCAGAGAAAAAATCAACCCTGAGTGGCACTTTTGTTCTTAATCGGCCGCAAGCTCACAAAGAAATCAATTGGCAGCCCCTGAAATTAATGCATATAATCTGTTTTTTAGTATATAAATACTTAAGTTAGGTTGCAATAAGATGTTTGCAACCAAAACTGATTATTAAGTCCCTTTATTTTGGTCTATATATGATTGTAAAGTTTGACAATTTCTTCAGTTGTTGTATTTGTCAACATTTTTGAAAAATTTGCTTCTACTCAAACCTCCGCTATTCTACACAAACCCCCGCTATTCATGGTGAGATTTAAAAATGGAACGATCTTCTTCTTTTTTTGCTTTTTTCTGCTGGAACTTCGTTTGCAAACAAGAAAAATAATGTATAGATTGAGTGTTTTAACATTTTAATCTTTAAGTTGTGATGAAGGAATACGTTGAACATTCAAATAATTACATGCATGCTCTTATTTTATTACATATCGTCAAACAAAGTTTGCAAATTTTCACACTTGTTGTATTTGTCAGAGGCTTTTTATTTTCACCACTGCGGCATTTTACCTTCAGAGTTGTCAACTATCATTGTTTTATTAATAAATTTTTTCATAAATTTCGCAAATTTTGATTACAGTATTTAATTAAGATGTATCTGGTTAAATAGCTCTTCATGAGTATAATTTATAATAACTACAACATCGCATCTCGAAAGTCTAAAGGAACAAAATATTGCATATTAAATAAGTTTAAAAATATTCCAACATCATCTCTAATATCGTAGTTTTAAAGTCACTGTCAACAGTTTTATGTATATGTTCGGATGGTACGTTTCGGGCGTTACACATTTTTCTATTGCAGTTTAATTGGGTAATTAAGTAATTAGGTAGTTCAGTAATTATGTAATTAAGTAATCAAAAATAAATTTTATATAATTTTTCTTCCTTGCCTCAACTATTTTAAGAATATATTTAGCCAATACCTTCCATTCTTACTAAAACAAAAAAAAATAAAGTAAAATATAATAAACCTTTACGAAAAATAAAATCTACAGCTGCGAACTTGTCTTGTTTAAGCGGAGCTGTAATCGTGAAATGTCAAAATCTCTGTGCTTTATGTGAAAATAGTTAAAGAAAAATTTACTAAACATTTACGAAGAAGAAAATCTATGTACATTTCTGAAACAGTGATTGCTTTAATTAATTAAATCAAATTGTTTGATAATATTATAAAATAATAAGTTTTTAATAAGTTTTAATGTTTTGATCACGAAACCATTATTGATAAATTATTTGCGTAAAATATTAAGTTGGCAGTCATGCAACTACTTAAAATTTAAGTTATGTTTAAGTTATGCTTAATGTTATCAAATGTTTAACAACATAAGTGTTTAAAATGTGTTAAAAAAAGTAAGGCATAATTTTACTTTGCATCCCAAGCATAAATATGTTTTTAAGATAAACTTCTTTAGCACTAGGTATGCCAACCAGGATTTTCCCGATTTGCGGGAATTCGAATAAAATGCTAAGCGAAGGTAAAAAGAGTCAAACATATGCATCTATGACATTTAGTCTGCCAAATAAAGGAACCACCAGAGAGTATAAATTATATAGAGATGTCAGTTCGAGGTTCACTTAAGTTTCGTTGTACAAGCGTTCGGAAAATAGAAAAACAAAACAAAAATAATTGTGCTTTTGCCTCAGCCGATGTTCCATGCTCACCTATAAAAAAGTATAGGCAGCGTCAAAACGAACGCTGAGGCAAAGCATAATTATTTTTGTTTTGTTTTTCTATTCACCGGACGCTTGTATAGCGAAACTTGAGTGAAATAACATTCGAAGTCGAACTGGCACCTCTATATAATTTATACTCTCTGGAACCACCGCTAAGCATGTACACAAACCAATTTGAAAATACATTTTCAACGTTGCAGTAGCTGTTGATTTTTTTGGCATCATTGGCTGAGTTCACAAGAGAAGCAAATGATCATCACTTTGTCTTGTTATCTTTTACTGCCTTTGACTGAATGATTCAGGTCTTATGCCCTGGTTATGCTAGGCAAACATGTTTGGTGAACTGATTTTGTTGTTAGTGTTTTACGAATAAAATGAGAAATGAACTTTTTCTCCTGCTCATTTCTTCGCTCTCACGCCAAACATTTCGAAATGTTTTCCGGTATACTTATATATAATATTATGTGGGACATTCTTTTTTAAATAGGTCAACAAAAAGTTCGACCAAACCGTGCTGATATCAAATAGAAACGATTTATTGAAGAGTTACATACAAATGTTGAGCAACTAAAATTAAAAAAAAGTTTACAGCAAAGAGAAAAAATAACATAACAAAATAAAGATGAATATATTTAAACATTTTGATTTGGTGGCTAAACTGACCGCGACATTACTAAATCGATATCTCATGTTGTTTTTTCCAATTAGCCTAAAAAAGAAAAGTTGACAACACTACGATTTATTTCATTCATAAATTAACACAGCTGCCATTATTAACCCTATCACTCCTTGCAATAATTTTGCACTTTTCGGAACAAAATAATGTGTTTTTTTATGTACAGAATTGTATTTAACATGAAGTAAAGCTTTTTACATATTTTTATTTTCATTTTGAAGCCAATCAGAAACAAACGTGTTGGAAAAGCTAAGTAACATAATTAGCAACTGACTTATTCACCTCACTATTTTAGCAAATTGACAGTTGAGCTAAAACATATTCAGATAAGGGCTAAGAAATTCGAGGTGAACGAATTTTTCTCGTACGTGTGTTTTACTTCACCACTTTTCGGGTTCCCCACAGAAGTTTCCTATCTTGTTATCTTTGACCGTCAGCGAACATCTGAATTATATTCTCTTCTGTTGTGAATTTTGCGTACATGTGAAAAGTTACTCTCAGAGTCCGCTCAGTGAGCTGAAGTAGTAGCGTAGACTGGCTTTTTTTCTCACGAGCGGCGATGGGTAGTTGTCAAAATTAGCTGTTCATGCAATTAATAAAAAATAAGCGACGACTTAAGCTTAGCTGGTCAATTGCTGCAAACTAAAAACATTCCAATAAACTTCGCGAACAAATTTAATGAATCAAAGAAAAGTTAAAAATAAGCAAATAGCTATTCAACAGCAGCAAACTACAACTTCTTTAACTGTTTTTGACAACTACCAATCGCCAAAAAACTGTCACGGCTACCTTGTCAAACCCTCCAGGCAGTAATGAAAAAATTGTTGATAAGATGACGCACACGTGTCACCGAAATAAAAAACCTCATATGAATAAGGAGAAAATAATCACATGTTTGGCTTAGGGCTAACATAGCAATCAGCCAACCTGTATATCGTTTCGATATCGAAAATATATCGTTAAATCTCACTATAGTTATCAGGTCTACTGGGTTGATAGCACACATAAACATAATTAATTTGAGCATCACATGTGTTCACTTTTCTGCCAGTTAAGCAACAAATAATCTTCATCACTCCGAATACCCAGAAATTTGATCATAAACACTTCTTCCCTGGTTAGTTACCCCCACATTAGTTTCCCGTTATGTGTGTATTGACGTGTTTGTTTGTCCCACAACAAGTGAAACCTAAGCCTTTAAAGGCTACATAAACACTTAGAGCAGCAACACATCTTTGAAACCAAGATGTTTTAAGGTTTTCGAAGGAGATAAAAATATCTCCTTAATAATTTGTTTTTCAACGTGCGTTGCAATAAAGGATGGTTTTTAGTTTCTATAACCTTATGCTTGCTGTAGCTGGTTAAGTGTCGATCAGACGCTAGTTGTCTTTAAAATACGCCGAACTAAGAGATAACATTTTAGTACGTGATCGAACAGACAATTTTTTGTTGTTTTTTATTTGTACTGAACCCACATCATGAATACTGCACAATCATTGTTGTATCCTCTTTTCAAGCACAACTATTCGGTTATGTCTTCACATACGGGTTCGTTTTTAGAATGAGCTCTTGTCTTTTTTTGTTTTTTTTTTAAATCCTTTGTGCGATCCTACTACCTCTGTGTTCAATACCAATGCCGAGATTTTTTAAACTACTTTTCACCATGGGGTCACATAACAAGACCATAATAAACTGATTAGGCATGGCGATTTTATCTCCGTTTATTTCTGGACGCATTTTCAAGTTTTTTTTTTTACTTTTGTGTTTTATTGTTTTCTTTTTATGGGTTCCTTATGTTATTTTTTTTTTTTTTAAATTTTCTTGTCGTTTGCTACAGTTTGGTAGGCTTAAAAAAGGTCCAGAGTTGTATGCACACGTGTTCAAATTTTTCGACAGAATTTGGGCTATAACTATTCGGTTTTTGTGTGTGTTTTTTTTAAGAACAAGTTTTGACTCTTCTTTAATAAAACGAAATATCAGAGATCCATTAAATAATTCAGTGTGTTGTGGATATTTTGTCCGTTGTGATACATCTATGTATTTATCTAAGACTTCTCTTAAACAAAAGAAATTATGTTTTTTTTACAAATGAAATTAAATCTTGTTAAATTTTTTTTTGTTTGTCTTAATACGATAAATATTTTATTTTCTTAAGAAAACTCAACCAATAAAATTTCCAAATCTATATGAAAAAATATGTTTTATATCTTTCTACCTCTAATTAAATGGTTATTCAAATACTTTCATCTCTCCTGCTTTCATCTCTCCTGACACTGCAATAAATTTAAAGCAGTTCTTTTCAAGCAGTTGATGGCTGAAGCTGTTGATTGCTTGTCTTACATACAAACAATGGCTAAACAGGAGTAAACGAACATTAGGCAGTAGACGACTGCTCAAGGAACCTTGCCTATATTTTCTATAAATTTTTATTAAAATAATAATAAAATTTTTTGTGCAAATTTTCATTAATAATGTATATATTTTTTCTATATATTTAAAAAACTCTTAAAGATTAAATGACAAACTTATGAATTAACAAACTTAAGTATACAAAATATTTATTCTATCACATGTTCCGACAGTTCCGAATTGATTCAATCGCTTGCGGAGGCGCCTCTTGTTTTAAAGCTTTTTCAATTACTACTTAAACTAGGTTAACAAGTCCTTTGGTGCCTGTTGACAGTGCAAGAGGTTGTCAGAAACGGTAGCACCAACGACTGTTGGAAGACTTTTTACTGAGATGTTTGCGGCTTTTGGTGTTCTAATTTATTACAGATTTCGTTTACCACGGACGCCAAACATTCTCCTCATCATCTTCTTCAATACTGGTGACATCAACTGGTGAACTTGGACATGTGGTTAGCAGAGATGTGCTGAGTTGGCGATCGCTACCGATGCTTGAATTTGGACTGCTGGTATAGCTAGAGACTGGTGAGATTGGCACCGAATAGTGCCCACGGAAGTTTGAAGATCCAATTTGCACACAAAGTGGTGAGTTTATTGGCACTGGTGGTTTAATTGCGGGCTGCAATTGATTGAGACGCTGTCCAAGATGAGTCATCAACTGGGTACCCAGATTGACATTTACACCCGGTAACTCAGAAAGACTGCGTGAGACCTCGTTAACTGCATGTATATAACCCGAACGAAAACCCTCGGCTTGAGACATGTTTGCCGTTGAGGATTTGCGGTGCTGCTTCATTTTCTGTAAATGCGTTACGGTCAGCTCAAGAATGTCAGCTTTTTCCAAGCGTGTGACATGCTCACCCTCGGATTCAAGTGTAGCAACCATTAGATCCTTCAATTCGTCAAGGCACTTGTTGATGCGGGCACGGCGTTTGCGTTCCAACATGGGCTTCATCACTTTGCGATATTGATAGGTCTTTGACATTTCGGAGATTTTTGTAGACATATTAAGTGTTTTTTTTTTCTTAAATTTTTTGTTGTAAAAATAAGTCCTTTGTACTATCACAGAATAAGGGAGCAGAGCTCTGTAACTTTCTGGTGTTTACTCCTTGAGAATGTGTTGAGAAATGATAATACTCTTTCGCATTCCATCAGCCTTTTATAGAGCTGCATTACCACGATGAGGCAAAGAGCAAAGACCTAAAAGGCACGCACGCGCAAGCCATAAGAAGAGTAACACAACCCTCATGCGTGCTTCGGAATCTAAACTAAAAATTCTTATAGACAAAACCAGGCTGGGCAGCATGCAGGTAGCCTGAGTGTGTGACTCCTCTTACAAACGCACACGCAATACATTTTTCTTCTCGACTCATTTGTCCGATCGCCTTGCCGCCGACTTGAATCCGCTTCTTGCTGCAACTTCAACCCTCGTTTAAATTTCTTGCTTCATGCTTTGTTGTGCCTTCTTATTGTCTGAGTTGCTGCGCCCTTAATGTATGTGAGTGAGTTCTCCCTTTGCTGCTAGGGGAAGTAGAGTCTTCTGTTGGAACGTACCGTGGGAAACACTTTCGACGTTGGTTTCTCACACGATTTTTGCTCACCTGCCAGAAAATCAAACTGCAGCAACACAGCGAAGGAAACGGAATTAATATAGGGTAGCAAGCTTGAGACATGGGAATTTGGTAATCTGGATGCCGTCGATATGCTGAAATAATTCCATAACATAGCAAAGAGATGTCGAATTGTCACAGATGTGTCTGTTGTAATTTTGTATTGATATTGTTTGTTGTTGTTGCTGTTGTTTTTGTTGATGTTGTTGTTGTTTTGGTTTGCATGCAGTAAAGGACCTTTAATCACAATATCCTGCTTTAAGGTAAAAATGATTCCTTCGGTGAATGCCTTGTAATCGTTTGTGATGAACGTGGGAAAGTGTTCTGAAAGGGTCATTATTAATGAAATGGGAGATGCCAGCATTGTAAATACGATTTCCTGTCCATTTCAATAAACGGCGCAGATATTAGGAGTTTGCTACGACCGAGCACTTGTTCGTCCACGGAAATCGACTTTTTATTGTCTGGATGGATGTTCATTATGCGCGTGTGAGTTGCGCGAGCTTGTCTCTGTCTGTTTGCACTAGCTATGTAGTTGTTGTTGGGGAGATTTGTGATGTGTGTAGCAATGTTTAAAATTGTGTTGTTCTGTGCTTGCCTCAAGATGGACACACTTTTTGAGTCAGCTTGGAATGCTTTATTTATCGCATGCAATGCACGCGCGTTGCTGGCAGGATGCCTGCATATGTGAAGCTTTGTTAAGACTTAAGAGTAGACAATTGGAGAGTTGCTTTTTTAAATTCCTATGGCATAAAAATAGAGTTGCTAATAATGAAAATAAAAGAAATTTTATTTTTTTTAATACGGATGAAACATAGTATAACTTAACCTTCATATACTCGCGTATTGGTCTGTCAGACCGACGGCTTACGTTTGCCTTTCTATAAAATTTTTTCTTATGTTTTCAAACAATTTTATCAAATAGTAAACTTCAAATTAAGATTATATTTTACTAAAATGGCCCTAGCGTTTCAGTTGCGTGCGCGTGAATATGTTTTACACTGTTTGGCGCAAGTATACTGCAAATGTGGCTTCATTAGATATATGCCTTGGTTGTTTTGGAAGTAGCCCATTCGGTCTGCCCAAAGTTAGGTTAAGGTTAGGTTAAGGTGGCGACTGGTCTTTAAGATTAGCCCACTTAAAAAAATTAATAAATAAACTGGCCATTTCAGCCCTTGAAAGGACTTTGACCTAGCTTCTATTGATCAATTGTGTTGTGCGTGTTATTAAATGTTTTTGATCACAAATGACCGAGAACTGGACCTAAGTGTTTTATGACAACTCCGAACGGCTTATGTTCTCAAGAAGCTTTACATGGCAATTTTTACTCTCTGAGGTTTGCCATTGTCTGCAGAGAGGTGACGACCGAACAGAAAAATTATTTCAATTGAAAAAACTTTCTGTCTGAGCTGAAATTGAACCCGGGCTACCGCAGCTCTTTAGCTTAGGGGCCACGCACTCTACCCACTAGGCTACGACTGCCACAAGATTAGCCCACTTAGACCATATTAATTCTATACAATTAATATAATAATTCTATACAATAGAATTAATATGTATTCTAGTCCGTAAGGATTTTTGTCCATAGACTCAATAAAGACTCAATAATAATAATGATAATAATAATATTATTGGTCCGTTGTCATGCCACAGAATGGAAGAAGGCAGTAATCAAGTGAAACTTTTGTGTAGGATGTTCTTAATGTGACAGAAGCTGTAGAAACATGTGCTATTAAATCTGAAGCAAGTGCTGTGCCTTGATCTGAGTCAAATCAAGTTACTAAGCGTTCCTCACCACAAACTTTCCAACCACTAACTACAACTTTTTGTTGTGAATTGATGTGTTTTAAAGTTCCTTTGATTAGTAACTAAGGAAAGAAAGGTTTGAAATTCTTTCTGAAAGAAAACGTGAAATTCTGTTTTTAAAGCAATGTTTGCTTAAAAATCTGTATTTAAATATCGATGATTCCATACTAATCCGAAAAAAATTTTTTAATGAAATCTGACCTTTGTGTTTCCGATTTTTTTTAACTTGATAGGATAGTAGTGCTCATAAAAATAACCTAAGAGCTCTGCTTTTTCTTTTTGCGAAAAATCGTTTTTTTAAAAGCTTTACACTCCCAAAAATATTAAAAAACAAAAGAATACATTGTGTATTTTTGTAGATCAGTCGAAAATTTATAATATTTTCAATATATTGAATAGGCTTCCTGATCAATTTTTTTGTATGCAATTAAATTAAAAATTCAATCCATAATTTTCTCGACGTTTCGTTGATTCTTTTTCAACTTCTTCAGGGGATCTTTTATCCAAAACTAAAAAAAAAACAACAATTCTTTTATAACTTAGTTGGCCAAAACATTTTGAATTTGAAATTTAAAGATAGTGCAAGTAAAAATTATTTGACTGATAATGAAATATATGAATATGAAATATATGAATAAATGAATAAAGAATACAATTTGTGCATGTATTTAAATTGCTGCATCTTTGAAAAAAGAAGTCGTCAGAAAACAAACTAAACAAAATATATTTTAAGGACCTTGAATGGGTCTTTCCGGTGCACAATGGTTCGAGTAGAACAATAAAGGTGTAGCTACTGTGCTGTTTTTAAAATAGTTTTAGCGTAAAACTTAATTTTTTTTTCATCAACTGAAAATACAAAATATAATAAAATTATAAATTTGTTGAAAATGACCTGCGTAAAGTAATGTTGCTTGTATCAATAAAATACTTATTATTTATTTTTTTTGGTAGACTTTTTTTGTAAAAGTACAGAATAGTACACAAAGTTTTTTGCATTTTCAGTATGGGGGTTGCCACAGAAAAGTCTACCGTGACCAAAAAATTAAAACATATTAAAAACTTATTATTTACTTATTATTTACTTAATTTACTTATTACAATTTTATTAATTTAAGCAAGTTATATATAAATTCATTTACCATGATGATCAAATCGTCTGCACTGTTTCACAAATGTAGTTTTTCTTTTTCGTAAATGTTTAGTAAATGCTTCGTAAATTATTTTAATTTTATCAAAAATGGAATTCATTGGCTAAAGATAATCAAAAAATTGTTGAGACAAGAAAATAACAACATATAACATTAATTTTTAATTACTAAATTACATAATTACTTAACTACCTTATTACTTAGTTACCCAAATAAACTACAATAAAAATTTAAGTAACGTCACGCCAGATCAAAAAGCTTAGTAAAGAAACCTGACAAGATTTTTTAATCTGATCACTTGGAAAATAAACTTATATTATTTTTCAAATCCTTTAAAAAGTCTTGCTCAATTCAGAGAGTTTTGCAAATTTTTTAATGCAAGCCAATACACATTTTTGCTTATATTTTTTAATCCTTAGGGTCCATTTTTGTCATTGTTTTTACTTAATATAATGCTACTTAATTACAACGCAAATATAAAAACTAATATACTTTTCTAATGTCTCATTACAGCACTGACGATCTCACTGTCGTGGCGCTAGAGGGCGACGCGGACGAGCCGGTCCTGGTCGCCTCATGCTGCATGGCTCATGGCCAATGCACACCACCCAGTATGGGGCAGCAAAGACATCAATGATCGAGGTGAGTCCTTACTTAACTTTATTTTACAGCACAAACTCAGTATAGCTAACATCGGCGAGGAACCCACTTATGTAGGCCCCACCTCGTCGAAAGTACTAGATCTAATGATATCCTCCGACAACAACACTCTGGTCACAAATTGGAGGGTGCTAGCGCAGCCCTCTTTCTCAGACCACAATTATATTAGCTTCAGTATAAGCTTTAATTAAACTCCAGCTCAAAAGATCTTTAGAAACCCTAGAAACACTAACTGGAAGCACTTCAGAAGCATCATTGATACCAAATTACCAGCTCCCAAACAAATTAATACGGAAGAGGGAAAGGTCCCTGAAGATTCCCTCGGCCCATCTTCTCAAGGTCTATCATGCCTCCTGTAAGCCCACGCGAACAAAGCATAAGATCAGACCACCATGGTGGAGTCCGGATCTTACAGAGCAAAGACGCGACCTAAAAGATTTCTTTAAACTAGCTAAAATAGCTGACCAAGAGGAAATTTTGGGGGAATACAAATGTAGGCTCAAATTTTTTAAAACAAACGTGCGCAGAGCAAAAAGACACTCTTGGAAGAACTTCTGCTCAAGCATAGAAAAAACTACGGACACAGCAAGGTTTAGGAAGCTACTCTCAAAGCAGCCCTCCATTCAGAGCCAGCTACGCAAAGACAATGGCCAGTGGACGGAGAGCAGTCAGGAACCCCTGGAGGTGCTTTTAAAGGCGCATTTTCCTGGCTGTACCGAAGCTCTAAACACTGCTTTAATACGAGGACACAGGACAACCCCGCTACAGGTTTCACATGACTTAATAAAGTCGGACGAAATCGTATGGGCTATAAAGTCGTTCTCGGGATACAAATCTCCGGGACCAGACGGTATAATTCCTGCCATGTTGCAAACGGCCAAATCGCGAGTCGTCCCATGGCTGAGGAATATATTTAACGGATGCATCAGGCTAAACTATGTACCTGTGGCTTGGAGGAGAGCGAGGGTTGTATTCTTACCGAAGGCAGGTAAGAGCAGCCATCTCTATCCGAGAGACTGCAGGCCAATAAATCTGACCTCATTTGTACTCAAAACGCTCGAGAAACTGATTGACTTGCACCTAAGAAACAATTCAATCCAGCTATCAACCAACCAGCACGCATACACGAAAGGGAAATCGGTTGAAACGGCACTACATTCCCTAGTAGTCACCTTAGAAAAAGCCCTCCACCACAAGGAATACGCACTCGGGGCGTTTCTAGACATTTTAGGTGCATTCAACAATGTAACAACCACCGCAATCCTTAGTGGATTACGTGCAATAGAATCCAGCAATCCCACCAGCAATAAACCTATGGTTAGCCAAGTTGCTAAGCTGCAGAAAGGTGCGGGCTGAGTGGGGCACTAAATCCATGGTAAGGGAAGCTCGCAGTGGGACACCCCAGGGAGGGGTCCGCTCGCCACTACTATGGAATCTTGTAGTTAATGAACCACTCGAAAAGTTCGCAGGTAGAGCCCCGAGGATAACTGCCTATGCAGACGACATAAGCTAATTATGCTTAGGGAAATGTCTATCAACAGTAAGCTCCATAATGGAGAGTACACTCAAAGATGTACTTAGATGGTCAAATTCAGTCGGTCTTAGTATTAACGCAGAGAAAACGGATCTGGTTCTGTTCACGAAAAGGTACAAGATACCACAGTGGATACCACCGAAATTGAACGATATACGTCTTATACCGAAAACTCACACAAAATATCTAGGAGTCGTCCTGGACAGCAAGCTGTCATGAAAAACCTACGTAGAAGAAAGGGTGAAGAAATCCACCATTGCGCTATACATATCCAAGAAGATGCTAGGCAGTACCTGGGGTCTCTCACCCTTTCTGATGCACTGGATCTATGTAACGGTAGTGCGTCCTATTCTAATCTATGGGATTATTGTGTGGTGGCCGGCTGTGAATAAATGAACATTCCTCAGGCACTTGGAGAAAACTCAGCGGCAGGCAGCGCTATGCATCACGGGGGCACTGAAGTCAACTCCAACTAAAGCGCTTGAAACGATTCTAAGTATGGACCCCCTGGACATACACGCAAAACTAATAGCCGGAAAAACGGCACAACGCCTTACGGCGGCAGGCAACATGCACATTCAAAATTTTGGACATTGTACAATCCGAAATGATCTACTTAGTAGCACGGACTACATGGTGCCTCGCACGATAGTCAATTCCAAAGTACGAACTCTTCTGGGACCAAATGACTGGTGCAAAGGTATAAAACAAGCACAGCAGGCGGTCAACATATTTATAGACGGCTCCAAAATGCCTACGGGGGTAGGTGCGGCTGTGTATTACGCAGAGCCTAATATAAAGCAGGCATATAAACTGCCGAACCAATGCAGTATCTTCCAGGCGGAAATATTTGCCATAAGGAAGGCTGCTGAGATAGCCCTCAGCATGGACAGACAACACTCTTACATCAACATTTTCGTTGACAGTCAAGCGGCGATCAAATCCATGCGCTCCGCTAGCATCAAGTCCAGAAGTGTCTTGGCTGGCAGAGATGCACTAGATGCACTATGCGCTTCGAAAAGAGTGCGCATCTACTGGGTCCCTAGCCACCAGGGCATTGAGGGAAACGAGATGGCAGATGGTTTAGCAAAGGAAGGCGCCGGGCTGGAATCAGAACTCGCAGAACATGTACTTACTCCGCTACAAGAGTTGTACAGGAACCTCGAAAGAAGATCCACACTAGCAGTGAATCGTAGATGGAGAGATACGACATCGTGCAAAATCTCGAAAATCATGTGCAATGCACAATGCGAAAAACGAACTCTGTTCATCTTGGCACGCCCGCGCAAAGATTGCAGGACACTAGTGGGCATGTTCACTGGTCACTTCATGACGGCAGCCCACGCGAGGAAGCTTGGCATCACCACGGATGAAAACTGCAGGAAGTGAAAGGAAACGGGCACAGTGGAGACCCTGGAGCACCTACTATGCACATGCCCCGCCCTACTTAGATCGAGACTAAAATACCTAGGCTCATCGACATTCCCGTCGCTTAAAGATGTAACCAAAGTATCTCTGGAATCCCTTCTAAGGTTTACGAATTCAACGCAAATCTTTAAAGACTTCGAATAAACACAAAGGTTCCTTTTGTTCGCTACCGGTACCACTAAGGACCTGAATTGGTCTATGTGAGCATTCACGAAGGCATCCGGTTTAACCTAACCTAAATATAAAAACACGTTTTTAAAAATTAGACTTTTTCATTCTTTTTTTAATATTTCTTCGTACAAATCGTACGTAACGCCAGTTTGGAAATGTCCATGTACAGTGGTGGTCACGAATTTAGCACACCGTGTTAGTGACACTAATTTAAAATTTTTTACATCTTAGTTTAAGAATTGTAATCAAATATATTTTGTTGAGTATTGTTTATAAAGTTAACTCTTACAAATTTTCTTACATATTTCAAGAAGTATCAATCAACGTGGTTTAAATGCTGGACACGAATTTAGCACAGGTTAGAATTACTGTTCCATTTCTTATTTTGTTTTGATTAATTAAACTTTCTGGTAAGATATACTAAATTTGTTAAGTTTCTATTTAAGTTCTAACAAAAAATTGCAGAAAGGTATGGCCAAAGGCTACTGTTTTTCAGAGGCTCAGCGGCAGTTGATTCAGCAAATCAAAAATGGTGGAAGCACAGTTTCAGAGATTGCTCTGTTTCTTAGATGTTCCTGAAAGTTATTTAGGTCATTCACAAGGTGTGCTATCATGTCATATTGTCCTAAAATTGTACAACTAAATTTACAAGATAAATAAATGCAAATAAGCTGTTTGCTTACGACACTTCAATAAACATAGCTTTCAGAGTTGTAATATATTAGTACTTTTTTATATGGAACAACAATAAAATGTTTAAACTAGTGTAAAATCTTAGGATACTATGGCATTATGACATGATAGCACACCTTGTGAATACCCTAATTATATAACGCATTACAAAATGTAGAGCAGTATAAGAGCATTAAAAATTTAAAAAAGCGACCTTTTAATTTTTGGAGCTTCAATTAGTGATGATTTTAAGACCTCAAAAAAAATTAAAAGTGAAATTTCATCAAAATATGGCTTAAATGTGTAGACATAAGAAGCAATTTGCGTTGCTGTATAGCCCAACATACACCACATGTGTCGCAAAAAAATATTAAATGTAGACTTGCGTTGGCAAAAGAATATTTAAAAAGTCAACGAATTTTTGGAAGCTTAAGACTATTAAACAGGGTGGCGGAAATGTTGTGGTATGGGCGGCGTTTTCTTGGCTCAGAGTTGGTCCGATCGTTAAAATTGACAAAAAAAAGGATCAGCACGTTTACACAAACGTAATTGTCAATACCATGATACCGTTTCAAGAGGATAATTTGCCGCTTTAATGGTGTTTTATGCAGGATAATTATCCAAAGCACAGTGCTCACGCAGTGAAGAGTTGCTTGAAAGACAACCATGTTGATATTTTGAAGTGGCCATCGCTATCACCGGACCTCAACCCGATTGAGAATCTGTGGAGGGATGTCGAGCAGCAAATACTGACAGTAAAACCCAAAAATTTGGCAGATTTGTGGACGGAAATCCAAAAGATTTGGTATAGTATTCCAAAGTACCGTTGTGAGGCTTTGGTCAAAAGTTTACCAAGGATATGATGCAGTAATTAAGAACAAGGGATTTTAGGGATATTATCTACGAAATATTGAGTTTTATGCATTAAATTTTGATTATATTTTTCATCCTAGACATTTTTTCGCTCGTGCGCTAAATTTTAACCAATTCGAAATGCTTATTTTTATTTGATTCTAAGTTCTATAGAAAAAGTTTTGAAATTAAATATGTATGTAAAAAATAAAGAGCATATAATATATACACTGAAAAAAAGTTCATTAAAAATTTACAACGAATAAATGGAAAAGTTAAGTATTTACTTTATAAAAACTTTATAAAAATAATTTAAGAAATTATCTAATAATAAAAAAATAAAATAAAATAAAAAACCCTAAGAGGTTCGTTTTTGATAAAAATGCATTTTTATTTGCACAGCTAAAGTTTATATTTTTTTACAAAATTTTGTTTTGTGATGGAAAAAGATAATAGCAGTTACTTAAGTTTTAAAAGGTAAAACATTTAAAAATGAATTGTTAATGATGGTATTTACAGATTGGGTATTTGTATGTTTTTTAATTTAAGTAACATTTAATTTAGTATGTTTTATTTTGCTTAAATGTGTTAATATAAAATTTGTTTAATTTGTTTTTGTGTTACATTTAAAATTTGTTGAAAATTGTTGTGATTGTTACTTTTTTCCACATAAATTAACCCATAGAGTGTCAGGGGGTCATTTGCTACCCAGCCTCCCATACAATGAACTAACAAAATAATTTTGTCCAGCTACTTTGTTCTGCTTGAAAAACTATGCGGTGTTGCCACTTTGGTGAATTTTATTTATTTTCTATCTCATTCACGGACGGTGATAACGACATTAGTGTTTTTGGAATCAAACGAGGCTTGACTCTTTTGAAACCCAAATGCTTTTTGAAATCGTTTTGAAAGAATCCGATTGAAATTTTAAGGGCATAAGCAAGGTGTTTAATTGTTAAAAAACCATTTTCGAGCACCAATTTCTTTGATTTGTTTTACATGTTGCTCATCTGCCGTTGTTTTTGGTCGTCTCTGCTTTCTTACGCTTTTTGTCCCTTTTTGAACATCTTGTACCATTCAAACCAGTCCCGTAGACAAGGGGGACTTCGGGGTTAACCCCCCCCCTCCCTTAGGGCCTAGAAAGTATAAAAATCTAATATATTAGCATTAAGGCAACTACAATGCAACAGCGTAAAAAGTTGCAAACCACTTCAAAATTGAACTGAATTGAGACCTATGCTTTCAGATCATAGAAAATATAAAGACTTCGGCATAGATTGCGATTTTATGTTCGGGCAGGGTTTCGATGGTGCGGCTGTCATGAATGGTACACTACAAGGAGCACAAGCGTATGTAGCGGAAGAAGAGCTACAGGATGCTGTTATTAAAGCTTAAGACAACGTAACCGAATTTCGAAATACCACAATATCGCCTCTCGCATTTCAACTTATAAAAACAATAAAAACTTTTGATTTTCAAATTGCTATTTATGTGGTCACAATTCCAACAAAATACATTTGTGATCAAGATTGTCCATCACATTCTCTGTTGTTTTTCCCCAAAAATTATTAACAAGAACAGAAAAATTTAATAAGCGTATTAATCACTAGTTTAGTAACGTCAATTGAAATGATAAACTGTTATATTTCACTTTGGTTATGTTTTAGAGTTGCTATTAACAAATATTTAAAGTAACTATATAAATTTACAATATTTTTTAAATGATACATATAGTTTTTTTTTTTAAATGCCCAAACACGGGCACTTTGGGGATTTTTGAAAAAACATCGAGTTTCAGCAGCTATAACTTTTTGATCCGAGTTTTGTTTTTTGTAATATTTTTTTCAAAAAATAGCTAAAGACTATGCTATGCACACCGTTATGTAGTTTTTTTTTTAATTTTGCATTTTCGTATTTTTGGGGATTGAGTAAGCAACGTAATCCCACAATTTTTGTATTTGGTGAGTGTCAGTTCATAAAAGCTTATTTCGACATTTTTTTAAGTTAAAGAAAACTGAAAAAAGTCTAGTTTTTGTTGTGATTACAATTCAAAGAACAACAGCTAGTATATGATGTAAGCATGGATAAAAAAATTTTAATGGTTTCAAAGCTATAGAGATTTCAAATTTAAAAATATGTCCTTTTGTGCAGTCACTGAAGAAATAAGCATTTTTGATAAGGTTTTTAAGCATTTTATAGAACTAGTAAACCCGTGTGGCGTTAAAACGCCAAAATCAAACATACCTAGATTTTATTTTTAGCTATTGAATAGATTTTCAACTGATCAAAATTGAAATGAAATTAATTTCGGTCTTTTTGCAACAAACGCGGTATTTATTATTAAATTTTTGTATAAATTTTCCGATCTATACATGTATTAGCAACATTTTGGAGCATAAATCGTCCTTGTAGGATGTATGGTTTGGGAGTTATGACGAAAAAACCATATGTTGAAATCTTTTTTCAACTGTAAGAAATCATTCCCATACAGCTTAACCCATTAATGCTCACCACCAGAACTCGTTGAATTTATTTTTCGAAATTTTCGGCATTAATTTGTATTAATGTTAGACGAAAAACTCTGAAGTTTAAGAACAAAATCAAAAGATTTGGGTGTGGCGAAGTTTGTAAACGTATAACATCATAAACGTGTAAGGGGTCTGTAAGTTAAGAAATAAAAAAAAAAACTTAAAAAATTAGAAATTGGAAAATTTTCATTTCGTAGCCTAATTAATTTTTTTTTAAATTATATTTTCGTTATTCTTAATGTTTATAAAAAGAAAAATAACTCAACTGAGTGGAATTTTTCACTTTTCTTTGAAATACTTACTGCACTTAAAACTTGCTGGAAAAAATAAACAGAAAAGCTTTAAAGGTACATTTTTGAATTTTTATGGAAAAAGCATATTTTAAGCTTTCTCACACTGTTGGAAGCAAAAGCTTTACAGTGGCTGCGAATTTTTAAAAAAGGCTTTTATCGCTTATGACATATCATACGTTGTCATTAATGGGTCAAAACAAACTTAACCCTTTTGCGACGCAATTCAGGTGATGAAGTACATTGTTGGTACACATGTGCCTGTAATGTGTTAAGTGCCTGTAAAAAGATTTACAATGTTATTGTATTTATAATGATTACAGATTCAAAAATTTAATGTTCCTTTAAAGTGAATAAAAGTTACGTTTTATGTTATGTTTTTAAGTTTTAGTTATGGTAGCATAAGAAAAAGTAATAGTTGTTAACTATTTTTACGTTTAGTTATGCTTAACATTGTTTGTAACTTTTGTAAGTTTAATGGAAATTTTATAAAAAAAATCACATATACAAAAAAATTTTAAAAAACTAATAATGACTTTAATTGAGTAATTTTATTAGATGTTAGTTTAAAAAAAAAATATATAAATTTGTTTACACGGATTAACACGGATTTTTTATGTCGCATTTGTGGATCTTTACTCTCCTAGGGCTGGAATCACTGGTTTTAGCTGTAAAATTATAACAGATTATTCGTTAGTATAACAGTTGCATAGCGGTGGCGCTAGATACCTCACATATTTTTAGGCATATGCTGAAGTTAAGAAGAGAAAAAGCTACTTAACAACAATTTTATGCAAACTTTAACCCGCTATAACTTAAAAAATATAAATTTTTAAGAAATAAAAAGTTCAGTTTGCACATCTGCAGGTCTAAACCTACAAAACCATACTAAATTTATTAAGATTGGACTTGTACTTAAGAAGCCTTACGCCGCACAAAATTTGCGTTTGCGTAATATACATAAGATGAACACAACAATATAATAAAAGTAAGAAGTTTTCACAGAACTAATTATTCACTAAACATGTAATTGCCCTATGTCGAGCTCAATACGTTCACATTCTTCGTCGGTTTATCATTATAGTTGTGAGGATTCATTGAGGACTTTCATTCATTGAATAATCAGTTTCTTAACTTAAAAGGAACTTGTAATTGAGTCTTTAAAACAAATTCGATAAGACCGTTTGATTAAATATTGTACAAAAATTAAAACCTTGTATGTAAATTTGTTCAAATATCTTCAAAGGCAATTTTTCAGTATGCATATTTAGGCCCTTTTGAACAAAAACGTAAACTTTTATGCACAAAATATTGGAAAAATTTATCTTAATTTTTTTGTGCAAATATAGGATTAAATATTTTAAGTGCTAAACCATAGTAAAAAGTGCTTTTTTTTCAAAAATGTTAGATAGGAACTTTTCAACACACTCCTAATTTGCATTAAGTGTTGTTGCAGAAAATATTTCCACAAAATTTCATTGCAATTTTTTAAATTTGGATTTTTACAAATTTTTTTTGTTGAAACAAGAAATAACATAACATTTTTCGAAAAGTAAAATAACACAACTCTGGTACTTTTAATCCGATTTTTATGTTTGTTAACTTATTTTAAAGAACAATTACATTAAAAACGAAATGGACACCTATTTTTAAAAAAAATTTACTTCAAGAGATATTTTGGACTCTTGTAAACGCTTCTCCATTTATTGGTTTCTTGAGCTAGTTTTAAAAACATTTAATATACATGTAAAAATACTTTTTGATTTATCGATATCAAAAACTATCAATATTTTTTGTTAATCAAAACCACCCCCCCCCTTGGGTGAATCCTGGCTACGGGCCTGACTAAAACACTCCTCTTCTTGATAGAGCTTGGTCACCAAAGACCTTCTGCCTTTGAAAAATAATTGAAATAAACTACTAGATTTGGTATTCATTAGTAAAAATATTGATTTCAATATAAGGTAGTCTGGTTTTCCCAGATCTCCTGCTAATTTACATCATATTCCTTTGTCTATAGGAATAGAATTTTAGGAATTTCGCAGTCGTGGGACTAAAATTATTAATGAATTTAACTTTAATTTTAGTGCTTGTGATTTTAATCTTTTGAAATATTTATTTAATAGCATAAATTGGCATAATGAATTCTTTAATCTTAATGTGCAAGACTGTTTCTCGTTATTTAAATCTATCATTTTAGGGATCTGTTGTAAGCATGTTCCTAAAAAAAGCACGCAAAAGTATAGACTGCCATGGTATACCCCTGGTCTTTTAAAATTAAAAAATCTTCGGAATGAGTTTTATAAAAAATGGGCGGTGTCTAAAAATATTGATTACTTTAATACATACAGACATTTTATGAGAGAATTCAATTTCTTAGATAAATTTCTATATAAATAATATATTAAAATTTTTGAAACGAATATAAAGTCGAATCCGAAAGCATTTTGGAGTTTTATTAATTCTAAGAAAAAAAAGCTCAAACATTCCAACTGCATTGTTGTTTAAAAATAAAGTATCAAAAAATGCCATTGAAAGCGCAAATCTTTTTGCTGACTTTTTTGAGTCAAATTTTGAACCATCAGTTATTTGTTCAGCTGGTATTACGAAAGATATAAGCCCTTTGATTGATTTGGGTTCCTTGTATGTCTCTTAAGAGGATGTAGTTAAGGGTGTTTCGAATCCTAAAATGACAACCAAACCTGATTTTGATGGTTTACCAAGTTTGTTTTTAAAAAATTGTGTTAAATCCATAACAAAACCCCTCCACCTAATTTTCGACAAATCCCTATATACAGGGTCATTTGTTCCGGATTGGAAAGTGTCATTTATTTCTCCAATGTATAAATCTGGAAATAAAAATAATATTGAAAATTATAGGCCGATATCAAAACTTCTGAACCTCTGTATCGAAACTGTTCGAATCAATAGTGAAAGAAAAAGTATATTTTGCCGTAAAATGCTTAATATCTCCTTTCCAACATGGTATTGTACCTGGTCGATCAACGGTAACAAACCTTACTTTATTTACGGAATACTGTATTTCTGCCTTTCAAAAGGGATATCAAGTTGACTCAATATACACTGATTTCTCAATGGCCTTTGACAAAGTTTCTCATGATATTTTAATAAAAAAATTAGCGAAAATAGGTTTCCATTCTAACTTATTAAGATGGTTTGGGTCATATTTGAGTGGCAGATTAAGCCATGTTTGCATTGAAAACGAACTATCTAAACCATTTGTAGCTTCTTCTGGTATTCCTCAAAGAAGCATACTGGGTCCATTACTTTTTATTATATTTGTAAATGATTAAAGTTTTTTCCTAAATGACCTCTATGTTTATTATGTTGACTTTATATGATTTAAATACAAATTCTAAATGTTTGATAGTTTAAATCATACTTGATTTTAAATACAAATTCTAGGAATTCCTAGGTATTTAAAATCAAGTATGATTTAAACTATCAAACATTTAGAATTTGTATTTAAATCATATAAAGTCAACATTTGTAAATGATATTACATCAAAAGTAAAGAATTCGCAATGTCTTCTATATGCGGATGATCTGAAAATTTTTCTCAAAATTAGATCATTGTAAAATGCTGTGTTGCTACAATCTGACTTAAATGCTATTTTTGATAAGTGTACAAACAATGGCCTGCTTCTAAATCATGAAAAATGTGTGTTTTCTACTTACACTAAGTCAGTGTCTCCTTTAAAAACATCGTACCTTTTACGAAACCATACGTGGTTGAAATTCGTAAGTGAAACTAAAGATCTCGGGGTTATATTTGATTCGAGATTCACATTTATAGGTCACTTGAATTACATTATACCGAAAGCATACTCGCTACTTGCGTTAGTTCGACGTAATGGATCAAGTTTTAAAGACCCTTTTACCCTGAAGTGTCTTTATACATCAATAGTTCGATCAAAGTTGAAATATGCATCATTTTTCTGGAATCCGTTCTATGCGTCTCACACCTTGAACGAGTACAAAAAGCTTTTACTCGTTTTGTTTTTAGAGCCAATAATTCTCAAATTGAAATACTATCATATAATGATTGTTGTAGTTTTATCAAATTAAAAACTCTTCAGAATAGAAGAATAATTTTATGTCTAATGTTCGTTTTTGATATTGTAAGCAGGGTTGCCAACTCGGGGGGAATTCTCCCATTTGGGTTAAATTTTGACTCGATGGGGGAGTGGGGGAATGAGTTCATTTTGGGGGGAATTAATTTAATTTTACTTTTGTTTTTAAAATCATTTAAAAATCATTGCAAATTTCAAAATTTTTCGTATTAATATGCTGAGAAACTTTTGCTAAATTTCTTTATTGTTGAACATTCCCATTGCATTAAAAACCTCAGTTGGCAACATGTATTTCTTCAGCTTTCCTTTTTTGACTGATTTAATCAGCTAATTTACGATCAAAAGAAGTGATTACAAGAAGTTAACTTGTTTCTTAATCCCCACTCGTTTTTCGTAATGGCTATATTAACTTTGTCACTCCGTTTTTAACGCTAATAGGAAGGCGTGGTAGGTATAAAAAAATAAATTTATTGTTGATCAACATCACCTCCTGAGTTGGTTGAGCCAGGTACGTCTGTCTGTCTGTCTATTGACACGATTACAGCCGCAATTTTGAATAAAATTCAAAACATAAAATATTTGATCATTGCAAAACAGCCTGGAAGTGAGGATTTGCTATTTTTTGTATAAAAATTTTAAGTTCGGGTGTATATTGTGAGGAGACTTATCAGTATTGATAGTTAGTTAATACATTTTTAAAAACGAATTTGCTGAACCTTTTAAACTGTATTAAAATATTTATCCTATGTAGTGCGGTTAAAGATTTACATCCTGTTACTCTTACCAATTAAAAGTAAGGAAGAGAATTGTAGAACACCCCATAATTAAAACAGGGTGCAATTAAATCATTTTTGACTTCAATTTCGAGTTTAGTGGCTCCAATATACTATCAACATAAGCATTTTGTTAGTATGATTTCCACTTTAATTCCTATAAGATTGTTGATTCAACTTGATGGACTACTTGTTAGGAATTTTTCTTAATAAAGTTCCTACACTCTTTTGTATTTTATAATATAATTTTGCTTTCAATTGCACGTAGTAACTAAAACACTAACGTTGAACATATGTGAACAGGTCATTACTTTTATCGCAATCCCATTTAAAGTATGAAAATAATTTGTGTACACAATTGATCTTAATACGTTCGGTCAAAGTCCTTCCAAGGGCTGAAATGGTCAACTTGTATTTTATTTTTGACTATATTCCTTCTTTGCCTTACTAGTTATAGTTACTATACTATTCATAAAATTGAGTGAAGTGAAATTTATATTTATTAGATGGAGGTCATGACTGGTCAGGTCAAATTAAAATGCTCAAATTAAACAAAATTTAAACTCCAAAACGTTCGACTTAAATATTGTAGCCTCATTCTGTATTCAGTAGAAACAAAGTATATTACGTGGACTTAAATCGTATTTAATATTTTCTTTCAAATAATGTGTTAATTGGTATTTCAATAAAGCTTACAAATTGGAAGATCAGACAAACATGAACATTACAGATTATAATCTTAAAGATAGCCTTACAAATAAGTTACAGTTGGAAGCTTTGAGTACATTTTGAGTGTAACTGGATCCATTTCCTGTTGGAGATCAGACAGAATCGAGCGCTTAAATTCTATCACAGATAAATCACATACTTTTATTAACTAAACAATAGTTTGTCTTAACTCGAGATGATGCTTGTTCCACGGTAAACGATGTACAAAAGTGCGATGTGCTTAATACTAATAAAGCTGTGTGTGAACTTATAATGACGAGGAAGTTTTGTGTTTGTTGTTGCAGCTATCTATCCTATATAGTTAATTGGCATTGCTGAAGCAAGGTGATATATGAAATTTTACAGGATTAAGTGTATTCAATCACCATGGACGCCAAACGTCGCCGCCATGTGCCTGAATATCCAACTGCTGATATTGTTTATTGATCAAACCGTTGTTCTCAGTCTGCACTCTGTATTCATTTGGCTTGGCAAATTCAAAGTCATCTGTGTTGTTTGGCTCGATTTTAACTGCTTGACGCATATCCTTTAGTTGATGTCCCAATTGCTTCATAAGACGTGTTCCAAATTTTAAATCCAGACCGGGAAGCGTTGCAAATACTTTAGATACCTCGTAAGCAGCTTGTGTATAGCCAGCACGAAATTTCTCTACATTTATTGGCTCAACCGTAGTTGCAGCTTGAGTTGTTGCACCACCTCCAGCTATGTCTTGCTTGCGCGATTTTAAATATGTAACTGTCATTTCCAAAATATCAGCCTTTTCCAATTTATTGACATGCTCGCCCTGAGCCTCCATAGTATCCACAATGAGATCCTTTAGTTCATCCAAATAGAGATTCATGCGTGCTCGACGTTTGCGTTCTAGCAACGGTTTTGTGACCTTGCGATAGTGCTGCGTTTTTGTCATTAACCTTTGACCATCAACTGCCATAGCGAACCAATGATTTAATGAAATTCTTAACCGTTATGAAATATTTAATGTTAAAAAAAAGTTTTGCGAACGTTGTGCTTACTGCACAGAAGCCAAACGAGAAATGCTGTTGCCGCAAGGTAGATCGATCCTTTTTGTAGCTGACCTACGTGGCAGAGCACGATCACAAAATTGCTTTACTACCAACCCTTAAAAGACCTGCAACCTGTCTTTGTGGTGTGCTCTCGTATGTAACTTTATCCCCGCTATAGTTCGTGTACGTTGATGGCGTTGAAACTTCCTGTTGATCGTCTGAGCTCTGCCCCCGGCTAAATAATTCTGGCACTCAGAGAATGTTTAAGGGAACTCTGATTTCTGTTTTGTTGTTGCTGTTGCTGTCTACTAAATGCTCACCCAAGTGTTTCACTGAGTTGGTTGATCAAACGTCGGTTGCACGTGGATGCGTTTTGTTTGCCTTTCCGTTGGCCTTAATGTATAAGACTGTGTAATAATACACTGTAGAAAACTAAAATTTTGAATGTAAATTTAGTTTTAATTTGTGCGTAAACCAATCTTTACTTCTATTTATTTCCAAACAAAAATTGATGCAGACTTTTGAAAAGCTTCGTTTCTTAATGCATGCTAGATATGCTAGAAATCTTTATTTTATTTTTATAAACTAACTAGGTATTACCCGCGTCTTTGCCTGTAAGGGTTCAATTTTTTTATCTAATACATTAAGAGTTCCGCGCGGAGGTGTGTCAAAAAACGTTTAGTTTATAAGCAGAATGCAGATGGGTGAAAACAAAACAAAGCGGCAAATCGGTGTGCTCGACCATTTTTAAAAATTCTGAAAAAATTATCAAAAATTTAGTTGGGTCTGTAGATACTGGAAATGGCATTTTTTATTTCCTTGCTAATTTATTTTGCAAGTTAGGGGGGTTCAAAAATGAAAAAATGATGAAAAAAATTAAAAAGATGCACATTTTTGATGATTTATTTCTTGGAAACGAATAGAGATAAAATCTTTCTACTTTTTTTATTTTAATATAAAAATATAATATTTTTACATGTGTATCCAAACTTTTTCAAAAATGTGACAGTTTTGCCAAACAACTCTATTGAACATAGATTTTTTTTTTCATCAATTTTATAATTTTCAACCCTGATTTTTTCGAAAGGTGATTCAAAAATAAAAAAACTTTTTTTACAACTTCAAGGTTATGTTTAAGTTTGTTTAGAATATGTAAAGATTTTTGCATTTTTGTGGTTCTAAATTAGTTTTATTTGCTCTCAAAGTTGAGTCGAACAACGGAAAAAGCACTTTTTAACACCCTGTATCTTCCTTTTCGCATGCATTTAAAAATCTGAAAATTTGGCAGATGATGTACTTAACTGAGTTTAGTAATACCTATTACTTTCATCATGGAGACTTTAATAGTTTCTACGGCATAGATTTTTAAATTTCACCATTTTTTTATACAAAAACAATATTTTTTTATTTAAATTACGATTTCATTACTTATAAATCATAATTAAATATCAAGAAAGTAAACATATTGGGAAAATAAGTGAATGCTTTATGGAATGCTATACAATTTTAAATGTTTTCGAAAACGCCGATTTAGATATCGTTCTGTATTCTACTGTTGTTTCGCTTATTGGGACAAATTTGTGATGTTGACGAATTTCTGGACATCGTTTCGCATTTATGTAACGTGCATTCAATTCATCTTCCTTTTCTTTAAGTTTTTCTGAATCCACACAAATAAATTTGATTCCTGGAATGTTTTGATTGCAAAACTGGTACATTGTTTGTGGAGTGAGAATGTGATCGCGCGTTGTTCTTTGCAAACTCGCTTTATGCACAAGACGTTTTACAGTTCCACCTACTCCATCACATGGGCTTTTTCCGTGGGAAGTTGCAAAAAAATTCCACTCCGCCGATATTCCAAAATCTTGCTTATGCAAACATAAATTAACTAAATTTTTAAAATTTTTATATTGGCTTCCAGCGCCGTCCGAAAAGTAGTGTATTTTTTTGAGATTTGGCAAAAGAGCTTTCAAATACTTAATTAATTGGCATTGAAACACGTAAACAGTATTTGCATTGTGCTTTAAGTGATCACTTATGATGCACATACTCTTAATTTGCAGTTGTTCCGAATCGTTCATTTTAAAATATATTGTGTATGGATGTAATGTTGCTTGGGTATTAACCCAATGATAACTTTGAATTTCATCTTGTACTACGAACGTAAAATTTTCAGCAAAATCTCCTAAAACAATGCACTCTTGACTATTTAAAGATTGTTTTATTTCAGAAAGGTATGATGACTGTTGTTTGGAAATGAAATGGTGTTTTTTTAATTTAATTAAATTTTCACAAAAAGTTTCATAAAATTCAAAATTTGATTTAGTTATATTAACTAAAGCAGCTCGGTCTGTAGTTATCCACTGGCTATATGAAAATTCTTCAATTTCGCATTTTTCCTGAATGTTTTTTATAAAATAATTTGGACCTGGACATTTATTGCAAAAGTTAAACATACAATTTTCATTGTTCATATCACAAACAATTTTGTTAAATACTTCGGACAAGCCAATATTTAATTTCAACGTGTCCAGCATTAATTTCACATTTTGATGCAAAACACATACACAAACCGTGTGAGTACCACTAGCACCCGCGAGAATACACCACTTTGGTCGCAATTCAGAGAATTTTGAAAATCCAATTTTGTCTGAAAGGTTTTCTTTTTTAAAACTTAGATATAATTCTTTTAAATTACATAATACTAATCGTTTTTGTTTAAAAATTTTTTTACCATTCAAGTCTTTTAATGACACAAAATCTTTTCTTCCAGGATAAACTCTACTGTACTCATCATTTTCATAAAATTGATACACTTTATTTATAATTTGGAGATCAATTGAAGGTCCATGTTTTTTGGTAGTGATATCAGGCAGAACCCCATGTACTGCTACCAATTCTTTAACTTTTTTCACTAAAAATTTTGTAACACCAAACTCTTCACAAATCCTTGAAACAGACCATGATTGTGGTAACAGACTTAAAATTTGTATTTTTTGATCAGCTCGAAGTTCGTGTGTAAATTTATTTTTAAGTTTTTAATTAAATTTTGATATTCATCAGATTCAAAAGTGGAAACATTATTTTTTGCGGATATGTTATTAGAGTTGGATTCATTTTGGTTTGAGTCAAGAAGTTTAGATTTAATTATATTACTAAATTCTTTTGCTTTATTTAAAACAGTATTTGATCTTCTAGTTAACGGCAATCTCGATAAATTGATTGGAGATAAACCTAAAACATTGCATGCTCTATTTATGGATTTAATATTGTCCTCCAGAGACTGGTATCCGTTATCTTCTGTTTTAATATTTATTTCGTAAGATAGATATTTCATACACGTTTTGCAAAGTGATTTTCCCGGAATTAACTTAAAAGCTGGACAGTCAATAACGGTTTTATATTTTATTTCATTTAGTCCTCTTTTGACAGTTTTCTTATGCACATTAAAAATGTTACAGCAAACTCTTCCGTACAAATGGAAAAAATTTATAAAATATAGTTTATAATGCTTTTCACAAATACTTATTAAGTTTGCACATTTTGATCTTAAGGATATAACTTTTTTGTCATCATCACTTTAAGTATCAAAAAGATTGTTATTTATTGCTTCACATTTTACTTTTTCCATATTGCCAATTGAACACTGCATTTTTAATTATATTTTTTTATTACACAACTATCTACTATATCGGTACAACTACTTATATGTGATATTATAATTTTAAATCAATGAAAGTAACAGTAAATAACCAGCCGACTTATATATTAATAAATCATGTCATATAGATTTCACAGTGCCATTATCCAAATAATAAATAATACACTATTAAGTGATCAGTGGTATCATCAAAATTTAAACTTTTGGCAAAGTGTCCGGGAAAACTGGAAAATAACTTTGGCATTCTTCTAATTTCGCGCATTTCTCCACGGTTAAAATAAAATTCGTTTAAATTTTTTAAACACGATATTGTACTAAAAGTATTTTATAACATTGATTTATAGTTAAGCCTATGAGCACGGCTAAAAATCTGTATACCATATGAATCCCAAAAATACTGTCTGAGAAAAAAATCTTGATAAGGTATGAAAAATTTATATTATTGTCAATACTTGAAAAACTAAAAATGGTGAAATTTAAAAATCTATACCGTAGAAACTATTAAAGTCTCCATGATGAAAGTAATAGGTATTACTAAACTCAGTTAAATACATCATCTGCCAAATTTTCAGATTTTTAAATGCATGCGAAAAGGAAGATACAGGGTGTTAAAAAGTGCTTTTTCCGTTGTTCGACTCAACTTTGAGAGCAAATAAAACTAATTTAGAACCACAAAAATGCAAAAATCTTTACATATTCTAAACAAACTTAAACATAACCTTGAAGTTGTAAAAAAAGATTTTTTATTTTTGAATCACCTTTCGAAAAAATCAGGGTTGAAAATTATAAAATTGATGAAAAAAAAATCTATGTTCAATAGAGTTGTTTGGCAAAACTGTCACATTTTTGAAAAAGTTTGGATACACATGTAAAAATATTATATTTTTATATTAAAATAAAAAAAGTAGAAAGATTTTATCTCTATTCGTTTCCAAGAAATAAATCATCAAAAATGTGCATCTTTTTAATTTTTTTCATCATTTTTTCATTTTTGAACCCCCCTAACTTGCAAAATAAATTAGCAAGGAAATAAAAAATGCCATTTCCAGCATCTACAGACCCAACTAAATTTTTGATAATTTTTTCAGAATTTTTAAAAATGGTCGAGCACACCGATTTGCCGTTTTGTTTTGATTTCACCCAGATGTCTTTTCCATTTAGATCGATTCAGCAGTTTACTCTTATTATGAGGTAGGCGGGGCAAAAGTAATTTGTTTTTAGCCATAAAAAAGTAATGAGCTATTTGAGTCATTTTGCTTTCATATCGGATGAGCCATTCCCATTTTATTATCCTTTTTAAATAAAGAGGTCGTGTCAGGTAGGCGTGACCAATTCCACACTATATTTATTTTTCAAAAAAAAAAAACATTCTATGTATTTCATTTGTTCAAATTGATTGAGCTTTTCCCGTCTTTTTATGTTTTTCGCTTTATTTGGGCGTTGAGGAGGGCGCTGCAAATCTTGCATAATCTATAAAAGTTTGGCTAAAATTTCGAATTGTTGTAAACACCATCCAAATCGGTTAAAATTTTAGAGTTTTTCAAAGGGACGGGCGTGACAAATCTCATATGGCCTATAACGATTTGGCATCAATTGCAAATCGTTTGGTACCCATATCGTTCAAATCGGTTGAGCGGTTCTCGTGTTGAAATGGAACAAACAAAGATCGTTAGAAGCTCCTTTTTTTATTAGTATAGATTCAGAATTCTTAAAAAATTCAATGTATTTGATCAGAAGTGTTTTTAAGATTTTAAAATAAAATATCCTCAAATTGGGCCATCTGAATACTGAATAGGAAAGGAGGACTTGGTTTTTTATTCAGAAATTTCCTAAACTTTTAATGCAATATTCGGGTCAGCGAACATATGTACAAAAATGTTTACAGAAGAGTTGAAGAGAGAAGGAAGTTAAAAAATTAAAATATGTGGGTGATTCCACGAAAGTTGACCCCTTGCAAGCAAAAAATAAAATTATCAACTTTGACCCATTTTAGCTCTTTTGTTATAGAAAATATACGTATCCATTACATCCTGGGGTGTATGATTAATTTTTTTTATTTTTTTTGTAAAAAAATCTACTTTGAGTTGGTGCATCATACACTTTTTCCCCCTTTATACTGAGTCTTTTTTTAAATCACTTGACAACACTTTTATAACGGTAGTTAGCAATCAAAACAATTACCAGCTGACAGTTGTTACTTTTGTCTACGTTCAGCAGAAAATTTGCACGTGTAGCTTTCAAATTATAATTTTGAGAAATTTTTCAAAATCACTAATTTGTGTCATGACCGTGACCACGCAAATAAAAAAAGTTTAAATTTTATGAAAACTGTTAAAGCTATAAAAAAACACAGTTGCTAAGGGTGACAAGGTAAGTAAGTTAAAGAGTTTCATGTAGCAAAATAAGCGCTCGGAAGTCATTTCAATTTTTTTTTAATTTATTGAGAATGTCACGACCGTTACCTTATTGAAAATTGTGTTCAACTTTTTCTTACTAACTATAGCTTAACAAACCATGGACTCCCAAAGCAAGATGCAAAGATATCGGAAGAGATTGAAGGAAGATCCAGTAAAATACAAAGCTCATTTGAAAAAAGAAAGAGAAAGAAATAAAAAACGGCGGCTGGCTGGAAAAGAGTCATTGAGTGAAGAAATGCTTGCTCACAATCGGAATACTGATCGCGAACGTCAAAGAAAGTGTCGTGAAAAAAAGAACATAGGGAAGGAGAAAGTTGTTGAAGCTGCAGCCTCATCATCAAATATAGGAAGCTTTAAGTCCGATCGTTCACTTAAAAAGGCAGTAACAAAAGTTAAGGTCAAACTACCGAGCAGCCCCTCGAAGAAAATTGCAGTTGTGAAGAGACTTGCTTCTGAGGTAGTTGGTCCTGAAATGGATTTGATTTTCACCAAGCGACGTAGCGGAAAAATTAATCGCCTATCTGATGCCGAGTTAGAAAAAGTCAAAAACTTCTTTTTGAGGGACGATGTAAGCTACCAAACACCAGGACGAAAGGACACAAAACTAATAAACGGAGTACAAATGCAATTGAAGTATATGGTGATGACGGTTGGAGAATGTTATCAGATTTTTAAGGAAGAAAATGCACAAATAAAAATTGGGAAGTCTTTGTTTTACGCAAGTCGGCCAAAACATGTGCGCCTCAATTCACAAACTCCATCAAACATGTGCGTCTGTATTTACCACGCCAACTTTGAATTTTTGCTTAAATCAGTTTCTGAAGTGGTCTCTACAGTGCCTAAATCTGCTAAGGATTTGATGAATGAACTTTGCTGTGACACAACAAATGAGGCTTGCATGACTAGCAGTTGCAAGAACTGCGACACAATTTTTGATATATTGCCATTGAATTATAGTTCAGATGCAACTGTGCGTTGGAAACAATGGACCAAAAATGAACATCATACTCAAATAAGCGAGGAGGAAGGCACTTTTCAAGTTTTACTTCAAACATTCGAAAGCAAACTCCAAAGATTTAAGCAATATTTTTATGTGCACCGAACACAGAGCGATCAATTTCGCGAGGCTAAGGAGTGGATTGAATCAAATGAAGCGGTCGTTCAGATAAATTTCGCTGAAAATTTCACGTTGATTTCGCAGGACGAAGTGCAAAGCGCACACTGGAACCAAGCTCAAGCAACTGTGTTTACAGCCTGTGCTTGGGTGAAAACTGAATTGGCCCTGAAATCATATTCTTATGCAATCATAAGTGATGACTTGACGCACAATAAAGAAAGTGTGTGGTACTTTTTGAAAATGATTGTTGAACACCTCAAAACGAAAACTGAAATTAATACTGCACACGTGTTTTCGGATGGATGTGCTGCTCAATTCAAAAGTAGGTTCAATCTATTTAACTTATGTTTTGCAAAGGAAGACTTCGGTGTAAATATGAAATGGTCGTTTTTTGCAACTGGACATGGCAAAGGCGCTGTGGATGGAATTGGAGCCACTATCAAAAGGTCTTTATGGACAGCAATCATGTCTCGCCAAGCTAAAATTAATACTCCAGCAGAAGCTTTCAATTTTTTTGTTCAAAATAAAAAGTTGGATGGAGTGACTGTTTTGTATTGCGATAAGAACAAAATAAAGCAAAATACAGGCTGTTTAAAAAAAAGATGGGAACATCTTAAAGCAATCGAAAACATCCAGAAGATGCACTTTTTTCAAAATGCTGGCTTTAACTGTTTGCTTTGTGGAATAACTGGAGTTTCGGCGCTAAAAATGAGCAGCCTTAAACGTCTGGAGTATAATGATGTATATTCTTCAACTGAAAATTAATAAAAACGAAATCGAGCTTTAAAACATTGCTGCCTTCTCTAAGATAACCATAAACTTCCATGTAATCATTTTGATACTGTTAAATATACGACTACAAAAACAAATCCGTTTTATTTTTTATGCTGTCACGACCGTTACTTTTTTTGTCACAACCGTTACCTTTTGAAAGTTATTTTTTTTATTTGGCTACATCATTTTCACACAAAAGTAGAGTTTTCTTACAGAAAACACTGCAAAGAATTTAATAAGAATTTTTATTTAACGCATTCCTTGGAAAATTTTACAATCTGAGTTGCTAAGACCGAAAATTCAAAAACAGCTCATTTGTAATGTCACGACCGTTACCTTTTCATTGATCTAAAAAAACCTTAAAATGCAGTTTCTATGAAATGATTCTTATTGCTTTTAGGGGTTGAAATTTTATATTTTTAAAATCAACAAATCATTTTGACATTGTATTTCAGGTTAAAGTTTTATTACGAAATTTAGTGTAAACCTGTCACGATCGTTACTATGGAAACAACCATGTAGCAACGAGACATAACTAAAAAAAAAAAGGCATCAAAGCAATTTATTCGCGCATAACCAGTTATTGTAAAAATACCAGACCTGTAAAAATAAGTATAATACAAGTACCTGGGTACTTAAAAAATAGGTACTAAGTATAAGCACTTCCATGCTTATACTTGAAATTTTCAAGTACAAGTACTATATTTTCAAGTATTTCTCAATTACTTTGGTGAATTTTGTACAACATTCTTTCAAAAAATAAAAATGTTGAGTTTATTAAAGATTTAAGCAACTTCTTACTATTTTTTTTGTAAAGTCAGCAGCGCAGTCGCGTCTTATAGTACCTGGATTAATATACCTTTGCTGCTTCTATTATTATCTAGTACAGGCTTGGATTAAAATTAAAAAAATAGAAAATATCAAACATCGTGAGATTCATACCCCCCACGACATCAAGTTTGTGAGCTCACTACTATAACCTCTGGGATATTGCGCTATACATAAAAGAAGCAATAAACAAGCATATGAACAAAATAGCCTTAATTGAGTTCCATCATTGCCAGGCTAACTTTTTATGGGTCCAAATTAAAATTTAGTATCCAATGTACTAGAATTTAGTATAAATTGAATTAAAAACAAAAAGTAATACAGAATTGTTCTCAAATTTAAACCAAAAAGCCAAAAAGAACGCTGTAATAATTCTTTGGTTTAAATTTTAGCACAGAAAAGTTTTAATTATGAGCTAGTTTTTGTAAATTTTAAACCGCAAGGTAAAGTATTAGTAAGGAAGTACTTGTACTTGGTACTTATTTTTTAAGTGCCTAGGTACTTGTACTTTCACGATACTGAATAAAGTATATACTTAGTACTTTACAGGTCTGAAAAATACAATTTTTTAAGACTATGGCGACCCTTGCACATATTCAATAGAACCCTGGCACCATCGGAATTATGTGACTGTTATAAAAATTTGGGTTATTTCGGTATGATTTATTGGCATTATATATAAGAACTGGCATCGATATCGGCTTGAAAGTAAGAAATCGAATTTGTTGAAATTTAGGGAAACGAGACCGGTTTCGGCTTAAATTGAATATATTTTTGACAATAGCTTTTCAATATTTCGTACCATGCAATTTGCAAAATGCTTTTAACTAAGATGAAAATAGATGGTAAAGTTCTAACATTTAGGTACTTTTATTATATATAAATAGGTGGTATATACGAATTGGCAAGAGAAAAACGTATTGACATCAGTGTTGATAAATTACTTTTTCTATGTCGTATGAAAGCGTTAAAAGAATTTTACTGAATAACTTTTTATTGTATGAATAGAATAATAAAAAGTAGAAATTATTGAAATTTTTTACGTTTTGTGTCAAAAACGGCTCTTGATAATAACACGCACAACACAATTGATCAATTGAAGCTCGGTCTAAGTCCTTTTAACATTTTTTATTTTCTCAAATAAAAATTCAACCATTTTTAACTATACAGTGAAACAGAATGGTACTTCGCAAAAGTTTCAGGACATACGATAAGCAATTGTAGATGAACTTTTGTCGCAGATTGCACCTTCAGCTCATACACCGATATCGAACATCTTAAATATTTTTAATATAAAATTATGCAAATTTTAATGTCTGAACATATCGACTGCGTTCCGCCAAAAGGGCCAATCTGTAATTTTTTCCAGAAAGACAATCTAATTTTCTATTCAATATCGAACTACAAAGTGCCTATATGCATGATGAGATCTGGACCAATTTGTATTTTGCACAGTGCCATAATGCAGATAGGATCTTTGTAGTTCGATATTGAATGGAAAATTAGATTGGCTCTGTCGAAAAAATGGCAGATTGGCCCTTTTGGCGTTTTCTAAAATAGAAAAACTCTGGATTTTTGTACTAATATTTTTGGTAATTTTAAAGAAATTTAAAAAAGCATGATATTATTTGTTGAACTATTTAATATATGACGGCATAAAATTTCTGTGGAGGGTAAAGATGGTGTTTTTTATTGAATCTAGCTAAAAATGAAATAAACGTATCGTAGATAGTGCCTGTTCAACCGCAAGTACAGACCGTTCAAGGCATAATAAATTTTATTTAAAAATACTACACAGAAAAAAAAACATTTTCAAAAGTGGCAGAAACGAGCTACTTTTAAAAACGTTTAACCCAGATTTTGCACTTCTAACGTTTATTTTAATTTTAAAAACAAACATTTTTCAATGAAATAGCAAAACGTTAATTTTCATTTTAAAAACTTACATTTTAAAATAAGATTCTAAAATGTTCGTTCGATTTTTAACAATGGATATTTTAAAATGCTGTAGTAAAACGTTTATTTTCATTTTAAAAACGAAAATTTTAAAATGAGATTCTAAAATGTTCGTTTGATTTTTAATAATAAATATTCTCAAATGTAAAATGTTTATTTTCATATTAAAAACGAAAATTTTAAAATTAGATTCTAAAAGGTTCGTTCGATTTGTAACAATAAACATTTTAAATACAATGGTACTACAATTATTTATATTTTAAAAACGAAAATGTTCGTTATATCCCATTTATTCAAAAAATTTAAAGAAATCCGCATTTCCTCTATTATTTAAAAAAAACTTTATTGGTTTTCAAAATTACAGTTTTATTTTAGTTATTCTATCATCAGCGATGTTCATCTCGTTAAAATTTTTAAGATAATGATACTGTATCCCAGCGTCTATAAAAAAATAGAATTTTGTCAGATATTATTAATTTTATTTAAAATACTAACCTTTTAGTTGTGGCAACAAATGCTCCAACTCAAACTCTATCATTACTTTCTTGCAGGCAAACTGCTGAGTGATGAAATCGATCTTGAAAAATATTTTATTTTCTGAACAAATATCAAATACATAAGTCACTGAAACATATATAACAAACCATTCGTTATTAACAAGTGTTTTGAAACAAAGTATGTGAATTTTATTATGTCATGGTAAAACGTTCGTAGTTGTTTAAAAAAGTTTCGTTTCATTTTTTTGTTTAAAAATGTGCGTTTTCATTTTTATATGGCGTAAAATATTTTTAAAAATATTAATTTTAACCTTCTATATTGTAGTAAAATATTGGTAGTTGTTTTAAGAACGTTTTGTTTTACTTTTCTATTTAAAAATGTGCGTTTTTATTTTTGTATTGCGTAAAATGTTTTTAAAAATATTAATTTTATCCTACTTTATCATAGTAAAATATATTCGTGGTTGTTTTAAAAACGTTTCGTTTTATTTTTCTATTAAAAAATGTGCGTTTTCATTTTTGTATGGCGTAAAATATTTTTAAAAATATTAATTTTACTAAACGGTTTTAAAATGTGCGTTTTTGATTTTTCGTTTTCTCAGTGAAAAGTTATTTGCGGACATTTTATTAATATTTATAAAATATTGAGAAGTTTTTCTTATAACAAGAGTCAATAAAACAAGAGCGATTAAATTCTTTCAGTCACAATATCGCCTGAATATGACATTTCAAATTCAATTCAATATGATAAAAGCATTGTACAATTTGCATCTTCTAAAGCACGAATATGTGTATTTTACTGTATAGTTTCAAATATCGTTTCAACATTTAAAATATAACAGAGTAATTAACGATCTTGTTGCGGCATTACAAATGTGTTTTTGCAAAGGGTAGATTTTTTTGAGCACACCTTTAATATTATGATCTTGGAAATGCTTTGCAACAACTGTCTTTTTGTTTAAATGTTTTTCATCATCCGTTTGTAAAAAGTTTTTAAATAGTTGAATGCAATATATAATGTAAATTTTTTGTTGGCATTTTGCCTTTAAATTTTCTTTTTTAACACTCCCTCTATTTCTTCACCACTTCTTTCTTTTACTATAAATTAAACTTGAAACTTTTTTGCCGCTAAAAATGTAAACAATGAAAACAATCAACGGTGTTCAAAAAGTATCAGTGGTGGTGTTCAATTTAAATTTCTTATAGAAAATCATTGAATGTTGCAAATGCATACCAATGCTTTTTGTTTTTGTAAAAGCAGCTAATTTTGCATTTGAAACTATGCAACAAAATTGTGAAGAGCCCGTGTCCAGCGTTGACACGTGCGTGATTTTGCGTGCGGTGCGTTTCTCGCACGCACCGCAATTATTTACGGGAAATGTGGTAAATGTCCAATTAGAACAAGATAATTCGATACTGCGAGTATAATAAATAAGAAATTTATTAAATGTAAAAAAATATAAAAAAATAGATTTTATCTTCGGAAAAAATCAAGAATAGCTACAACTATCTTTTTTAATATTTTTCTTCCATCTATTTGATACCTCGTTGAATAGATACTGCTAATACCTTTCTTTTAATACCAATAAAGCCTAGTTGTGTTGGAAAACTGAAAAGAACAGCTAGATTTTTAGGCCGTATTTTCCGCATTCGGTGGCATATAACTCCTAAGCCAATTGCGAGTGGCCTGACATTTTGGCAAATCAGATTTTGATTTAGGAGGTCAAACCTTATAATTCGAAAAAAATAGAAATTAAAATTGTCGCTATTCTTGAAATGTTCCCCATTTTCTTGTCAAGTGTTGTTTGCACGATACTGCGGGCAAAATCAGATTTGATGGTTTGATTTTTAAACGTCCCCGCATCGCACGTATTTAACGCAAAATCGTGCTTTGGTTGGACATCTACATTTACCAACATAGCGTCGTTGCGCGTGCAATACCGCGTATCAGCCGTAGGTTTTCATATTTTTATACGCGGTATTGCACGCCCAACGACGATATGTTTGATTTTGTATTCTGCTCGTTTGATTAAAAGCACCGCAACGCATTTCTCGTGTCTACGCTGGACACGGCGTAGATATTAACTCAGATATCGGAAGCGGTATCTGTGTATTCAAAATATAACTGGCATTAGCATTGGTGTAAAAACTGGAATCGGTCGAACATTACTTTAATGTGGTCTCTTTGCAGGCAGTCGACTGATTTTGTCGACTGACTGCTCTTTTTTTATTTTTCAGTGTATCCAATTTATTTAGGAGAGCGAGAGTTAAACGAGTAAAAAGGCGCGCCATTATTTTGGTTCATGCGTGCCGATGTATGGAATACACACAAGCTAACCACACTTGTAACGTACGACGAACACTCGTGCGACCGGCAATGCAATGTCGAGCTCTTGGCTTGTGTTGTTGTATTCATTATGAGTTCGTGCTTAGTGCACCATATTTATGCCTCAGAAGAAAGCACGATGCATGCATGCTTTGATCAATGAAGTTGGTGCTCTTCATTTGCGGGATTCCTTTACAAGCATTTTCAGACGGTTCATTCCTCTTCATTCCGTTGATACAAATATGTTTTTTTTTTTCTCTGCTTGTGATGGAAAGTCGTTTGGGCTCAAGATTGTATACGCGTGTTGTTGTCATATTCAACCACCATGAGATCGATTGAGAGAACGAACTAGCAAACGATCTACACACGGTCAGAGGGGGAATTTTTTCGAGTATTTCTGTCGAGGATCGTGAGAAAGTTTTCTGCTATCATTCCCACACAGCACCATATTCACCTGCTCTCTTGGAACTTGTCTGATCTGATTTTGAATTTTGATTTGCAGTGGAATTGTTTCGGCCTTTGTGCTTATTCTTTGGAACGCACTTGCAGCTGTTGTTGTTTATCTGTTTCTTATTGCGTGTTTGCGGTGCTCTTTGCTATTGGCTGCTTCATAGCTTCATTCATGATTTGAAGCACAGAAGCTTTGAAAAGGACGCGTCTTTTCTGAAGACAACCCTTAAGTTTTATGAATTAAACTCGCTCTATATTTTATGGCTTCACTATATTGAAGGTTTTTAACGGAGTCACAGCTGGACAGAAGATACTAGAATGCAAAGTAAGAAAATCGCTCAATACAGTTACTGGGCACGTTACTCAATCAGCATATTTGATATCCCATATTAATATTGAAAGACTTTTTTGTTTTTGTATGAATGCGCAAAATATTTTTGTATCATAGATCTATCGCTCAATTACAGTGGTGGATACTAAATCTGTACAGTATAATTCGCTTAGCGTCCTTCAATTAGATTCCACCAAATATTGTGCCCTTAAGCGAAAAAGGCGCTTAAGCAAATTTTTTAACGGCCTTATAGAGGCAGATATATAAATTCGCATAAGCACCTAAGTGAGGCTCATAAAAGTAATAAATAAATGCGCCTATCAAGCACTTGTGCACTTGAAAAGATTTAGTTTCAACAAATACAAAGTGTATTTTATCAGAAAAAAACAACATACAAATTAGGGACGATAATAAACTGGTTAAAAATCTGAAGTGTTGTATTTTTAGCAAAGGCTGCTAAACGATGCTTTTAGCATGAAAAATTAATATAAATAACCAAGAATCTAATGATGTTAAAGCAAACGTGCCCTTAAGCGGGAGGTAGCTAAAAATTACATTTTCTTACAATAACGCTAAAAAATGCAGCAGAACATTGATTTTGTGCTGTTAACATACATACTCTCTTAAGCGAATAGGCAGCTAAGCGAATTATACTGTACATGTAACCTATTAATAGCATATTTAGATAAAACGTAGCATCCGTCTTAAGCTTCGTTCGATTTCCGACGATATCGGACAAAATTGGCTTGATGTATTTTTTCCTTGCGTCGTCGTCTACTGTTACGTTGCTTACGTTGCTCAAATACTCTTAACGTGAGTATTTGTCAAAAACATTATTACCAGATTATGAAATTTCATCATTTTGCGTAAAACTGACAAAAACCTTAAATATTTTATACTTATTCTAAGCAATATTTAATAGGTGGCATAATTTTTTGCATCAGCTGTTTTGTTTGTTTTGTTTGTTTTGTTTTTTTTTTTTTGACATATATGATTAATTTTTGCTGCAAATTTGATCATAGTGAAAAGTTTTGTGAAAATTAATAATTATAATGTTTTCTGCGATCGCTTTATACAATTTTAATGAATCGGATACAAAGCAGGCAAAACAGGCAAATCTGCAAAGCAGGTAAAACTCCAATATCCAATCCAACTCCAAATTGCTTGCTTGTGGTTTTTTGTGTGCTAAATAAAATATAAATTAATTGATTCTAAAGTCTTGCATTTGATAATTAAATAATACTTACGATTTATTTTCAGCAACTTTCATGTCAACAAATTTCTAAACGATAAGAAAATTTTCATCGTCTATATTTGACGTTTCGTTTCAAATTTTTTTAATACATCAAGCCAAGTTTTCACTACAGTTACGTTGACGTTCATTTCTGAATCAGCTGTTCTCGTTGGGCTAAGAAATTATTTTTACATCAAGCAAAAACAGCTGACATTCGGCTTTTGAACGAAACCTTCGTGAAATGCACGTTACGTTCGTTTTACAGAAAGATGCTATAAAGCAAATATTTCTTTTTGTTTTTATTTTATAATCTGTAGCATTTCTTTTGTTGCATTTTGGTTTAATTCTTTATAAAGTACAACTCATACGAATGGACAGCATGAACAATTGGGCAGCAATTTAGCACATACATATTAGGAAACTGTATTTACACAGAAGAAAAACAAAACTCAATGGCCGCATTCAGCGCAGATAACTGTTGTAAACTGTAATGGTAGCGCTGGTGGGACATAATCTACTTCAAACGGACATAGTGTCCAAATCAAAACGAATATAAAGTCCATACAAATTTAAATAATTTTACTGAACACGTTATATATCGAATTTTTCAGTTTTATATGACAAAAACAACATTCCAAATCTTATTATCATAAAATAATAAATTGGGAGCGGGTCAGTTTTCTGCTTGCCAAAGGTCTATGTTGTCAAAATGCTGTAATTTTTATTGTATTTTTAAAATACTGTTTGTCTAATTTTCCTTTATTTCAATTTGCTGTTTTTTTTTTAAATTTTGCTTTCAAAAAGTCTGCTACCCATTTACAGCATTTTAAACTTTATTTGGTATACAAAACGGTGTATTTTAAGATTAAATTATTTGCCCTTGTACGGAAATTTGTTATTTTAAGCTTATTTTTCTTAGTTGTTCTCAGTCCATATTTTGCAGAATTTTGGCATAAGAATTATTTAACACACTTTTCTGTTAATTCAGAATTTTGTTATGCACAATTTCGTATACAGAATTTCATACATACAGACAACTGTACCGAACTTTAATAAATTCATTAAATCAATGTATAAAAATTGAACAATTTTTACTAAAAATTGCGCAGTTTTTCATAAAGGTCAATGGACATTATGTCCGTTTACGAAGTAGACATAATGTCCATGGACTTTATGTCCGTTTGGAACGGGCCATGGACCTTATGTCCGTGGACATTATGTCATCTCACCGGTAACGCTACCTTCCACAGTGTCTCCACGTACAATATTTGATTGCATGCGAACTGTCAAATTGAATTTCATGATATATATCTCGTGTGTAGACCACTCATATCATGAAATTGTTCAAATCATGAAATTTATCTCTTTAAATATTTCTTAAGATACAGTGACAGCTCACTTTTCAGTAAAATATGTAAGTGTGTACATTTTTAAGAACTTTTCAAGCAAAAAATTTTGCAAAAGCATTAAAAGAGTGAAAAAACATAAAATGGAATGGAAAATGGAAGAAGTTATTAATTTAATAAACTTTTACAAACAATTCCAAAATGAAATTTCATGAGATGAAGTGCCCACCTAAATATTATAGCATGAAATCTGGATATCATGAAATTCAATTTGACGTTTCGCATACAATCAAATATTGTAAGTGGAGACAGTGCGTTGTTACTCTAAACGTTAAAAAGTTGAAAATTATTTAATTTGATTATTATAATTGTTTAATTATGTAAATAATTTAATTGCAAAGAGGTTTCTCAAAGGAATTTTTTGAGCTCAAATTTTATTTTGAAAACAAAAAATTACACAAACACATAAAAATATTAAAAATATTAGGTCTGTTCGCGTACTTTTCTGGTAAAAAAATGAAAAACGTCATAAGTAATAAAATTGAGAGATAATTAACTTCAACTTTAAAAAGTAAACGAACGCTTTCTGGTAAAATAATGAAAAATGTCAAATACGTCTAAGAAAATCTAAAAAAACTTCGCTGCTACACACACACAGCTACCATTTGACAGTTTTCATCTTTTTACAAGATGAAATTCTTCTTGCAAAAACTTTAAAAAACTTGAACGGAGAAAAAATGTGATTTCCTCTCTATTACCCAATTCTCTCAGTAAACGAACGCTTTTCAGGCACTTTCTAGTAAAAACTTTTGAAATATTTTGTTTGCATTCGACTACGCGAACAGACCTATTTTGATTGTTGATTATTGATGATCAAAATCACCACTTTTGCTCTACGTAAGCTGATTATCAAATTGACAATCGCTTTTAGCTATCGATTTCATGCGACACCGTTGTAGGATCTTGCTAACTCCGGATGTTTTTCCATATATCCTAACATAATGGAAATCTACTGCTTCGTTCAAATTTCTTAAATATATTATATTAATATTGTAATATTTACTTACATTTTTCGCTGGCGAATACAGATTTGGACACAAAATATAAAAATTATATGACAACTGATAATGAGTAAGCTGGAGTAAATAAACAAAGATGAATGCTTCCTTACACGCGAACATGCCACATATAATTGACCATACGAGAATCATGGAGATTTGAGAATAAAAACACTTTCAAAATTGGACTTGCTATTAATGAATTCCATGGTGAATGCATGGCAAACCGGAAATTGAATGCGTTAGAACTCAAAAAGTAAATCGGTTGAAATCATTGGCTTCTCGGAAAAACCGCCCTTGAACTTGCCTTTAAGTATCGTTGGTTGAATGATGACATTATTCTTGAGTTTCTTCACGACCAGTCTTGTTTCATTGCACACTAACGGTTCTTGAGGCTCCGCTGAATAATGATAATAGATTCAAAGCGTATGTGGTGGTAATCCTGGAAAAGCCAATGAATTCAAGAAGTCTGTTGAATAATTGGTTGCTTCTTCCGGATTAGTTACACTAATAAATCATCCGATTTAAGCGAATGTAATAATCCAGCTATTGCATTTTGAATTACGAAAGTAAAATCATCGACATCTTTTTTTTCGCTGCCAAAATACCCAATCATGGTTGATATGAATACATTCGAATCTTTTAAAAAATTGCCAAAAAATCCTAAACTGCTCATGAATTTTCTTAAAGATGTGTACCACAGTGACCTCTGCTTATGCATATTATTATGTTAATCATAAAAGCAGATTAGGAGTTCTCGGCAGTTTTGTAAAAGATTTATACTATAGCGCCGTCTAGTGTTCAAGTTGAATCAAAATAAAAAGCAATGAAACAATGACCGTATCTAAAAACTCCTATATACAAACAGGAGCGTTCCTTGGGGCAGGCGAAGCAGACCCACGCCCGTGGCGCTAAATGTTAAGGGGCGCCAAAATCAAAAATTTTTTTGTTTTTATTTACTTCCTTTTAAAAATTGCAACGCTAACTCACATTATTGGAGAGCTACAATAGCAAAAATTGCATCTCTAACTAATTAAACTTTGACTGTGGAAATAATTTAATTTTTTCTTTAAACGTCTGTCGTGTCATTTTTTTCTTATTGGAAAAATAATAAAATCAATTTAACTTCATACTATTATACCTAACGCAGTTTTATAACAATGTAATATTGGCAATTGAGATTGTTCTGTTTCTCCTTTTTGTCTCGATATTATGTTTTATAAAGTAAGCACCATCAAATATGAATCGTTTTAAAAACTTGCTTTTTAATTACTCAATATTTTAATTTTAAATCGAATTGTGTGCCCCTATTATGGTTTACAACTTTGCTTAAAGTTGAGTTGTCAAATAAAAATCGGTATTATGATTTACAACACAACCAAACTTCTAACTGCAAAGTTGTCTTTCCAGTTGTGTATGTACACTTTTTGGCATTATGAATTACAACCGAACTTGAATGCGGTTGTGTCAAGTGTCAAAATTTTACAACGGCATTTGTGAGGTTGTCTGCTGGTTGTGTTATAAAGGAAAAGTGGCAAATAACTTGTAAGTTGCAACAATTATTAATAAAAATAATATTTAGGAAAGTAACTACCAAAAAACAATTCGATAGGATGGTTTCGTTGCTAGAGAAGTATCCAGATGTGACTAGGGTAAAAGGGCATTTTGGATCTAGCAAGCATCTGACCAATGAGCTCTGGGATAAGTTTACTGTTGAGCTCAATAGCATCGGGCCTCCAACACGCTCTCCACAGGAATGGCAAAGGGTTTGTTATAAGTAAAATAAATAAAAGAAAATTTTGCAAAAACATTATTTTATTAATAAATATTATTAAACAACTATACCAACTTGAAAAGAAATTTGGTTAACAACAAACAAAATATTTCCGCAACAGGAGGAGGTCCGTCACAAGAGATTAGTTTGACTCCACTTGAAGTGTTGCCGATTGGACTAAACTCCACAATACTTTAATACCGCCAGGCAGACCTTTCACATTTCAAATTCACATTTCAATCCTCAAATGCTGATTAAAGGGAAAATGATTATAACCACTTGAACTGCCAACTGCCCAATCAATGTGCTCAAACCACAAGCCGATCTCCACTTCTTCCCAGCCAATCTCCTGCATATCAAAGCCGATCTCCTGCGCATCCTAGCCGATCTCATGTGCATCCTAACTGATTTCCTGCGCATCCTAGCCGATCACCTGCACATCTAAGCCGTTCTCCTACATATACAAGTCCATCTCTACAGCATCACCGATCGCCTACTAATCCTAGCCAATCTTCACAACCTAGCCAAACTGTTCCAAATCCCAGCCGTGGGCGATTTACCAAAGTACACAGCATTGAGGAAGAGCGTCTCAATGCTTTTAAAACACAAGCAAAGAACCAAATAGAAATTTTGAAAAATTTCTTTTAAACTTTTTCTTTAAACCTTGTTCAATTGCATTAATAGATAAAACAGTGAAAATAAAAAAAGCTGTTTTTGTATATATTCGGCTGTAAAAATTGCATTAAATTCTATTACAATTTTTGAAAGCATTCCATACAACTCAACTTAGAATGGTTGTAAGCCATAATACCAACAAATATTCCAGTGGTGTGCTAAGTTGAGTTGAGTTGTAGACAACCCAACTCAGTTTGGTTGTAAATCATAATAGGGCTAGTGATTTACGTGCTCGCGTAAATCACATATCCAACTAATTGAGATTTTGATTTGGCGGATATGAGATTTATTTCATTTCCACGTAGGTCCTTGGGTTGGACAATGGCCGCAAACCAGTTAAAATGAGTATAGTGTATAGTGATTTGGATTGTTGAATGAGTATAGTGTTTTGGATTGTTTTTGAAATCAGGATTGTTTTTCGAGTACCTTAAATTGATAATCACTATAATTTGATTCGATGTTGCTTATTTATATAGAATTAAATATACTTAAATACGCGTTTTATATGTATTACATTTTTAAATTCCGCTGAAAAGCCAATTAATGTGCTTAGTGGAAAATCCTTATGGCCAATAGAGGGTATGTTTTAGTACGTAGGTGCATTCTGTCTGTCCCGGCTGATCCGGGCAGGATCTAGAATATAAATCGTGCATGCGTATAGGTCGGGTATACGTATCTTTGAAAGATTCATACCTCCGGGCGAATAAAAAAAAATAGCAATTTTTTTTTAATTTTTTGCTGTAATGAGTAAAAAAGGAAAATTAAGTTGTCTTCGGCACAAAATAAAAGAAAAGCGTTAAGAGATAAAGACGATAAGTGTCTTCAAAACTCTCTCTCAAATTTTTTTAAATGTGCTCCATAAAGTGATGTTAAAAACGAAATTGATGGTCAGTGACAGGCCTGCAGACAGAATTAACCCAAGGGGTGGTTTTGATAAACAAAAATATCGATAGTCTTTGATATCGATAAATAAAAAACGGTACTTTTTATAGGTATATTAAATATTTGTTCAAATTGGTGACGCACAATATGTTGAAAAATTGTCGATTTGATATAAAACTAAAATCTATAATGTTTATTGCCGATTGATATGCTTTTAGAACTCGCTCAAGATCCCAATAAATGGCGAAGTTTTTTACAAGATTTTTTCCTAATATTTGATCAAAGAAGTAATAAAAACATTTCTTCAAGTACATTTTTTAATAAAACTGGTATGATTTTCGTTTTTAATGTGATTGGTTTTTAAAATGACTTATCAAGCATAAAAATTGGATAAAAAGTAACAGAGTTGTGATATGTTAGTTTTCGAAAAAAAATTATTTTCTTGTTTCAGTAAAAAAAAAAAATCGTAGAAATCCAAATTTGAAAAAATTACAATGAAGTGATAAATAAATCCTGAAACAACACTTATTACAAAAACAAAAAATTTGTGAACAAAAACAAAAACTAGATTCAAAAAGTTAAAGCTGTTGACTTTACTTTACTTTTTTCACCCTGAAAAAATTGACTATTTGGTGTGGTTTGTAGGCCGGCGGCATCATTGGACAGTACTTTTTCGAAAATAATTAAAATTGCAACGTTACAGTCAATGGAGCAAGGTACCGTGCAAAGATAACCGACTTTTTTGCTCAAAATGGAAGAATTGGACTTGGTTGACATGTGGTTTTAACAAGACGATGCCACATGCCACACGGCACGAGATACCATCGACTTATTGAGAAGCTAGTTTGGTGAGCAATAAATCTCACGTTTTGGTGCAGTCCATTGACCATCAAGATCATGCGGTTTTAACCCCACTAGACTATTTTTTGTGGGGCTACTTGAAGTCTTTCGTGTACAGTGACAAGCCAGCCACAATTGCAGCCCTGGAAGACAACATTACAGCTGCCACATCCGACATTGTTGAGATACCGGCCGAAATGCTGGAAAAAGTATGTCAAAATTAGAGCTTACGGATGGACTACTACCTCAAGTGTAGCCGCGGGCAAAATTTATATGAAATAATCTTAAAAAAGTAAATGGCAAGCATTGATATATCGCTCCAAATAAATATTTCATTCACTATTGCATTTCACTATTGCTTAAAAAATCACCCTTTGTATTTATGATCTAATTTTTTTATGGTTTTTTGTTGTCAATTTTAATTAAACGAGTTTTTAGTTTTTATCATATTCCACATTATAAAACACATGTTTCTGCGATTTATTTTTAACTTAATATATTTTAAGAACGAGATATATATTTAAGCCCATTTATTTGAAGTGATTTAAAAAAAAATATGTTAAGGGCGCCAAAATTATATCTTGCCTGTAATTCCAAAATGCTTTGTTGCGCACCTTTTTACAAATTTGTATGTTAATCGTATTAGCAGTTAAAGTGTTTTTGGCATTTTTGTAAAGAATTTGGTGTTTTTCTAATTTTCTTGACGTAAAAACTTTCTTTTTGCAGAGACAAACACAAAAAAAAAGAAGCTCAAATCGAACGATCCGTTCTCGAGTTATTAGCGTTCGCATATATGCCACTCATTTTTATATATAAAAGATAATATGGACGCACTGTGCGATGGAGACCGTTTGGGTATCTTTTTTTTAACGTGACGTTTAACGGCATATTGACACTTCACATTACGCTTCTATGCAAAAAAGAAATATTTCCCTGCACTTTAACTTCTACGAAAAAAAATCTAGATCATCTTCGTATTTTTGGGCCTTTAGATTAGAACCTGCCCTTTAAAACCCAATCCATGATATCTGACTTATTACTGCATGATTTGTGGTTGAGAAATATGTAAGTATAGAAATGAGTACACATAAATTATGATATATCGTCCACTGCATGCCAAAACCATGAATATGAAAAATTCGATTTTGGGTTTATCGGTGTTTCTGATGCAGTTTTGTATAAGGAACATTGTATCAACATATGGAATAGGAATGTGGATCAGATCTGCCACAATAATACAGTTCCAAATCAATGAATGGGATTTTTTAATTTTTTTATCGTGCCAAAAAATGAATGTGCTACATTCATTGCTCTGGAACAAACATTTCAACAAAATTGGAATTCTTTTGCATGCCAAAACAATGAATGTGTTCTAAAATCCGTTAGGAGTCAGGTAGTGCGGAATCTTTTATGAAAAAATTCTGTTATTCTGTTATGATTCTCCATACAAATTTTTGAGCTGTCAAAAAATTTGTTACGAAACCAAAATTCGTATTCTGCACGACAATCTTTTATGAAATCTGTTATAAATCATTTGGTATTCTGCATGACAAAATCTGCTATGAAATCTGTTATGAAAGACAACAGAATAACACAGGGACCGTACCGATTATGGTTTTTATCAAAAAAGTCAGATATTAACAGTTATAATTTAACTTTTATTTTTTCCGACAAAAATACTAGTTATATAATGCCTTTTATTTTTTCGTTCAAAACTAACTGTAACTTTCGACTTTTATTTTTTTGGTCAAAAAATAACAGTTATTTTGTGCCTTTTATTTTTTCGGTGAAAAATATCACGCAATTTGAATTTTTTTAAAGGCCATTTGAACGGCAAAAAAGGTTTTATGCAATTTTTATCGTCTCATCAGCGCGCACATTTTGAGCTATAAAACTTTTTAGTTTTTAAAGTTTTTTATTTGTTTTTTGACCGAAAAAAATAAAAGGCACAAAATAACTGTTATTTTTTACCTAAAAAATAAAAGTCAAAAGTAACAGTTATTTTTGCCCTAAAAAATAAAAGCCAAAAAATAACAGTTAATATTAATTTTTATAGTAACAGCGAAAAATTTAAAAGGCATTTAATGTTCGCGAAGCTGCTGCCATTACGATAATAATAGTATATTTAAAAAATCCTCCGGCCACTTTTTCGTTATGCCTTTTTTATTTGAAAATTGTAAAATAACAGTTATTTTCGGTCCCTGGAATAACAGACACATTTTTCTGTCTTTTATCGTAACAAATTTTTAGAAAGTGAACATTTTGGTCTAAAAAATCTATATTTATTTAAGAATTTCAATAAGAAATGCTGTAAAGAGGCCACAAATAGAAGCAACCTGATTGTTGAATATAAACATATGCTTATGCTTTTGTTTAATTTAATGTTTTGTAGAAGAAACCATCGAGCAACTCTACTAGAGTTTCAATTTATGCATTTTTATGGGTATGGATCCTGCCAGGCCTCATTACGAGGCAACAACATTTTTGAACTGTCTCTGCTCAGCACATCCAGGTATATTTCCCTCTGCTCCACGGTGATTTTTTTCTCTCTTTGTCCTATAAAAATTACAACATTTTTTCAAAGCAATATAACTAAATTATGAACCTTTTTTCGCTCTGCATTTTGGTTTGATAAATTTTCTTTTTCAATTTATTGACAGCAATCAGCTGTTTCATAACAGAAGTTAACTGAATTGTAATAGATTTTTGTTTTCGAAGATTGATAACAGGGTGCCATAACAGATCGATGGCAGAATACCAATTTTAAAAGATCTTTTATGATCGGCATCTTTAATGATTAATAACAGAAAATTCATAACAGAATAACAGATCTGGCAGAATAGGCCCAATTACTCGGTTTTTGAAGCATGAATGTTTGTAAGACCTAAAATTTTATAAATTGGAAATTGTGTGCATGCCAAAACAGTGAATGTGTTCTAAAATTCGTTTGGAGAGAGGTAGGCCAGCCAAATTTTAAACTATTATGAGGTCACTAAATACTTACCATTCGGTAAATGAAAGTGTTAAAAAGTTTTGTTTCCCTAATTTTCAGAAGCATTCAAACCTTTAAACTCGTTTTCCCAAAAACTATAAAAAAGCACATTCATGGTTTAGGCATGCAGGTGACGTTATGACAAAAAATGTATTTGCTGCAAATTATGTATTAAACGATGACCTTACTCACATTCTGTGGTTATATATACATAAAATCTAAAATTATGTGCAACTAACCAGAGGAAGAAATTCTTAATACAGTACCATCATTTTTAGTAACAGGTTGATTTCACCAAAAATCTGATGGCATATTCGGATTAAGCAGATGATTTTACATAAAAATATGTTGTATGCAAATGGTGTGTCTAGTGTTCTGCCGAATATTCGGTTGCGGTTACGGCCAGTTTCAGCCCTTTTTGTCAGTTTCGGTCAATTTCGGCTATTCGGCCATATTGAGGCCTCAACCGAAACTGGCCGAAACTGACACAACTGGCCGAATAGCCGAAACTTTTGGTAAAAACTTCTTGCATCAGTCATTTAATTCAAATATAAAAATATTTACAACGCATTGTACAAAACAAAAATTATGAATTATTTTACAATTTGATTTCTCTTGCTAACGCAAAATATTTTGGTTAATTTTATGCGTTCGATACCTTCATTTTCGATTTTATCATCTCTATTGCAATTCATACTAAAGTTTTATAGGAACTGAAGCCAAAAATTGATAATTAAACTTACGAAGGAATTCTGTGTGTGTGGAATAAAGGAAAAGAAAACGAAATATTTATATTTTTATAATACTAAGGCCTTTTGCACACTTGGTCAACGCAATTCCAATGCAACTTCAACGCAACAGTGAAAAAGTTGGAAAGCAGTGCAACTACAAACCGAATGCTTTCAGACTTGCTTCAAAAGTCATGCAACATATAATACAGTGAAATTCACTTATAACGACCTCGGTTATAACAACATTTCTGCTATAACGTCGTATTCTTGAAGTCCGCATTTTCTAATTTCTCATTTCTTAGGAACTGCGTTTGCTTTTAACGTCGGTGGATATAACGACGAGTTCGCATATAACGACGCAGTTTTCATAAAATATAATAAATATTTTCACATATAGCGACGACGAAAGCAAGTTGAGACTAAATTTGCTTACTTATGAATTTTATTTTATTTATATGTGAACAAACAATATTCACTGAACATATTTGCAATTTTTGCTTTGTTGAAAGGGAAATAACCGTATAAAATTCGCATGTGATTTTGCTCAGTATACATTTGTTCCTTCAAATGCATGACTGATTTTTTACTGTGTTCAAAATGCCTCCACAAACTAAACGTAACGCGTTCATCATTGAAGAAAAATCTGCAATAATCTGGCGGCTTGAAAACGGCGAGGAATTTCTTGCGTTATATTCTTCAATATCCATCATATGGAAACATAGCAAAAATATAAGGATCACACCTCAAAATGTAGAAAATCCAAAAATCGCGATATATACCTCTTACCTATCATATTTTACTAGAAAAAGCCAATGATTTAGTTTAAATTTTGGGTAAAACGAATTTTTCTTGTTTAGATAGTTTGATTTACCATTTTCGATAGCGACACTGCATTGTTAACTGCAAGGTTTCAGGTGAAACAGGTGATGTATCCCAAGGTGACTACAGAATTTTTCCCAAAACTTCGAGATGGCTATTTGGACTCAGAAAAAATGTATAATGCTGATAAAACAAGGTTCTTCTTTAAACTCATGCCCGATAGAATTTTAAAATTTTAAGGTAAAAAGTGTATATGAGGCAAAGTTTCGTACTACAGTTTTGGTTGCTGCAAAAATGGATGGAAGTTTTAAAAGGAAATTATTTTTTATCAGAAAGTCAAAGAAACAAAAAAACTTATTGTATTTATTTACCCTAAGTTTTATGTTTTTATTTTTACTATTGATAATAACTTTTTCTCTATAATAAATGAATCAAGTTAATAATGAAAAAAAAAAAATTATGTGTGCATATAACGACATTCGGTTGTAACGACGAAATATTCCGGTCCCTTCAGGGTCGTTACAACCGAATTCCACTGTAATTGTAATTATATAATAACTCATGTTTTTCGACTTCTTGCACTAATTTAATATTTAACATCCTGCAAAATATTTCTTCTTCTTTTAAATTCTATTAATGAAAAAAGTAACTAATTAATTAACTTATTCACCTTGATAAATTATAGCGTACTGCACTACAAATAATTCCATTCACAAAACAAACAAACTGATGCAACAAGTCGCCGATGAAAATTTCGGAAAGCCGCGTTGCGTTGAACAGATTGAGAACGTGTCGAGAACTTGTTGCGTGCAAGTTGTTTAATCTGAAGGTTCCGGTATAAATACACAGGCTAGCAACTTGAGTTGGAGTTGCGTTGACCAAGTGTGGAAAAGGCCTAAACCTTAAGAAAAAAATACTTTGTTTTGTAGTTCTATAAAAATGTGCATTGCTGGTGCATACTATTTTGAGTGTGACTGAAGATATAAAGTATGCAATGCTTTTGTAATAAAAATAAAATAAAAAATTGTCTCATTTATTATTATAGCAAACTTCAATTATAATTATAGTAAACTTCAATATTCAAAAAATAATTTTTTTATATTTAATTTGTGCTTATATGTATGAAAGTACTTTGTTTCCTTTTAATAAAAAGAAAATAATTTGTAAAAACTTAAATTTTCATATTAATAACTAGTTTCGGTTTCGGCCAAAACTCTGGTTTTGGTCGGACACTAGTTGTGTCACTTAAATGCAAATAAAACTTTATATTTGAAACATCCAGTAAATACGCCGTAAAAATCACTTTATTGAGCGGCGCTAATCCAGTTTGAGAATATTCTGGACTCTTTTCGTCCTTCGGGATCATATGCACCCAGAATTCAGAATCTGGCCTTGCAGGAAGATTCTGGATTACTTTAGGTAAATATAAACATAAATTTTTTTCTTTTTATTTATCAAAACTTAAAAACTGAATAAAAAAAAACTGCCCAAATACTGGGAAAAATAGGAATCCTGTCTACCATCTCAAAATACTGCCCAAAACAGGATCAACTGCCAATATGGCAACATTGACGCCTAATAACATGTTTTTCACGGCACGAGTTACTTTTGTTGAAAATTGGCATAAAATTAAGGCTTTATCTTAATCTTTTTGCGTTTGAATCAAGTTTCACTTTTCAAATTTACAAAAACAAATGCAGTTTGTCACTTTTCAAATGCAGTTTGCTTAAATATTTTTGCAAACATCCTCAGTATGACAATAATAAAAAAGCTTGCTTAACCCATTAAAAGCCAAGAGTGCGTAAAACCAAAAATATTTTATTCGTTTTCTTTCAAAACAGTAAGGACATAAGAAAAGTAAAATATATGTAAAAATTTAAAAAAAAAATATTTTGAGTAGGTGTTTGAGTCTGTACTCCAGCAGGTATAATGGCTCAATGTAAGTCAAAAATATGCTCATGTATTTAAATGAAAAACTTTTAAGCAATCTTTTTCTACGCACAGTGCTGCAACGCATTACTCGCAAGACCATTTTATTCGGTTGTGACATTGACGGCAACGTAGCGGTTTCCCAATTTTTTTTTGGAAAATATGATTTCCAGCTGTAGTTGCTCTTTGACCATATTGGGACACCTTCACAATGCTTTGACTGCTGAGCTCCGCTACTCAGCTCCTGAAGAGGTATATCGTCTTCGCTATCGCAGCTGCAAAATATCTCTACTTCACCTTGATCTCAGCATCACGTTTATCTTCATGCGTATTGCAATCTGGATCTGGTGGAATAACTGCCACGTCGAAAAAAGCATGGTTTGAAGACGTTTGCACAAAATCTAAAGCGCTGCTCAGGTTTTCAAATGCTTTGTCATAAGAGCTTGATGGTTTGATGCTTTGAAACGCCATTAAATTCTAAGAAAAATCTAGAAAAAATAACTATGGCTGGTATTGTACTTCAGCAAGTACATTGTTTTTATAACTCACCTAATGTTCACAAAAGTAATTGTTATTTTCCAAACTTATTGAAATTATAAAACCACAAATATTTTTCGGTGCAAATTGCGTAAAAACTTTTTCAGTTTTGGCGAAATATATATTGAACGTAGACAAACGATTACTGACCTACACAAAATGCGCAAAACTGACAAGGATGCATCATAACAAAGCAAAATTTTAATAACCCTTAATCGTTGTCTTTCCTTTGTAAGCGCACATTTGTTAACCAAACATCACGTAATGCAAAACAAAAACAAACACTGGAACAATTCTGTTCTTATTGGATTTATAGCTTTTTAATATGACTGTTTTTCTGTACTTTGAAATGCACAATGGCTAGGAATGGGTTAAACGAAAAATATTTAAAAATCATGAAAAAAGTAAAATATTATTAAACATTTATTTAAGCAAGTGATCATAAGAACTAAATTGAAAAAGAAAATTTAAAAATTTTGGAGATGCGGGGCATCGATCCCCGTACCTCTCACATGCTAAGCGAGCGCTCTACCATCTGAGCTACATCCCCGATGTATATGTTGATGCTTATAGTTGCATAAACAGCAAGAATGCAGTTAATACCTAAAACGTGAAAACACGCTCTGCGTTTCCATTCGAGCTCTTGAATTACGTACTCAATTTCAACAAATGCAAAGCTTTGCGTATGAGGCTCAATGGTCTAGGGGTATGATTCTCGCTTTGGGTGCGAGAGGTCCCGGGTTCAAATCCCGGTTGAGCCCAAATTTTTTTTTCACTTTGACTTAATTAAATGAAAAAAAAAGACTTATTTTTTAAGGTACATTTTCTTTTAATTTATTTAAAGCAGCTGCTGTCGTTTTAAATTTTGATACGTTTTAATAAACTTGTACAATAATTCAACTAGTTCAATTTATCATTAGAATTTTTTAATTTTATCAACAAAATTTTTACTTAGCTACATATATTCGTACATAAAGTTTTTCTCTGAATAAATGTGAGTGTTATACATAAAAATTTATTTTATTTTGCATAAAAAGTTAAAATTTCAATACATTTGTTTATTTTGTGTTATCGTTTAGTAGATATATATTTTCAAGCATTATTTTGGCTTAAAAACTTTTAATTTTTTTTTCTGTTTTATAATACTAATTTTCTTTCTTATATACACTTTGTATATTTTATTTCTAGGATACCAATGGATTCGGTTGTTACTTTGTTTGGTGTCTTGGTTGAATTTTGTTCGTGTTTTTGTATATGTATGCATGTAAAAAAAATATTAAAATTATATTTTTTTAAAAGAACAAGTAAAAGCATTGTAAATATGCAAAAAAAAAAAATTAGATATAAATCGGAAGACATTAGCTAAATAAAGATAAGATATTGTTAAATATTTAAGTTCATAAAAATTTTTAAATGCCATTTGAAAGTTAAGAGAAAAAAATTCAAGATCTAAGGGACAAACGTAAAATAGGCTTACATATATTTAGAAGAAAAAAAATTAAATTAAAATTGAATGGTCAACACAAAGCCTCTCTCTCAACTTTAGCCAGGGAAGTCTTTAATTTGAAGATAATTGATTGAATTCTTTAATTTGAGTGTTTAATTAAGAATTTAAATTTTAATTTAAAAAACAAAACAAAACAAGCAACAGAGATTTATTGGGAAATAATATTAGTAAAAGCAGAAGCATGACATAAAACAGATTGATTGATTTAATTTTTTAAAGCTTACATTTTACTCAAAGATTTTCTCAAAATAATTCGCAACAAATTAAGCACAAAACGTGTTTAAATTTTAGTTTCAAAGTTTTATTTTTTGTGCATTAGATATAGTAGAACATCAATTAATATAAATATATATTTTGATATCCATGTATGCTTCTCTATAAATAAATATATCTAGTTTTTTTTTGTATTTAAGTTTATGAACATGAAGACACATCAATTTGAGATAGACATTTACTTGTAATAAATATATAAATATTTATAAATACTATATGTATAGGTTAATGTATGTATGTCAGTGCGTATGCAATCGCTTGTTTATATTGATACAATAACAACAACTACCATGTAAGCATACATTTTTTATACTCATTCCACACACTCACACAATATAGCTTGTTATAGCTTTAGAATTCGTTGGATAAAAACAATTCCAATAAAATTTCAACACACATTTAAGAGAAACTTAGTGCATTATTCTGTATCACGAAGCAGCACACCAACGACAAGCAAGCCACGAGAAGCGATAGAAATTCGTATAGAAAAAGTATTGCTTCTCGTGTCTTGCTTGTCGTTGGTGTGCATTTTCGTTGTACAAAATAAAGCAGTTAGTTTTATATTCCGGATGGGCTGTTTTAAAGTGACCACAATTTTGTTTATATCTGAAAAGAAAAACTTATCAAAGTATCTAGATAAAATTTTTTGATAGCAATATTTTGAACAGTGTTGAGTATAGCTTTGAGTCAGGAACAAAGTAAGCGCTCAAGGAACGCCTTGGACAGATTTAAGTAGCATTTTTTAATAAATATAACATTTATACTAGAACACTTGAGATTCTACAACAAACATTGACAACTTTTTGTGACTTAATATTAGAAAAAAAATATAGCTGTGACAAAACTAAATACACTTAGAGAAACAAATTAAAAATACTTAAACATAGCTTCGATGATGCCACGAATTGTGTTGTTTTCAATTATTTTAGTATTAGAGATATTTGGACCACCGCTACCGATGCATTTTTGTGTTTATTTTATTTTTCTTTTTATTTGTTTTGTGTTTTTGTTGCGTTCTCTCACTCCAAAAGTTTGCATGGGCAGCTTCGTTGATTTGATTTACAAATGCTTGTTAAATTAAAAACATTTTTTGAATAACGATAAGAACCTAAAAACTCTTTCGAATATTGTTCGTCTAGTGCGTGGAGTTGTTGTTATTCATGCAGCTGAAAAATATTAGAGGAGATATAAATAAATAACTAAACTAAAAAAGACATTTGAATGAGAAAGAGAAAATTGGCAAAGCAGTAAAAATAAATTTTAAATATCTACAAGCATAATAACCTAAAAAACAAACGAAAGATTTGCACAGAAGTGTGAGTGTATGTATGTGTGTTGAGAAAGGTATAAACCTTGCATAATTATTAACAATAATAAAAGCACATCTAATTACTTCTGGACAATTATAGCCTTATATATGAAAAGCTCGCTTAATCGCATTAAAGATACGGCTAAATATTTTTGTGGTTTACGATTAAGCGCTCGTTTTCTTGGGCTGTGCGCAAAAGGTCTCAAATTGTATATGAAAAACAACAACACGAAAAATTGGGGCTTATACTTAATTTTTTGGGGCCATTTTTCCCTTTTTGGTGTGGAGGTATTTTTCAAATTTTAAATAACAATAAGTGGAGTTACTTCACTGCGCCTTAACTGGTTTGCCCTTGAACGGAATGTTAAAAATAACATTTCGTAAAATGGCACATAATTTTGCCATAAAAAGCGCGACTTTTTAAAAAAATATTTTCCCTGTGAGCCTTTTATATCCGTTGAACGGAACATCTGGGGTCATTTTTCATTTTAGTTTGGGGCCAAATTTAATTTTATATATTGGGGTAATATATTATTTAGAAAAAATGGAGCAAATTTGGAGTCTATTTTAATTTTTCGTTTTGGGGCCATTTTGCGCAGAGCCATTTTCTTAAACAACAAAGATACCTTTTTCGATTTGGCTTTTATATCCTTGATCGATTCAAAACGGTGTTCCGGGAACGGTCTTTTGAGCTTTATGAATATTCAAAACGGTGATTTCAAAACGATATGAGTCGATTTTTTGGAGAAAAAATTGTGAATAACGAATGTATTGTGGAATGGTTAATTGAATGTTTTTGGCACCAAACAAGACTTGACTCTTGTCAAGTCTTGACTCTTGAGACCCAAATTCTCTTTTAAAACGTTTTGAACAAATTCAATGAAAATATTAAGAGTGCCACCAAGGTCGCTTATGGTCTACAGATAATTTTCAAGCACCAATTCCTTTATTTGAGTGACGTGTTACTTATACGTTGATGCGTTTAGTCGTCTTTGGTGAGATTCATCTTCGACACTTTCTCGTCGCTCTTTGAACATCTTGTGCAGCTCAAACACTCTTGTTCTTGCTTGGTCACCAACATTATCTGTTGCACAAATTCCATTTCACAAGCAAAATAAAATGCATTGCCTTTGCCCATAAAAATTACACATAGCATAAATCGAAAAACTTTTTTTTGTTGTGTACGAAAACGAGAGCTAAATGGTAAACCACTAAACATAATGGCATGAAATTTGATACAGATGCCAAACACAATGCTACCAACTAAAAAAAAAAAAACAATCTAGCCGTATCTATAAGGCGCGTGCAGTTTAAAGTGACATGTCTAGTTTACATTTGAACACGGCTTAGAACGCGGTTCTAGCCAGCAGAAAATTATCTTAGATTTGCTAATGCTGCAACATTAGTGAACACATGCATAAATTTTGTTTTTTTTGTTTTGTTTTGGGTACAATTTATTTTGTTTTATACATTATAAGTTATTTTTTATTGGCTGTATTTGACAACTGTTGTCATACATGACCTAGTGATGAGTTATGCATTTGTTACTAGGAAAGCTTGGAGTCAATAGTTTTATAATCGTTGCTAGGATATATCATATTTAAAATAATTCTTATTTAACTAATGATGTTTCATTTGTACATATAGATATTTTTGAATGACCTATGTATTAAAAGTTAATTTTTTTTTTTAATATGTTAGGAACCAAATTATTACAATGACATGCTTTATTAACACTTTTTTATTGAAAAGTATTTTAAGTTAATAAAACAAACTTAAAAATATAGCTGCTGGTGCATAAATTTTTATTAAATCTTTAGTTGTTTTCATATTCAAGACTCTGTCATAAAAAATTAAAGTTTTCTAAAAAACTTTTATTTTAAATTAAATAGTTTTCTAATTATAAAGCAATTAGGAGTTAAATAAAAACTAGACTTATTTAAAAAACACACATTAATAATAGTTGTTATAAAACTTAAAATAAACAAACAAACACATGTCTTCAATACAATGTTAATGTATAAGCTATGGCTTTAAAATTGTTTATTTTTTTTCTTATTTAAGTTGAAGTGAACATTCAGATTTTTTTATCTAGTATTGTGCTGTGTGCATAAAATTTGTAAAGTTTAACAATTCTTAACAATTATATAAATGTTTTCATATTTAAAAAACTCTGCTTTATATCTACGTATATGTGTCTGTTTTTTAAGGTTATTCTAATGAGATGGACTGTCAGTGAATCGTTGTTTAAGACCGCGTGCTTTGCTGCATGATGCACGGCGCAAGGAACTAACGCTGCCACCAAAATTATCGTGATCTAATGATTCCGATGAGAATGCTACGGATATGGATAAGGATACAAAATAACCAGATACAAATACAAATACTCAGTTATATGACATTATGTGAAATATGGTGAAATAAGTATTGCAAAATGCTACTAATAAGTGATTTTGAATTAAATGCTGTACTTCGGGTCGCTTAGTAGTTGATGCAAATATAGTATTTGATAATCAAACAATGCGATTTGCTGTTTAATTGTTTATAATTTGGCAAAAATTAAAGAATAAAATTCGACTAAGAGGACTAAAACTAAATTCTTTTATTAAACTAAGTTCTTCATGACCAAATGAAATGGCCGTGTCTACATAAATTAATTAATAGATTTATATTTGTTTTGAATACAAAAGTAAAATACTTGCATCACTTTTATTTTTCGAATTTAATGGGAAAGTTGATTGGTGAAGACAAATAACTGATTTTTCGATAGGATTATGCCAGAAAATCACCATAGACAATAAATTATGTGGCAATATGGAATAACAGTATATCTTATTTTTTGAACTTTTCAGGAGAGCATTTTTATATCAGTTTAGCGCTGAATCAAAATTTTATATTTTCATGCTGATTTCTCAAATGTCTTAAGAATTGTTATCTTAATATATTCTTTATCTTCTGGCTTTAAAATTGTATCCAAATTGCTTAAACTTATGAATACGTAGATTAAAATGAAATGAAGAATTCAATTTGAGCATATCTCGAGATATGCTGTTACTCCATATGACCACAGAATTGTTACTGAATTCCGAATTCGCACGGCTGTCTGACTATCCTCAACTCTAAGTAAGCTGTGTTAGTAAAAATAATTATAATATAATAATAAAAAACAGTACTGGGTTCTATCTTGAAGGATCTTCTTACGCATGTTTTCTAAACAATCTGATTGGGTTTTAAATTAACAATGCAGTAGTGTGCGGCATTCGTTAATGGGCACATCTCTTTTTTCCAAAACTTGTAAAACAAAACACTTCTAGTTGAATTTTGGAACGTAGGTACATGAATTTATCCATTTTGAAATTCAATATATACAAAATGTAACTTAAAATTATTATATTTTTTTTTTCTACAAAAACTCACTTTTAGGGTGGACATTAGTAAACATTTGAACTAAAAAAAGTTATATCGCCATTTTAGTATTTCGTATGTCCTCCTTTATTTTGAATAAGGGACAAAATTCGATTTGGCATAGAGTCAACTAGCCTTTGTAGGGTTTCTGATCCGATTTCACATCAAGATTGACGAATCGCATTTTTGAGTTCGAGCACAACTTTATTAGCAGGAATGCCCAAAGGGTTACTTACAATGGCAGCAAGTTGATATGTTTTTAAGAAAATCAGTCTCTCGATTGTCTTGAAACATGTATGAACGAATTATCTTGGTGGAAAATTAACTCTTTATTAGGCTCATTTTTATAATCAGCCCTATCATGAATAATTTTTCAAGTGGAACCAGAAAAGGGTGTTTTCATTTTAAGATAAAGCTCAAGAATATTTTGAAAATTTTTAATGCAAATTTGTTCATATACGGTTTAGCAACCAATTTGCATTAAAATTTTCTAAAATGATCTTGAGCTGTATCTTAAAAATTAAAACTTCCTTTTCGGATTCCGCGTGAAACCTCCAACCATTAAAGTTTCTCCACCACTAAAATTTAGTGGTAATAGAAAATTTTAATGGTACTGGAAAAAATTTGCATTATCACTACATTTTTAATGGTAATGGAAAATTTTAAAGTTAAAACCAAAAATTTGCATTACCACTAAATTTTTAATAGTAATGAAAGAAATTTACATTATTACTAAAATTGCAAAAAACCTCACCAGTACAAAATTTTTCAAGTATAAAATTCTGCTATTAACATTACCACTACATTTTAAATACTATTAGAAATAAGTGTAATAAAACACTATAATAAGAACCAAAATTAAATAATGCTTTTTCCTTTTTATAATAAAATTTAAAATCAAATATAAATGTTATTATATAAATTAAATGTTATTTTATAATGAAACCATGTCACTCACAAAACATTATACTTGAAAATTTTTTACATATTAATGGTAATGCATTTTTTCCATTACCATTACATATTAATGGTAATGCATAGTGCTGATATTTTTAATATAAAATGCTAACGATTGCATTTTCTGCAGTTGAAAGACAAGTTGCTTCTTTATCCAAACTTCTGCATATCATTAAGGTAACGAAGAAGTTTAATAGGACACTTTTTATCAACACTCTATTAACACAATATCTAATCTCCAACTCCAATTGAAGCAGAGCAAAATGTTTTAGCAAAATCAATACTTTTGCATAATTAAGCAAATAACGAGACTATCGTCGGGCATATATGTTTATAGATAAATATGTATGTATGTTTTGCATTATTTTTTTTACGAATACAAACATTTTCATAACTGATATTTCGGTTCAAAAATAACAGCACGATAAAAAGGTGTACGTCTTCATTAAAATCAACTTTGAATGGTACTAAAATGTGCAGATTGCTAATAACTAAATATCGCGAGATAAAAGTTTTATAATATAATGCTTGCAACACAAAAAATATTCAAGCCAAGATGCAAATTCGAGTATCAGCTATTCTTTTGATTATCTATAAAATTTCAACACGCTAACTACTGCAACAAAATATTAATATTTACCTTTTTCCGTGGGCGAGCCTAGCGTTAGGCTACTCAAGCTGGAGCTTAAATTGTAGGGACGTGGGGAGGCAGGTACTGGTACTAGATCGTCGTTGGGCAAGCAAGTCTCTACCATGGCCTCCAAGCAATTTACAAATAGTTCCGAAGACTCGCCCATCATGTTGTACTGTCAGAATAAAAAACAAAACAGTTCTTGTATTTCAATGTGTGGTAAAATAAACTTTTCAACTCAACCTTGGTAAAGGGTCCTGCGAAGCGCCAGAGACCACCGAAGCCACAACTTTGCAAAAAGTGCAATTGTTGTTGTGATGGATCCTCGCTAGCCAACATATTCTGGATTATGTTTTGCACGGAATTCAAAACAGCCTGATCATGTGAGACCGAGAGTATATTGTTGATTTTCTGATCTAGAAGTGAGTGACTGCATGGCAAATAATAAGTGAAGCGTGATTTTTCAATAGTTTACAAGCAACTTACATCACAGGAAATACTTTGGGAAACACAACAGAACCCTCAGCTAGATATTGATACAGTATGCGTGTTTCTGTTTCATCTGTAGAGTACTTGACCAGTGTTGCCAACACTGTCAACACCAAAGCTTGTATGGACAAATCAGGTATAACTTCTGGATCTAGTAGAACATTCGATATATTCGATTCCGATGAGCAGGAGCCACGATCATCTTGTGTATTTTTTGGATCTTTGGAATCCTTAGAATGCTTTGAATCATGTGAATCTTGTGTATGTTTTGTATCGTGTGAAGTTTTTGTTTCCTGTGACGGCTCCTATTGAAGATGTATAATAGATTGAGTAATATAAATATATTTAATAAATAATGGCTAGGCAATTTAATAAAAGAAATTGTTGAAAAATATAAATCTAAAGGGTACTTTAAAATACCATAGTCTATCCTTCAGATAAAAAAACAATGGTTTTGTTGCAAATTAACATTCCTGAAGTGCTATTGTTTGGAGTAGTTAAAAAACTTTCCAACTTTGTATACATAGTGTGCGTGCTTACAAAAGAAAATAAAAAGCAAATGTCTAATAATGTTAACATAAAATAAAAAAAAAACAAAAACTACAGACATTTTTACTCAAGAGTGCTGTATCGCCTTAAAAAAAATACTAAATAAAATATTTACAATAAAAGTATACCTGTGGTACATCAAGGCAGGCAGCATTTTTTGGATCTTTAGTTGTTGGTACCGAAAGTGAGCGCTGAGTTTTGATTGAAACTCTTGCATACTTCATTTTTTAACGAATTTGTATGAATTTTTATAAGAAATTTAATTTGGCCAATTCGAGAAAGTAGAGACAGCAACATGGTACGATTATGAATAAACATGCAATATTAATAGAACACAAATTAAGTGGTTAAGATTTTCATTGAAGATGTTTAGTAGATTAGAAGTGTACAAGTGTTGGGATAAAAATGTCGTATTGGATAAATATATATGTTTTAAATTATGAAATATGATATACAAGCACCAGTTAACAGGCACACACGAAATAAAGAAAAAAAAACAAAAGAGAAGATAGAACATTATTAGAAACAGCTTATCATAGTTTTGTTTTAACTGTTAAAACAGTCGTTAACTCAATTAAAAACGCTTATTAATATTAAATATTTATGTATAAAAACAAAGATTATAGAGTTGTATGTATATATATTGATTTTCTTGAAATGCTTATGAAAAACATCACAACTCCATTATAAAACCAAAAATCTTACCTCTTGTGTTGGCGGCATCTTGTTGGCAAATTGAATTGCTGACTGATCAAGAATATCGCATGATTTCTGGCGACGTGAAAGTGGCAATCCAACCTAGCAAATTATTTCATAAAAATTAAAAAACAGCCATATAAGCGATCATTGTAAAATGTGCATAAAGTTCAATAAATTCAATAAATCCCAATCAAATTATATATCGGTTATTCCATGTCATATCGGACGCTTTTGCCTAAAAACGCATTTTTACAATTCTGGTTTTTTTCAAACTTTGCACGTCGATAGTACTTAAAAAACCAAAATATTTGCATTTTTTTTTTAATTTTTAATGTTTTTTTGCAGTTTTACAAAGTCAAAAATTTCAAAGAAAATCAAAAAATGTCATTTGGACATGTAGTCAAACAACTATATCTTCGAAAATAGTTAGTCTTAAAAAAATGTTAATGATATATTTTACAGATCTTGAATTTATCTTTTTTTGTGTTGTAATTTTTTACCAGTACTTTCATGAAAAATTTTTAATTTTTGGCCACTAAAAAAGTGGTCAACTTAAATTTTTCCTGGTCAGCACCACTATTTTTTTTTGACGTTTTTAAAAGCATTGTCATATTCAAGCAGGGTCTGTTCGGAAATGCATCACGGTTTCTTCAAGTGTCGCTTGATAGAAAAATTACATTTTCAAATGTTTGACGTTGGCAGTGCTGCAAAATTGGCGTTTTTCGAACAGATTGCTTGTACTGGAAAAGCAGTTTGCGCATCATGATGCATTTCCGAACAGACCCGCATTCAATCTTAATGCATTCTCAAAAGTGTATTTCTATTTCTTTCCTTATTTATTTATATATATGTTTGAGATATATGTTAGTATAACAAGATAAATATCTTATGTTTCAAGTACAAGCTACATAATATTCAAATAGCACGTGTGTATAGCAACTTATTATATAAACATCAAACATTGTAAAGCATTACATGTTTTTTAAAAGACAAAATTTAATTATTATAAAAAAGAGAAAATTAATAGTCAGGGCACTTCACTAGAATAGAGAAAGACAAGAAAAAAAAATAAAGATAATCGTAAGTAGGTACGACATTGAAACTGCAAGGTAATTAAAAAGTCTATTTCTGAATTTTGATGCATTGCTGGTAATTTGTATATCTCTGGGAAGTGAGTTTAAAAGCCGAATTGCGTGGACAAAGAATTGTCGTTCCGATGTTAGGCAAGTATGACGTATTGGTATAAGATTATTGTTACGAACAGAACGCGAAAAACGTAACTTTTAAAACAACTCTGGTGGTGACTTAATATTTATAGTTTTATGCAACTTTTGAAATAACTCTGGTGGTGACTTATTATTTATAGTTTTATGCAACATCAGAATTGTTCTAAAATTTAAAAGTGAATCTAGAGGCATGTGAAAAATTTTGCACGCATGTCGCGAAACGTGATCCAAAATAAATCGAGCGATGTTATTATATACAACGTTTAGTTTAGCTTTAGTTAGACTATCACAGTTTGCAAAAATTTCACAGCCATACAGTAGAGTTTTAATCAAGTAAGTTTTTGCTAACTGCATTCTAATATAAGAGGCGTGAAGTATTGTACCTTCCACAAACTACGAAGCATACCATACACTTTACCAATGGATTTATTTATATGACTATTCCACGTCAAACATAGGTTCAACGTAATCCATAAGTTTTTTGCATGGTCGACAAATTGTATTTCTGTACTTTTTATTTTAATGCTGGGAATAGAGCTTAGGTCAAATTGACTTTTATGAATGACAATGCTTTTTGACTTAGCTGGATTAAGGCAAAGCCCATTTGTGAATACTCCTTAAGTCAAGACAGAGCTTGTCAATACATTCTTCGTAATCAGAGGGTTAAGAGTTTATATACAATTGAGTCATCAGCGTACAAATGAATATTGCAGTATTGTGGAACTGTAACTATATCGTTGATGTACATAGAAAACAATAAGGGTCCCAGTATTGAACCTTGAGAAACACGCCTTGATATATAGATACATTTTGAAACTATCTCTTTGTTTCTGTTTTTTTTTTTTTTGTTAATGCCCACTTCTCGTATAAGTTTTCATTTTTGCTTTAAACTAATTGCATAGTTAAATTTGGATTCCTAGAATTTAGTTTTGGCTAATTTTATCATGGATTAACAGTTCGCCTGATTTTCTGAAAACTCATATACATTTGTGGAGTTTTGAATCGTTTCCAGCAATTGTATGTGCTATTTCTATCTAAAATCATTAATCCAATTCATGTTGGAGAATCAATGTTTACTATTTTTCAAAAACTGCCTATACAGTTTTTTCATAAAACATACTTTTATTTCTGATTAAAAATAGACTTTTTTAATATTTTTTGTACTTTTTGCGGTATTTTATAATTTTTCACCTAGGAATATGTTTCCAACAGCTTTTCCATATGCTTAAAATTTATATAATGCTATTAATTTAGTGACATAACTCCGTATTAAAATATTAAAATACGAGCGCAGCTAAATATCCTGTGCTTTAGAGAAATAATAATTTTGCGAGTTAGCTTGCTTGGCGACGTAAGAACCAAAGAACAATTACCATAGTTGGGTTTTTTAAAATCCTTATGAACTTCTGCATAATATTTTAATGTTCATTAATTTTTTTTAATATGCAAACACTCTATTTTTTAAATTGGTTATAAAAAAAAATGTTCAAGTTATTTTATAAATAAACCTATTACTATACTATACTACTACTAAACAATGTAAAATTGTTTGAACATTTTATTTTACATGTTTTTGTAAACTTGAATTTGATAGAGTAATAGATGATTTGGATGTAATGCGTATATCAGCTTCCCCCTTGCCCCGTGATAGAAATGAATCACTTCTTGAGAGATTGTTTTTCGTAATCGTACTGCTCTGGTGAAAAAGATTCCGACTCAATAATATCACTAGTGAACAATTTGGAAAAAATTTAGCGCGGCGAAAACGACATCACTAAGACTTTCCAGGTTGGTTCGGATTTTTTTTAAAAGAATTTTTAATTTTTTTTTTGTTTTGAAAAATATGTCCCAAGTTATGATCCTATAACTCCAAAGTATGTATTTATATTACAAATTTTATACATATTTACAAGTGAAATATTACTACCTTTTACTTAAGTTATCATATGTACTTGTCTGTCGATTTTTGTAGAAATTTTCTGAATACTACAATTGTGAAAGAGTTTAAAATGATACCATTTTTTTAACACTTCCCCATTTTAAAGTATGCAAAAATATAACTTTGATGTATATTTTGGTTTTGTTTTTTCTTTTTTGTTAAAATAAATATTTTAATTTTAAGGTAAAAAGTATATTTGTTGCAGGTTGAAACTTTATTCATTGCGGTTTTAGTGAAAATACTCAAAATCACCTACGTGGTGAGTTCGTACTAAACAATTCTTCAAACTTTCAAAACCCAATTATCATAAATTTAACTAGAGGTATTACTTGGGTTCGGTGCAGTTGTCTGTATGTATGAAATTCTGTATATAAAATTCTGCATTACAAAATTCTGCATTAACATAAAACTGTGTGTAAACATTCTGTATGTCAAAATTCTGCAAAATATGGACTAAGAACAACTAAGGTAAATAAGCTTAAAATAACAACTTTCCGTACAAGGGCAAATAATTTCATCTTAAAAAACACCATTTTGTATCCCAAATACCGTTAAAATGCTGTAAATGCAGAGCAGACTTTTTGAAAGCAAAATTTTTAAAATATAGTAATATTTTAAAATAAATAGTAATAATTTAAAAAAAAAATAATATTGAAATACAGGTTTTTAGACAAACAGTATTTTAAAAATACTGTAAAAATTACAGCATTTTGACAATACAGACTTTTGACAAGCAGAAGACAGACCCGCTCCCGTATTACTTACAAACAATGTTCTTGTACGTGTTTAGCTAAATTTTCAAAATCTCTAAATCACAATTTTAAGATTTAATAAGATATGCAACACTGTAAACTCTTTGCAATGAGTAAAATAACGGAAATAACGTAAACTACGATATGTCAAAAATAAATCAAAACAAAACAAAGAAATCTTCGCGCTAGTATAAATCACTAGCTGAAACCCGGCGCGTTGCTGCCAAGCCCCCGTTATACGATAAATAAAATAAAAAATAAAATAGATATGGGCGATAACGCCCATAAAATGTTACTAGTGAAACTGCATGTGTAAATTGTGGTCGAATACTGAATTTCGTGGCTGTGCGACTTATAAAGCTATTCAATTTTTTAAATTGGGGTTGTATGCTAGGTGCCACACCCCCTTGTCCAACACCATACAATCTTTTAAGAGAAACTGCACGAGTAAATTGAGTTCAAATACTGAATTCCGAGGCTATGCAACCTATTCCTATTCGAATAGGATAGTTTCGACTACAATGAAACGGCACGTGTAAATTGCGGTCGAATATCGAATTCCGAGGTTGTGCGACCTATAACTCCAAAGCTATTCGATATAGCAAATTAGGTCTGTATGGGAGGTAATTTTGAAAATTTTCACTAAAACCGCAATAAGTAAAGTATCCAACTTGCTACAAACATTTCTTGTAACTTAGAATTTTTGTAAAAATATTTTTTTTACAAAGTCCAAAATTTACATCAAATTTATATTTTTGTTTATTTTAAAATGGGGAAATATTAAAAAAACGGTATTTTTAAACTCTTTTACATATGTAGTATTTAGAAAACTTCTACAAAAATCGTTGAATCAGTACATATATAGCTTAAATGAATGAATATTTGTCTGAGGACATATTTTTCAAAACTTAAAAAAATTGAAAAATCCTTCTAAAAAAATCCGCACCAACTTGGAAAAGTCTTAGTGATTTTTATTATCCAGAAATAAACTAAATCGAACTAGTGATGTCGGTATCGCAACGCAAAAATGCTGTTTATATGTGTATTCAGATTGTATAACTAAGCGCTTTGACTTTTCTAAAAATTTGTCTGAATATTCGTGGGTACTTGATTGTATTGTTTCAAGTGACAACCTATCAACATACAACCATTGTTCATAAGAAATTTTATCAACTACATTATTCTCAAAAATCTGTTTTAATTCCTTGATCAGTTTTTTTACTACAGGACACTTACAATTTTCGAAGAAAACAATTCAAATTCGGCGGATAACAAATTATATATGAAATAAACTACTGATAAGTTTTCAGGTTTAGCGAATCCTTTGTAATTTTTGGAAGTTGTGCATCATGAATCATTAATTTTAAATTTTGGTGTTGTGTTCAAAACACAATTGATAGAAACTAGTTTTAAAGTCCTTCCAAGACTTCCAAGGCACCTCTACGCCTAAAGCCCCGAAGAGGACTGCATGGTCTTATGGAAAGACAAATTAGACTGCGTTAAATAATTTTTATAGCAACTTCAATTAGAAATTATGTTTCGCTGTCATGGTACAAGAAATTATTTTATTGGGTATGCGGTCTTTCATTCACAATAAGAAGAGAAGCATTAAACCAAAATATCACTCATGGTTTAATGAGACTTGCAGGATTGCAGTCGGGTCCAAAGAGTAAGCCTTTCAGAGTTGGCGTTCTAACAAGAAGACTTCTCTCTCTAACAATAAAAGACTTCGCATCAAGGCAAGGAATTGCTGTAATGCAGTTTACAAACGCGAAAAGTTTCTGCACGAAGTTCACATTCGAGAACAGGTTCTTCTCTGCCCCAAAGGGAGCAAAAAATTTTGGTCATTTGTTAAAAAATTTAAGAACAAGACATCGTCATCGATTCCAGCTCTTTTAAAAGATGACCAAATCTTCACTGACTCGGCTGATAAAGCAAACCTATTGGCTATACACTAAAAGACTTCGCATCGAGGCAAGGAATCGCTGTAATGCAATTTTGAAACGCGAAAAGTTTCTGCACGAAGTTCGCATTCGAGAACAGGTTCTTCTCTGCCTCAAAGGGAGCAAAAATTTTTGGTCATTTGTTAAAAGAGTTAAGAACAAGACATCGTCATCGATTCCAGCTCTTTTAAAAGATGATCGCCCTTTGTTGTGGGTGAATCTTCTGCAATGCAGCAGATGTACTTTCGAACGAAAGCAGTTAAAAGGGTTCTTACAAATCTCAACGTAAACAAAGCCTCTGGTCTTGACGGCATACCGCCAATTGTGCTTAAAATGTGTGCTTCTTCGCTGGCTCGGCCTTTGCGCAACCTTTTCAACATTTCCTACAGAACAGGAATATTTCCATCTTGTTGGAAGGTGACAAAAGTCCAGCCGGTACCTAAAAAGGGTGATGCCACGAACCCTGCAATTTACCAACACATTGCGATATGCTCTACGCTTTTCAAAGTTATGAATTGCGTAATAATCTTCAACGTTGTGAACTATCTGGAGCACAACCAACTGCTCAGTGACCGTCAATATGGTTTCCGTAGGGGTCGCTCTACTGGTGATCTTATGGCGTTCTTAACCGAAGAATGGAATAAATGCGTTCACTTTTTCGGCGAGAGCAGGGTTTTTGCTCTGGATATTTCAAAAGCGTTCGATCGAGTGTGGCATAAAGCGCTCGTGTCAAAACTTGTTGCATTGGGTTTTGGTGGTATTTTTGCGCGATGGATCACGTGTTTCCCCAAGGACAGAACGATTCGTGTCGTAGTGTACGGTATTTCGTCCGAGAAGCACGCCATCAACGCAGGAGTACCACAGTCCTATCGCCCACCTTGTTTCTGGTTTTTATCAACGGCCTTCTGTCGTTGACGCATTACCCAATTCGTTTGCGGACGACAGCAGCATTTGTCATTCATATTCATTCAAAAAAACGCCCAAGTTCTATGGAGATTGAGCGAAAGAGGCAAAATATGAATGACACACTCCTTAGTGATCTACAAAAATCTCCGAGTGGGGTCTTGCTAATATAGTAGAGTTCAATGCAAGCAAGACCCAGTGCTGTCTCTTAACCCAAAAGCGTGTGGATTGCCCCTTAGCTCCTCTCATTACGTTTCCCACGTTCTGGGCATATCGATCCAATCTGATCTTCGTTGGAATGATCATATTTTCGAATTGTCGAAAGAAGCGGGCAAGTGCCTAGGTTTTCTAAAACGGTGCAAAACATATTTCACTTCAGCTGATTTTCGCATGATCTACACCTCATATATTAGGCCGAAAATCTAGTACAATTCGCACATTTGGGCAGAGGCTTCAAGATCTTATTTGGAGCTTCTGGATCAAATTCAACGTCGTGCAACATTTTTGACGAAAGTATTTCGTCCTCTCTCAACTCTCTTGGGCATCGACGTAATGTTGGTTGCGTAAGCCTTCTCTATGGGTATTACCATTGGAAGAGTTCAAGGGAGATAAATGGCCTGACGCCACCAGCTCCTGTTTTTCCCAGGTCCAGTCGGGCAGCTGTCCAAGCACACCCCTTTTAGCATTGCATCGATGCCCAATGGAACCTCGCATTACCGTGATAATTCGTTCTTTAGTCGCACGGTTAAGTTGTGGAATAGTCTCCCTGCGAGTGTGTTTCCCGGCAGTTTTGAGCTGTGCAAATTAAAAAAAACTTCACCGACACTACTCCATCTATCCACCCTCAAATTTATTCACCCTCTTAAATGATTTATTGCGGAGAAAGTGTGAAAAAGCTGTAGTAGTTGAACTCTATTATTGCATGTAATAAAAAAAAGTACAAAAATATTAAAATAATTAATTTTTAATTAAAAAAAAAATAGTTTGTATATAAACTTGTATAAGTTTTTGAAAAATTCGTTTAAAATAGTAAGCATTAATTCTCCAACATAAAATTTTGAGAATGCATTAAGAATCAGTGCCTCTAGTAGACAATGTTTTTAAAACGCCAAAAATAGTTGTGCTGACCATAAAAAATATGAATGAAATTTTTAGTGGCCAAACAAATTTGAATTATTCATGAAAATATAGGTAAAAAATTACAACATAAAAAAGTTCAATTCAGGATCTTTAAAATATAATCTCAACATTTTCATGTAGGACCAACGGTTTTGAAGATATAGTTGTTTGACTTTATGTCCGAATGACAATTTTTGATATTCTTTGTAATTTTTCACTGTGTATCACTGCAAAAGATTTTTACAAACATGTGAGTTTCGAAAAGCGTCCGATATTACATGGAATGGCCGATATGTAAATTTAATTAATACAAAAACAAACTGGCCATTTCAGCCCTTGGAACGACTTCGACCTAGCTTCTATTGATGAATTGTTACATGCTCTTTGTGCATGTAATTAAATGTTCTCAAATCACAAATGATCGAGAACTGGACCTAAGAGTTTTATGCCGACTCCGAATGGCTTATGGTCTCAAGAAACTGTACATGGCCATTTTTACTCTCTGAGGTTTGCCATTGTCTACAGAGAGGTGGCGATCGACCAGAAATATTCAGCCCTATCACTGAGTTCCGTCGTAGTACGATATCGTTGAAACTACGAAAAAGGCATCACTGAGTTCATTCGTAACGCCATCGTAAGATTTTTTAAGTAATTTGTTACGGCGTGTTTTCGTAATCGGAGAAAATTTTAATAAAAATTCATATAGTAAAAGTGGTTAATTCTTTCTGAATATTATTTCAAAATTTTTTCCGGCAGCCAAAACACGTCGTAAAAACTTATTTTAAAAATCTACAAATTAACTCAGTGATGCCTTTTTCGTATATTCTACGATATCGTACTACGACGGGACTCAGTGATAGGGCTGATTATTTTCAATTGAAAAAATATTCTATCCGAGTTGGTTAGAATATGCAAATTTAAGTATTATTTTAATCTCTACTGCATATGCGGCACATTTTGCACCTGCTTAAAAAAGAACACATCATTCGAATAGGGTTTTCCCAATGAATATGAATATTATAAATCTGTTATCAAAACAGCTTCATGCACATCATTCTTTGATATTTACGCTTTGTGTGTTGCCACTGGCGTTTGTAGCTTCTCCAGTTTCAGCAGCATTGTTGCCATCAGGTCCGGCACTTGTTGAATCCGCACTGGTATTGTGCGTCTCGCCATTCTGTAAGCTGCCGGGCTCAGCTGGCCAGCGTGGTGCATGTTTGACATGACAACGGTAGCGTACTTCTTCAGAGACTGCCACGAGAGCTGTCAAGTAGGCGACACTGTCGGGTGTCACCTCAAATTTATCACGTCTCAAAGGTTTAGCTATTATTCCCAATAACATGCTTAAGACGCGAGATGTTCGTGAAACTGTTGTAGGTGTTGGATGCCGGTAGCCCTTAAAATATAATCATTGAATGCAGAACTTTTCGTAATAAAGCTTAAAGCCTACTTTAATCAAGTGTCCCACTAGAGCAAAGTGGAAATTACTGCGAAATGACAAGCCAACTGCATGATCCAATTGCTTAAAGTGCCATTCTAGCTTCTCTCTCGTGCTCAGCATGACATCGGCTATGTTCGACAGATCAAAGCAACCCTGTGATTTTAGCGTGTGTAAATTTTGCTCTAGTAGAGCAAGACCAGCGCCATACAGCGTAAACTCATCCAGTTGTAAGACCGAAATGGCAACCCAAAATAAGGCTCGGTGTATAGGTGATTCCTACCAACACGATGAAGAGTCAAAGAATAAAATATTGTAAATTCCTTATCAATACTTACCGGTCTGAGCAGCGGTTGTATGCGCGTCAAGCACATAACTAAAGCCTCTATCAAGATGATATCGTTAAAAGACTCAAGAGCTTTAACCAATATACGTAGCAATTGCTTGACTTCCTGATCCGTGATACTCTTGCTGATGCAGCCATAAACGATAAGAGCACGTGGCTGCAGCGCCGGATTGTAGCAGAAGGCAAAGCTTCGCGACAAAGACGTCCAAGTCTGCAGCCATTCACAATCCTGTATGTCACCAATGCACGCCTCCATTATTTCAAGCAGTGCGTCTGCTATAACTTCAAGTGACGGCAGCGTCAAACGCTCACGATCTGCTGGCAGCAGTTGAGAGACGCGCTCATTTCCCAGCCATTTATCGGGTGGATGACGGCAGCTGGAACGGAAAGCAGTAACAGCAGCTGACTTCACTTTGCTTATGCCGAAGAGCAAATAAAATTTGGGTAGAGAGAACTCGTCAAGTGAGAGACGCAAGACACGTTGAGCCTCCTCGGAAAAGGAAGGCTTGGTGCAGGTACAAAGTGAATGTATAATATTAATGACTAGACCGTGCGTCGAGGCGCGCATTGAGAGTGATCCAGAACATACCTAATGGAAGAATACAAAAAACATATTAGACACCATCAATACCAAAGCATTGCAACGACTCACTAAAAATGTTATGGTATGAAAGAGGTATGGCAAGTGCGTGGCCACATCGAGGCAATTGTTGAAGGACAACATAAGTAAGTAGCGTCCGAGAATAGCAATATCGTCCCACATCATGTGTTGCTCCAGGTACTGCGTTGGATTAGTACAAGTCTTGTCCATGACACGACACATGCGTGTAATGACCTTCTTAGAAACCAGCTGTACATTCGCTGAAGCCAAAGCCACGGCGGTGTCTGCCATTATTTCCACTTGTGGTGAACCCAACCCATATGTTAAGGACTTGTGCAAAAAGTTGTCTAACACTAAGTCGATAAGCTCCGGTATTTGACCAACAGAACCCCAGATCTTAGCCTGTACCGAAGGGTACATTTCTTTCTGCTCGATGGTGAGACAAATTAGTTTGTCAACAATTTGCGATACTTTCAGTTTCTTGGCATCATCGTTAGATTTGCAGAATTTCACCAAATTCTTCAGCCAAGGTGTCATGTACTCCAAGCATAAATGCTTTAATTCGATAGTGCTGCGCTGAAAGCCTTGTATGGACTCTTCCAAAAATTCCAAAGTCAAATGGGGCTCATTGGTGGCAAGTTTTTCGCTAACGGACTTAATGAAGATTGTATTGTTGGAAGGAATGCACAAACCTAGGTGTGACAAATTTCAAAAATTAGAAAACAAAAATTCCGCAAAGAATAAAGGAATCGCACTGCAAACCTTGTGTTTCCAGTAGCTGGCCTTCGATTTTCAAGTCAAATGTAGCCGTGAGTGCGCAAAGCAAGTTGTAGGCCGCTGTTCTCAAGTTGGGATCAGATGAGCCAAGATTAAGTAATGCCATATTAAGCAGCGTGCCCGGTACATCCTTAGGTCGTATCTTCTGATGAACTGTTACCGAATCCGGTTGACTGAGTTCCCAACGATTGCGTATATGTATAATGGCCTGCACAATATTGTCGCAATCGTTGTGTATGAAACTTAGTTGTCCGCTTTCATTGGCTATCGAAAGCGTGAATTGGTTGTCATCCACTAAACAAACTTCCTCAATTTCCGAAGCATAATAGACATCGTTGAGGAGCACAGAGTGTGCTAGAACCTTGGTTTTTTCGGCCGAGGTGATTTGCAGCGCTGTAGGTCCCACCTTAATGGCTACTTTGGTATCCTTGTGACTAAGTTTTAAAGCATTACTGAAAACTTTCAAATCTTCATCTAATGAAAGCGTAGCGCCTGGCAATTTCTGCTGTTCGGCATCGATAAATTCACTAAGTTTGTTAGGCGAATCGAGGAAATATAATTTACGATTACCCTGCAAAAAAAGAGTTGATCTCAAAAAATGTCTACCAGCACAATCAACACAAATATGCCTACCTTAAGAGGAGCTAAAATACGATCATGAAACTTGGTATATTCGCGCACCCATGAGTTGCAGTTATAAATATAAACGGCGTGTACATTTTCGTAGGCCACCGCCGGCAGTACAATAAACCACTTTTGCAGGAATTCGGTACGGAAGCGATTATCGGAGCAGGTGTGCGTGAAGTCGATAACCACCTCAAAAGGAGAGTGACAGAAGGGTTTAAGCGTGAGGATGACATGATATATAAGTAGATCGCCATTGGTTTCGCCAATTCTGTAAATTTATATGAATACACATAAAATTCTGGAGAGTATGTACTTAAAAGGCATGACGCTTACTTATAACGCCTGGCTATGTAATAAAATACCGGATAGCCAGATTTGCTGGTCCCCGCCTGATAGAAAATATTCATAGACTTGAGCGTCTTGAACTCCTCTTTTTCATGCATTTGATGTTTGACCATAATTTCTTCGAAATTAGTCGAAGACATGTCAATAGAACTCCATCGGGCATACGAGGAGAACATCATGCTGAAAATTAATAATTAGCAAAGCGAATGAATAAATGTTGTTGTAGAATAAACCGGATCGAATTTTTAGATTCCGCCGTTTGGGGTCTCAAAAGTTAGATTAAATCATAAAACGATTTCTGCATATTTTTTCAATTCGGAGAAAATTTATCGGAGCTTTTTTGATTTTCCTGAAGGTCCTATTTGTTAAAAAACATGTTTTAATACGCCAACGCATATAAAAATGCGTATGGGGTATATTAACTTTGTCACTCCGTTTGTAACGCCGATAAGGAGTTGTGGCAGGTATAGAAAAGTATATATATACTCTTGATCAACATCACCTTCTGAGTCGATTTAGGCACGTCCATCTGTCCTTCTGCCCGTCTGTGATCACGATAACGGACGTAATTTTAGAGCTACCGTAACGAAATTCAATATATAAGCTTTTTTTCAAAAATAAGATCAAGTTCGATGAGCAAAATTAGATGGAAACTACGCCTACATCCCATACAAAAAGGTAAAATTTCTTTAAATTCCAAAAAAATTAATATGACTTGAAATTTTGCACATATGCTTAATATGCACTTATATGCTTAATATGCATAATATGTGGCGATCGTAGCCTAGTGGGTATAGCGCGTGGCCCCTAAGCTAAAGAACCGCGGTAGCCCGGGTTCAATTCCAGCTCAGACGGAAAGTTTTTTCAATTGAATTAATTTTTCTGTTCGGTCGTCACCTCTCTGCAGGCAATGGCAAACCTCAGAGAGTAAAAATTGCCATGTAAAGCTTCTTGAGAACATGAGCCGTTCGGAGTCGGCATAAAACACGTAGGTCCAGTTCTCGGTCATTTGTGATCAAAATTTAATAACACGCACAACACAATTGATCAAAAGAAGCTAGGTCAAAGTCCTTCCAAGGGCTGAAATGGCCAGTTTATATTTTTTTTATGCTTAATATGCACTTATATGCTTAATATGCACTTTAAATATGCAATTTTTAAAAAAATCAATGAAAACTACGACACCTCCCATACAAAGATCCCTCCCATACATACATTATGAAACCAGTAAAATCTCCTTCAATTCCACAAAAATTAGTACAAAGACTTAAAACTTTGCCAAACTACTCCGGCACAAAAGTTCAGAGTATCGGACTAAATTTTATTTTTAAAAACTACGAGTAGTAACGAAAAACAACGAAGGTTATGAAAAAAAAATTAATCGCACATTGATATTAAGCCGAATGCAAACGAGCTTCAGCGAACAGGACAAGAGAAAACAATTCATATATTGTGTCAATAATGTAGCTGATATGTATCGAAACAGGCCTGAGTTTTAACTATAATGTATCCGAAACATACCGAACAAGTACCTCGAAAGTAATCTGAAATAGTACCGTAGTAAGTCTGTATTATGTCATTAGTGTTTAAAAACGAGTGACACAATTAACTGAGGAGTGCCCGATTCGCTTTTCGTTCGTACATTGTGTCTGCCCAAAGTATTCCAGAACTAGCACTTCTTTCTGTGCAGGGGTCGGACATTTACCGACACGGGCACCGGACATATATCAGCTACTTTGTTGACACAAAATATGAAATTGTTTTTCAGGATCTTAACTATGCACTCGATGATTGCAATTTAAAATAAAAAAAAAACAGAAATTCCGCTCACAACCATACAAAGTGACGTCATCACAATAGGAAAACCATTATAAATTCGAAAAACATTAACGTTTAAACTTGATATTGTTTACATAAGCTTTAATAATAAAAGTGACGTCACCAAAATAATACATAATTTAAGACTTCGAATAAACTAAAAAACTGCCGTGGGGTTATTTTAACTTCGCTCCAGTCGAAAATATTGCCTTACTAGTTTACTTGGAAATTTTTTATTTTTTGCAGAACTCATACCCAAACCTGCTAAAAACCTTACATCGGTTGGATCAAAGCTGAGTGCGAAAAATGGCAAAACGTTAGAATTTGACTTTAGAAATAATTCATACAATAATTCTCCTTAGTTTTGAAAATAAAAATGGAATAGATTTTGTGCTCAAAACATGCACGCTTTGATTTTGCTGTTTGTATGTTTACAGGGTCACAGTATTCGTAGACGAACAGCGTTTCTTTGTATAATTAATGTTAACTAATTTATCGTTCAGATTTCACTTCTTTAAAGTTTTCAGTTATAGAACTCAGAAAAAAATGAAATGAAGTAGTAGTGTTTAGTAATGTCTAGTAGTAAATTAAGTTACTAACAAATCGCGACGTATTGCAATATGTAATATCTTTGTGTAAAAATAATCCCCTTTACAATCTGGTTAAAATTACACAAACTTGAAATCACTTCAAAACTTATTATAATAATAATAAAGACTCTTTTTTTCCAATAGTTTTAACAAAATGTGTTTCTAAAATATCAAAAAATCCTATTTTTTAAAAAATTAGCGTTATAATAGATAAATTTTTGTATGCCAAAATGTTTGTATGAGTAAGATATTTATCTTTTTAGCAGATTTCTAAAGTCGTTTTCTAATGTTTCACAATTTTTCGCACGTATTTTTATTAACTTTAAAACTGATATACATATAAGATAGTTTTACTTATTACGTTTCCAACAAGATAAATTTTACGTAAATCCAATCAAAAATGTGTCTTTACAGCGGTTTTAACAAAATGTGTTTTTAAAAAATGCAAAAAATTAAATTTTTGGGGTCAATAAGTTATAATAATATATAATTTTAAAACTTTGTTTATGCCAAAATGTTGGTATGAATAAGTAATTTATCTTTTTAGTAAAATTGGGTATGTCTTCTGTGAAAAATAAAGAGTTTCAAGCAAAAATCATGTTTTTTTTTAATAAAAGGACCTTCGGGAAAATCAAAATGGCTTCGGGCATATTTCGGGCAAAGGTAAAGGCAAAGGCAAATATTCTCCGATTTGAAAAAACGTATGCGGAAATCGTTTTTATGAGTTCCTCTTACTTTTGAGATCGCGACCGGCTGATTTCTTTTTCTCCATACAAAAACGATCCGGTCTATTGTACAAGCATCGTTAGCTTACTGTGAGTCGACTGGCTTGTGCTCGGGTGGTCCCAAATATGCCAACAAGGTAGCCATTTTGTCGAATGGGCGTCTTCCGACAGCCTTGTGATCACGACTGCATGACAAATAGTCACCGATTTTTTCCTGATGTGTCCACAGCAAACGATGCAACGCCAGCACATTGGCATCCGAAATAAAGCTCATGCTATGGGATGATTGCTGGGTCTGATTAATAGTTTCACAGTCTGAGGCGATTTTGACAAAAAAGCGTCGACCGGCCTCAAAGTTTTCGCGTAGAAAATCATTGAAACAGAGCATATGCTGCTCCTTGGAGAACTCAACATGGTTGGCAATATTTTGTAAAATTTTTGACATAAGCATGAGACCGCGCTTGACCGAGCTCGGAACTTGCTTGCTTACAATGCCCAGTTCCTGCGGCGAAACTAGGAGTGTGATAGAACATTTTTTATTTAATTAAATATAAGTAGTAAAATCCTCATATAAAAAAGCCACCTATAGCTGGATTGATGAATCGCAAGAAGATAACCGTGCCCACTGCACCAATGTTGCTTTGCAGCAAGTGTGGGAATCGTTTGCTCAGCACCTGATAGAGACAATGGCACATCGAGAGGAGCTGTGTAGGAAATCGCGTGCCGGAATTAACGATGGCATCAAAAACTTTTTGCGTCAAAGCCACCAGATTGCGGCGATTTTTATTCAAATCATCTGTGGCTTCCAACCTACGCTCAAAAGACTCTATAACTTTTTGAAATCGAGCAGTAAAAAGCTTTGACTCACCTGGCCGGATCGACTTCGAACTTTGTATTTGGATCATCTAGTAACGGTCGTATCAGTGGCTCCAACAAGCATTGCAAATAGGTGGAGCCGTAAATCTTAAAGCAGAAAGCCATGATTTTGCTGCCCAATGAATTGCCACGAAACAGCGTTTGCATGCAATCAGAAACCTCAACCTCGCGATAGAACATGTTCCAGAGCAGCGGCGACAGCAAGTGTTTGGCATCGAACAGTGTAACCAATACGCGCGCCAGCTCGTCCATTTGTGAAGTCGGCACAACGTTGGCCAACGCTATGGCAATCGATAGCTCACCCTTGTCGCTTATCATTGTGACCAATTGTACGAGCTGCTCGAAGCGATCGGCTAACACTGTTTCAGCCAGTGTATCGAACTCGGTGCCCTGGGCCAAAATTTGCGTCAGCACTTCCATAAAAGCTGCACGCGTCTGTAGATCTGGATTGTAGCCCAAGTCAATGGAATGCATTAGGCCAGAATCGATATTGGCGCCAAGTAAGTTTGACATGGCCTGAATGGTGGCATTGCGCAAGGCGGTAAGTTTGCCAGCGGCCATGCGTGGACGTGGTGGCAACAGCGGTGGGTTGTTAAGCTCCTTCTCTGCCTCTGAGCTGTCAATGCAGTCGTTAAGCAGATTCATAAAGAGTGTGAAGTATCTGCAGAAAGTTAAAAGAAAATTTGTACTTATTGTTGATATGAAAACAAAGAATTACTTCAGAAAAAGTGCGCTTTTGGCATCCATTAAGTCACCGCGATCGGACTCTTCAGGTTGTAGCGGCAGTCCACGCAACAAAGCTGCAACGGCCTCCATGCAGGCCTGATCCAAGTCACGAAAAATCATTGAAGTGCTGTTGTGTGGGGAATTTATTATTTTTTTTTGTTCTTGTTCTTGTGTAATATTTTGTTGGTCTGCTTACTTTGTTATAATGGAAGCATCTGATGAACTTGGTGGTGCTATCTGATGTGATGTACCCATTACCCAGTCGGTGAGATACTCCACCAGTTTATTGCGAAACTTCATTTCCTGCCTGAAAGCGAGATCATCACGTCGCTTCATCATAACTTCGACCAATTGACAGAGTTTCGTTTTGATGCGTATGGCATAGACGGTCATGTCAAGGTGACGCACATAGCGCACAATACCCAGCATCATGCCCTCAATGCTAGTTACACCCAAGTGTTCGGAAGGCGATGGTTGTTCGTTGTTTGGATCTTTATTCGATTTTGGATCGAGTATTGATTTCATTATGTAAATAGTGTGTTCGATGAATTGCGTATTAATGTCTGTGACACTGACTTGGCCCTGTTGATCGAAGAACTTTTCGACAATAGCGCGTATCTGATCGAAAAGTATTGGATAGAGTTGCGGGGACATCTCTTCGCCAACAAGTTCCTTAACATTTTTCTGTATATTGAGGCCAATCTTCTCATTATTGCAGACTAATAAGCGCAACAGTTGTCCAATGAATCTATGTGAATCAAAAGTAAAATGTTGTATCATTGTTGAATAAAGACATTTTTTAGTATTTTTTTTTCTGCATTAATCTTACTGTGTCACCGGGCAATATTGTACATCTTGAGGGGGCGCTGGTATGGCACTAACCAAAGAAATGCTGCTTGGATGCAAAGAACCGCGACCGGAACTGGTTGAACTCGAAAACGAGTACAAAGAGTTTTGGCCGAGTGAACCGAGCGATATGTGGTTTTGCGATTGCAGCGTCTGCCGGCTGGCAGATGTTCGTCGTTGTAGGCAAACACCACCAAGCGCTAGTAGAAACCAAGTCATATTTGCCCATTCAGTTATCTGCTCCTCAAGATCATGTTCAGAGCTTTGGTGACTAGCGCGACGCTTGCCAACGCCGCGATGAAACATTTCAGCTTGTCCATCTTCAGTTTTACACTTTGGATAAGTCTGCAGTACACGACTGGAACCCTCCCAGTTTCTGAAAGTCTCCTCCCAAGCCGGCTGCACACCATGCACACAGTGCTCGATCTTACGCAATAAGGTCATTATGCGTTTTTGCAAAACCATTCGACCTAAAAATTCGTTTCAAATACATTCAGTTTTCTCAGTTGTTAAGTTAATTTACTCACTCAAGCCTGCATTGCCATGGGCACTCTCGTAGAAGCAAATACGCGTGTCCGTATTGGCTTTGGAGAAAATAAGAAAATAAGAAAAAAATAAGAGTATAAATTTAAAATTTAACAATCATTACAAATCCAGCACACCTGAGGAAAGATGTGCCAGCTCTTGATAAATATGATAGTTCGGCATAATGTACACAACAGTCAATTCATCGTTGCCACAGCAGATTTCCGCCTCCTCACAAAGTAAACCAAGACAGGAGAGCGAAGTAATCACTGCATCCAAGTCTACGGACCACAGGTACATAAAGAATACTACTTCCATTTTGATGTGTGCTTGCTTGCAGATAGCTATTTGACTGCCAACGTGTGCGTAGTCTTTGTGACGTTGCAGAAACGTATTGCGGCATATTAGAATCTCTCGCAGCCACTTTAATACATCCGTATAGTTGGCAATTTGATGTTGTATGAGTTTTTGTGATATCGAGAAGAGCACCTGTGAGCTGACATCCCAGAATGTATTGATGGGCGCTTCAGGATTCCACACCTCAATTTTTTCTGGTGAATGTAGAGCAAGTAGTGCTTCCATAGCTTCTTGCGCCACATCAGGCATGGTAGGTTGATGTACCAAACTGACTAAGCCATTGATAAGTTCCAGCGTGGAGCTTTGTACTTCGTGAGCTACTTTGCCTTGGGTCTAGAGAGAGAGAAAAAATAGAGAGAATGATGTAAAATTTAATATTTATGTCAAATAGTCCTCCGAAATACAAAATCCTAAAAATACAAAATCCTAGAGAATGATGTAGGCTAAATAAAGGTAAAAATATATTAACCGACTACGGCGAAGCAAAAGGAGCAGTATATGTGTTTGGCCGGTATGTCTGTATGTATGTATGTTCATCTGTTCCACTCTTACTTCTAAACTACTTATCATAATTTGACAAATGAAGTATCGTTGGAAGCGTTTTGCTGGTTATAGGCTATGTGATTTCACAGTAAATGTAATGAACGACCTCTGGAGGACATAAAGTCTTGAAGAATTTTTTTTAGTGACATAAAGAAATGAGGTATCGTTAGAAACGTTTTAATCGTCCGCTGAAGAAGAGTTAAGTGACGTCACATAAAATTTAATATGGCACCCTCTAGAGGCAAAAAAACACCAACTAAGCTCCTAACTTCTAAACTACTAATCATAATTTGACAAATGAGGTATCTTTGGAAGCGTTTTTACCGTCCGCAGGTTATAGGTTATGTGACGTCACATAAAATTGAATATGACGCCCTCTAGAGGACAGAAAGTCAAATAAACCCCCAACTTCTAAACTAGTTATCATAATTTGACAAATGAGCTATCGATATAAACATTTTGATCGTCCGGTGATTATAGGCTTTGTGACGTCACATTTAATTGAATGTGTCGCCTTCTATAGGACATAAAATCTTGAAGCGTTGAAAGTACATATAGGAATGATAGTGGGTTTACCGGATACAAAATTTATAGACTAGTATTATTTATCCAAACATGTCTGAATATAAGAGTACTGCTATTATTTCGTTCGCACCTGTATATGAGGTGGCATAGTACCACTATGGCGGCCGTAGCCTAGTGGGTAGAGTGCGTGGCCCCTAAGCTAAAGAACTGCGGTTGCCCGGGTCCAATTCCAGCTCAGATTTTCAATTGAATTAATTTTTCTGTTCGGTCGTCACCTCTCTGCAGACAATGGCAAACCTCAGAGAGTAAAAATTGCCATGTAAAGCTTCTTGAGAACATAAGCCGTTCGGAGTCGGCATAAAACACGTAGGTCCAGTTCTCGGTCATTTGTGATCAAACATTTAATAACACGAACAACACAATTGATCAATAGAAGCTAGGTCAAAGTCCTTCCAAGGGCTGAAATGGACAGTTTATTTTTTTATTTTTTTTTTATTTTTATAGTACCACTGCTATTATTTCGTTCGCAACTGTATATACCAGTATATTTTCTGAATATCACTATAAATTAGTATTATATGCAATAAAATATAAGTTGTGTAAGTTGTTTATTTAATAGACGAAAAATATTCAAAATATTTTGTACATAACAATTGCAGGTGGGAATATTTTCTTGTTTCATACTTTTTAGAGCGTGCCTTTTAGTAGTCGGGTTTTAGTTTTTCGAACTTATTTTTTTTTCTAATATTTCCGTAGAAATAAAAAAAGATACTTCTTCACCACCAGTGGCCAATTATACAAGAGACCTCGAGATATCATCAGAGAATCGATATATCATACTATAATTTTTTTTCCTTTACAAACCGAACAAAAACTGCTGGATTTTGAACTGAGTGAATATTAAATACAAGAACAAATTTAAACTTTTCACTGTCTCAGAAATTTTGAGATATATTTCTATGCTATTATATAAAATTGAAGTGCAAATTTTCTTTTACCAGTTAACTCCAAAAGCACTAGGCCAATTGTTATGAAAAAAGTTTTAAAAAATAATGTTTGTGCTACAGCACTTTATAGGGATATGTTTATTAATAATTTTAATAATAAGTATATTTAATTAAAGTGTTAATTTATCGTTTTCTTTTCAAGCGTTTGTGCTGTGAGAGTTTCGATAAAAAAAACAGTTGAGTCTCGAGCAAGGCGAAAAGTGAGATTCATTTAGTTTTATGAGAGCATCGTGAGCTTTATTTTTTAACATTTATTTTAGAGCATTCAATATTTTTTATTTTTTTTATTAATTATATTAAAAATTTTTTCAATTCCAATATCACTTTAATAATTTATATCTTTTACAACTTTCCTTACTTCTTTAACGTATCTGATTGTTTCCCAAATGTATCTGATTTCAATGTCGATCCAATCTAGTATTTATACTGATCTAACTCAGCTTTATAATGTTAAAAAAGCTTTGTACATTAACCTCGTCAGATGATCGAGATTTCTATCATTCGATAGAATGATTTTTTGTCTATAGTCAACGTTGGCTATTGGGAAACCGGAGGCGAGCCTTTACAAGGTAACATGTTTGACTGTATCAACCTGGCGAGGTCAGCATAATCCTTGTGAAATCGCCTCAAGTCGACTCAAACCTCTAAGTGGTGTTTCCTAGGCAACGTCAAAACTGACAACCGTCAGTTTGGCGGCTAATCTGACCGGCGGGCCCCTTAGGCTTAAAACAGGTTGTACGTCGGGTTTGAAGCCCACCCGTAAAAACCCATTTCAATGAAAACAAATAAGAATAGAAGAAAACTGATCTCCAAATCTGATGACGACTTCCGCAAACGAAAAACTGATAATGATTTACGTATATGCACTTGGAATGTCCGAACCCTTAATTGGGAAGGTGCCTCTATCCAACTGACATCAGTCATGGAAAGATACAAAGCTGAATTCACTCCTATCCAAGAAATGCGATGGAAAGAACAGTGTTGCATTCGGCATGCACTCTATGACATCTACTACAGCGGCCATGCGGAGAAGCATGAGTTTGGATGCGGATTTGTTGTTGGCAAGAGACTAAGGCCACACGTCCTGCGATTCACACCTGTGAACGAACGGCTTGCCATAATCCGCATCAAGGTTACATTTTTCAATATAAGCCTAATATGTACGCACGCTAAGACAGAAGACAAGGACGATGAGACCAAGGAAATTTTCTACGAGCGCTGTGTCGGGACACGACATAAAAATCGTGCTTGGTTACTTCAACGATAATGTGGGCAAGGAAAATATATTTGGTCCAACAGTCAAAAAAAATCAGCCTCCACGTAAACAGCTCCGATAACGGAATGAGGCTGATTGACTTCGCCGCAGCATGAAACATGGTCGTAAGTAGCACTAGATTCAAGCATATCAATATGCATAAAGCTACTTGGATGTCCCCTGATCAAAAAACTAGAAATCAAATTGATCACGTTTTGATCGACGGAAGGCACTCCTGTGTATTGGATGTACGCACGATCCGTGGTGCAAACATTGACTCGGATCACTATCTTGTCGCAGCCAAGATCCGTACACGTCTGTGTGGAGCTAAGAATGCACGCAACCCTACACAGAGAAAGCTAGACGTCGACAAGCTGCAATCGAAACAGACAGCCAAAGCTTACGCCACTCGACTCTCACTCCTGCTTCAAAGCACTCCTTCAATCGATGATATATGCGCGCAGTGAACATACATTTCCAACTCCTTGCGTGCGGCTGCTGAAGAGGTGATTGCCTACCACCGTCCTCGCCGAAACCAGTGGTACGACCAGTCGCGACTCCACTGCAGAGAAAGACGACGCCTACAAAGACAACGTGCAGTGGTTGTAACGCATGCTGCTAAGGAGCGATATAAAGAGAAGAGGAGGGAAGAGAGACTTTTTCATGCGGAAAAAAAGAAAGACAGAAAAGCGCGAGCAGGAGAAGATTGAGATGTGTGGTGACATAAATGAAGCCCGAAAATTTTTCTAAAAAATATGACACCTTGCCGATGGTTTTAAAACCGGGGCCCATTCCTGCAAGAATGAAAACGGGAAGCTAGTGACAGATGTCCAGAGTACACTGACGTTATGGAGGGAACACTTCTCTAAGCTTCTAAATGGCGACGCTGACAACAATCCTGCCAATAGAGATGATATTCCAGAAACCCCAATTACGGATGACAGGTCGAGGTTCCGCTGCCCGACTATGATGAAGTTTTGACTAAAGCTCGGCTTAAAAATAACAAAGCCGCGGGAGCTGATGACTTACCTTCTAAGCTGTTTAAGAACGGAGGCGAAGCTTTTTTGAAATGCATTCACGAGCTTCTATGCAGAATATAGTCGGAAGAATGCATTCCGAACGATCCTCTATTTGTGCCAATCACCGTGGGATAAGCCTTCTTAATATCACATATAAGGTCCTATCAGTTTTATGTGAAAGATTGAAGCCCATTGTAAACGAACTGATTGGACCTTGTCAGTGTAGCTTCAGACCTGAAAAGTCTACCATCGACCAGATTTTCACGCTTCGACAAATCTTAGAGAAGACTCAAGAAAAACAAGTCGACACCCACCATCTTTTTGTTGACTACAAAGCCGCCTTCGACAGACCAACAAGGAAGCACCTGTACTCCACCATGTCAGAGTTTGGTATTCCTACAGAACTCTTACGACTTTGCAGGATAACACTGAACAACATCAGCAGCGCAGTAAAAATCGGGAAGGACCTCTCCACACCATTTGTTACCAAACGAGGTTTCAGACAAGGTGATTCCTTATCGTGCGACTTTTTTAACGTAATGATGGAGAAGATCACCCGAGCTGCTGATCTGAGACGTAGTGGCACAATATTCTACAAGAGTGTTATGCTGCTTGCGTATGCTGATGACATCGATACCATTTGCAATAATATGCGCGAAGTCAGTGCAGTATTCTGCAGGTTAGAAAGAGAGTCAAGTCGAATGGGTCTGACAGTGAATGCAGATAAGACGAAATACTTGGTGTCGACAAACAAACAGTCCCAGCGTCTTGGAACCCACGTTACAGTTGACAATACCTTCTTCGAGGTTGTGAAGGACTTCGTCTATCTGGGATCCTGAATAAACTCAACCAACGACATCAGCATTGAGATCAAACGAAGAATAACTCTTGCCAACAGGTATTAAGGTGCTTCTACACGATACAACGGCTGTACAGTAGCTTGTTGTACAGCAAATGGCTGTTTCAACCATTCGACCGTGCAATATTGCAACCAACTCGTCGCTTGCGTACACCCACGCAATACAATAATTGCACGCTACCGTCAAATAGCAGCCGATATTGGTACAATCGTTGTATTGTGTAGAACCTTTACTTTAAGCCCCTTTACTTTGAGCTCAGTAGGCAATTGATAGGCAGAGCCCTCTCTCGAAGAACGAAAATCACGCTCTATAAATCGCTCATCATGCCTGTCCTACTTTATGCATCACAAACCTGGACGCTGAGCAGTTCAGATGAAAAGACTTTAGGATCCTTCGAGAGAAAGATTCTTCTTAAGATCTACGGACCAATCTGCGTTTTGGCATGTACTGTATCAATCGTTTTAAAAGGGTTAAACGATATATGAGCATTTCCACAGAAAGGTGCCACAGAAAGGTCAAAAAAATAAATATAGAAGTTTTATTATTTAAACATTTTGCAGCTTAACTCACTTGCCATGGTAAATAAATTGATTCCAAAATTTAATTTATATCTTTTTCGCTGGTGGTAACTTTTAATAGCATTTTCTCATTAATATTTACGTTTTTAAGAAAGATGTACCGATTGCACTCAAAACAAAAAATGTGATTTACAACAACAACTACACTCAAAGAAATATTCTTGGTAAAATTGATACATAACTTTTTTTAATCCCTAACAAAACCGAATTGTCCAATCAATTCAATTTTATCAATAATGCATTATTTTTTCGTCAATTCAAAAAAAACTTTATCCATTTGATTAAAAACAGCAACAAATTCAATGCGTTGTTTTGAAGAAATTGTTTTACTAGCTTGAAATATAAGTTTGTTAACTTGATTTAAGCTTATTCACAGACTCGTCAATCAATCGGAATAAAATTTCATCATTTTAATAAATAATTTTAAAAAACTACTTTGTTGGCTTGATAAATAGATTTGTTATACTGACGAAATAATTAATGTTATTGATAATCGATTGAGTCAAATGGACGAAATTTCCATTTCATAATGATAAAATTAATTATCAATTTCAAAAAACCTTTAAACATGACAACAGAGAGAAATGCTTGGTATTTCGGTGGCGTCATTTGCCTTTTTAGATCAAGTACAAAATAAAGTAAATGAGATAAAATTCGGGAAAGCTTAAAAGTCCAGTGCAATTTTTTAAGCGTATGGAAGCTAATTATCCTAAATAAAAAATAAATAAATATGATCTTGTGAAATAAAATTTTCTTGTTTTCAAGTGCACCAATTTTGCCATAATGCAACTTCGACATATGAGGAACTTCTACATTTTTAGCTGAGTTTCTAAATGCATTTATTATTAGCGGTGACTACAAATTGAGTTCTTTTCCAATGAATTCGGCAGGAGTTTTGGTTATTTATTTACATATTTGCATTACATTATTATTTATTTTCATTATTTGTTGAGATTATCCGTGCTATTCGTTATTAGTGCTGTTCACACTACAACAATTCACAATGTGAGCAGCAGTGTTAACAATACTGTGATTTATAATAATGTAAACAGCGCTAATAACGAATAGCATGGATAATATCAACCTTTGTGAATTCCAGAATTATATTTATGTGGGATTGGGGTCTGACAGACCAATAGAATGCAACACTGACACTTACCATGCGACTCGAAGCGGACGGGAATTCTAAGACATAACTGGACGAAGAGCAAGACAACCATATGGACAAACTTGACGATGACAAAGAAAAATGATACACGCAACTGGACGAAGTGGACGTAACTAACAGGAAAAAGTCCAGCGTCAGTTCAGTTGTAAACGAGACTCAAACAAGTTAAAAACCAAAATATATGAAATCAATGTAAACTAATTTAACATACATATATAAGAATAAATAAAAATTCTATGTTTAAATAAAACTACTGTGTTGCTAAGTTTATTTTAAACCCACAAATGGGGGCTCAACCGTAATTTGAAATAAAGCTAAATAAAACTAAATAACAAAAGACAAAATAGCTCTAAAAGCTAAGTTAAAATAAAGCTAAGTAAAACTAAATAACAAGAGCCAAATAGTGCTAAAAGCTAATTTGAAATAAAGCTAGTGAAAGAAAACTACAAAATGAACAAGTTTAAACAAAATTGTTAACCGCAAAATAAAGACAAAACAGTGCATTTAGAAAAACATATAAAGCAACGGTACATTCAAAATTTCAGTGGAAAAATTGCACACACACACAGACACACATACACACACAAACGTCAACATAAGTATGTACATAAAAGCATATAACGATCAGCAGAATCCTGCTCAGCAACAAGTCAGTTCAACAAAACGAAACGCAGAAGCATAAAACTTAAAGCGAGCAGAAAGTCAGTAGAAAGCGACCAAAAGAAAGGAGTGCATCAAAAATGAGTGTGGCGAATTCAAACATTGAGTGAAACGAAGGCAAACTTAAAGGAACAAAGCTGCTGTTACAACAACAAGCATAATAACAAGATGAAACAAAAATTTACTTTTTAAACACACAGTTGGTGAGAGTATTGTTTGTATTTTCTTAAGTTGTCATTTAAACTATTTTAATAATTTTATTTAACATGTCATCAAACAATGATTTTAAAATTATTTTAGCTTTTATGAATTGTCATTGTAAAGAAAACAAAGAGGAAAATAAAACAAACGTAAACATATTGAGGGTTTTCACAAGCTGTCGTATTGTTGTATTGTCGTATTTTTTCACAACAGTTGTATAGTTTTTGTTGTTGCCTTCCACATAAAACTAGTTTACGACAATACAATCGCGTTTGGTATGTATACTGTTTGTCGTATTTCATCAGTGCTGTTCTTTCTTGTTACGAATTTGTTATTACCGTGCACATTTCATAAGTAACATCACTATCATAACAGTTTTTCTTTTTATTTTACCAGGCAAATAGGTTTGTAGAAGAAATTGAAAGTTTTGACGGGGCTTTCTGATTCATACGAAGATCAAGTCTATACTTTTCACACAAAGCTCTTATTATTTCTTTCTTTTCGTTTTGTTTAGGCATTTAAAAAAATTCATTTTCTCCAGTCATTTGTCTGTTTCTTCAGTCAGCTGTATAAATACGACATACAACAAAATAAACCCTTAGGGTATGTTCACAGTTGTTGTATTTTTTTATTGAAAAAGCAATACGACATACAACAATACGACAGCTTGTGAAAACCCTAATTGTAAAAACAACACATAAAAGTAAATAATAGTAACATAATTGATTGAATCTTTTTTATGAAACTAAATAGTAGAAACAAATATAATTGCGAATATATATGATTTCGAAATATAATTGTATAAGGTTTAAGTATACAGAATGAACGTGTCTAATATTTTAAAACTGACTGTAGATGAACTTAAGGGAAAGTTGTTAGAATTGGGATTGTTAGCGACAGGACGGAAGAACAACTAACAAGACCGACTCCTTGAACACTTCGGTCTCTCCAGAGATGCTGAAGATGAAGAAGAATCTGAATATGATGATGCCGAATTAAATAACTCTCGTAACGTTCATATGCAGCGCTCCACATTCACATTCACATGGAGGATAGTTTGTCACCATACTTCGGAACAGAGTGTCCTGAAATTAATCAGTGGATTATGGAAGTCGTAGAGAGCTCAGCGATCGTAGGGTGAAACAGCCTGCAGCAATTTATTTATGCCAAGCAACTTTTAAAAGGAGCGGCAAAGCTTTTTATTCGAAGCCAGTCGGGCATTGGAGATTGGTTGTCATTGAAGAAGGCTTTATTAGAAGAGTTTGGTGAAAAGTTGTCGGCGGCAGAAATTCATCGTATGCTTAAAAATCGTCGTAAAAAGCCATGGGAGACGTACCGCGAATATTTGTACACCATAATTGAGATCGGAAAACCGATCAACCTGGACGAAAGGAGCATTATTGAGCATTGTATCAATGGCATATCGGACTCAAGGGCAAACAAGGTTAAGCTTTATCAATCACGCACCATTGAAGAGTTAAAAGAACAGCTTAAAGTTTATGAGAAATTTTACGGTTCTCACCAGTCAATAAACAGGTGGAATACGTCGCAACCAACAGTTTAAACTATTTTACCTGTCCGTCACCAGTCGTCAACCCAGTGGAATGCACCTGTACAAGCAGCTTCAACTAGTTCATCTGTTTCTCGTAGAGAAAACCCCAAAAGGCAATGTTTCAACTGTGGAAGTGAATCTCACCTGTCAAAAAGTTGTCCATCAAGACAATGGAGATGTTTTAAATGTAATCAATTGGGTCATCGTTCATTTCAATGCAAAAGTTCGCTGCCTAATGAAAGGCAAGTGAAACAAGAGGATCACAAAGTTAATATGGTTCATGATTTCAATTTTAAAGACGAACGATGTTACTCTGGGCTAATATTTAGAGACATTATTATAAATGATTGGAAGTTTTCAGCATTGGTGGATACTGGGTGTAGTCTGTGTCTCATGAGGTATGATACACTAATAATGTTAGGCGATATAGAATTAATTCCTGAAAAGAAGCAATTAAAAGGTATTGGTAAAGGGGAGCTTTTTACGTTGGGAAGTTTCCCCATTGAGTTAGAGATTAACGAGGTAAAGTTAAATATTGTATTCCATGTGGTCAGAGAGCGAGACATTCCTTATGATGCCATAATCGGAAATTGTGTTTTGAAGGATGCTGAAATCGTAGTGCGGGCAACTGGTGCAAATTCAGAAAAAGGATACACAAAGGCTGTGCCGAAGGAAATACTTACAACGATCATGAAACTCCAGTCCAAGAGTCAATTAGAAAAAAAGGTAAAAAGAATCAAAGAAGACGAGCTATGGGAAAGTAAAACCCTGTTGAAAGAATTTGGCAGTCTATGTTTGGCAGCAGAACGAGGAGAGCTTTTAACAAAGCAGGAAATAGACTTATCACATTTGAGGACCATCAAGCCGGAAGTCGTAACTAAGATGATAGAAGAATATGTGCCTGATAAGAAATACCAATCACCGGTATAGATGAAAATTCTGCTCAGCGATGAGGTTCCTGTTTATCAACGACCTAGGCGGACGTCATACGCAGATCAACGCACTATTGATGAGCAAATTGCACAGTGGCTTCAAGAGGGTATAATACAGCCAAGTACATCGGAATATTCTTCGCCTATTGTGCTAGTACCAAAAAAAAATGGGACTAAGAGATTATGCTGTGATTATCGGAAAATCAAAAAAAATATAGTTAGAGATAACTTTCCGATGCCACTTATCGACGATGTACTGGGTCGGCTACAGGGTGCAAACGTTTTTACTACACTGGATCTGATGAACGGATTTTTCCACGTCCCAATAGAACCATCTTCAAGAAAATTCACTTCGTTCGCGACCCACAGTGGACAATACGAATTTTTGTTTGTTCCGTTTGGTATCTGCAATTCACCTGCCGTGTTTTCCAGATTTATTTTTGCAGTTTTAAGAGAGTTGATTCAGGAGGGTGTAGCAGTGGCATATACGGACGACATCATAATTCCCGCCAAGGATGAAGATGAAGGAGTTCAGAAGCTGAGACGTGTTCTAGAGAAAGCAGCGGCTAGTGGGCTAAGAATTAAATGGTCGAAATGCCAGTTTCTGACCAGGAAGGTCGATTTTCTTGGATATATAATCGAAAACGGCACGATTAAACCATCAGAGTCAAAGACTCTAGCAGTAAAGAATTTTCCTGTGCCAACTAACAGCAAGGAAATGCAACGGTTCCTGGGGTTAACCTCATATTTTAGGCGATTCATCAAAGATTATGCCCTAATAGCTAAACCATTGACTGATCTGCTTCGAAAAGATGTAAAATATCAGTTGAAAGCTGAGCAGTTAGCAGCAATCCAGCAGCTGAACTCAGCACTCGTAAGCTCTGCAGTGCTCAAACTTTTTAATCCTACAGCATCAACCGAGTTGCATACAGATGCGAGCATGCACGGATATGGGGCGGTGCTATTGCAAAGGGATCCGGAGGATCAGCAGTTATACCCGATCCAGTATATGAGCAAGAAAACAAAACCATATGAAGAGAAGTACCATTCGTACGAACTGGAAGTGCTCGCTATAATTGAAGCTTTAAAAAAATGGCGAATATTTGTTCTTGGTATAAAATTAAAGATAGTTACTGATTGCAATGCGTTTACTATGACTCTGAAGAAACAAGATGCACCTGTACGGGTATCAAGGTGGGCAATGTTCCTTCAAGAATTTGACTACCAGGTGGAACACAGGTCGGGATCTAAATTGAAGCATGTTGATGCTCTTAGTCGTGCTTCATGCCTCCTAGTTGAAGACTCGTTAAAGCATCGAATAAAAGAAGCACAGATTCAGGACGAATGGACACGCGCAGTACGGCAAGTTTTGAGAAAAGATGCATATGAAGATTATTATATTCAACACGAGGTTTTGCACAAGAATCCCATCAAGGAACTTGTAGTAATCCCAGGGTCAATGGAACAAGAAATTATTATGATTGCTCATCGTCAAGGCCACTTTTCAGTTAAACGGACTTGTGATTTGGTGGAAAGAGACTTCTACATTCCAAATTTAAACTCAAAAGCAGCAAGTACAGTGAAAAGTTGCGTAGAATGCATAGTTACCGAGGCCGAATCTGGTAAGAAAGAAGGGTTCCTTACACCGATCCACAAGGAAGATTACCCTTTGGGAACTTATCATGTAGATCATGTAGGGCCAATGGAGAGTACGAGCAAAGGGTATAATCACATATTGGTGGTGATCGATGCATTCTCCAAGTTTGTCTGGTTGTACCCAACAAGGACTACCAATGTCTACCAGTGATCGAAAAATTAAAAAATCAGGCAGCCATTTTTGGAAACCCAAAAAGAATAATTTCTGATAGAGGTGCTGCATTCACCTCCAATGCTTTTAAAGATTATTGCCGTGATCAGGATATTCAGCATCTTCTCATTGCAACAGGTGTGCCAAGAGGAAACGGGCAGGTGGAGAGGATTCACAGAGTTGTTGTTCCAATGATTTCTAAGCTGTGCCTGGAAAATCCAACGGTCTGGTACAAACATGTTGAGCGAGTACAGTAGATAATTAATAGTACACCACCTAGAAGTACGAAGTTTTCACCATTCAGAATCCTGACAGGGTTGGAGATGCGAATAAAGGGAAATCCAGAATTAAGAGTTTTACTAGAGTCTGAAGCCATTGCTGAACTTCATTCTGAAAGAGACGACATGTACTTGTACACAATATACTTGAAATTCAGGCTGAAAATAAAAGAAACTTTGACAAAAAACGTATTTGCGAAACACAATATGAGCTAAACCAGCTGGTCGCCATCAAGCGCACGCAATATGGTTCTGGGTTGAAATTAAAACCAAAGTTCTTTGGCCCATATAAAATTATCGAGAAGCTAAATCACGGTCGCTATGTTGTGGAAAAAGTAGGACAGCATGAAGGTCCGGGGACAACTTCAACTGTGGCTGAGTTCATGAAAGAGTGGAACCCACCATTCGGGTCGAATGCGGCGTCAGGAGGGCCGAATGTGGGATTGGGGTCTGACAGACCAATAGAATGCAACACTGACACTTACCATGCGACTCGAAGCGGACGGGAATTCTAAGACATAACTGGACGAAGAGCAAGACAACCATATGGACAAACTTGACGATGACAAAGAAAAATGATACACGCAACTGGACGAAGTGGACGTAACTAACAGGAAAAAGTCCAGCGTCAGTTCAGTTGTAAACGAGACTCAAACAAGTTAAAAACCAAAATATATGAAATCAATGTAAACTAATTTAACATACATATATAAGAATAAATAAAAATTCTATGTTTGAATAAAACTACTGTGTTGCTAAGTTTATTTTAAACCCACATTTATAACTAATGTGCTTATTTATTTAGTATTAGAAAACATATGTTTTCAACAGAAAAGCCTTTTTATATTCAACAAACCATTTTTCATGTTGAAATATTCTGTATTCATATTGACAGATTGTTTTATCAAATCAACAATTTAAACGCGATATTCGTGATAAAGGCTTATATCAAATTGAAGCATCCATTTATCAAATCAACAAAATACAATTTTGTCAATATGATTTCAACTTATTTCCTTAAATCCAATTGACAAAAGCTTTTGTTGACTGTATATTGACAAAATATTTATCAACCTAACCTAGGAATTAGTCAATATGAACATATATTTCTTTGAGTGTAACTAAAAAAAATGTCAAGAGAGCAAAATAAGATCAACTAACGGTAATTTTTTAATTTGCTTTCTTTGATATTCTTATGTTACGTGCGCTGCTCAAAAACATTATGTATTGTCATTATTTCTGCGTTGTCCGGTGCAAGTGATTAGAATTTGTTATTTAAAGCAAGTTCAGTAAACAGAATTTAAAAAATTCTATGAGTGCAAATTAGCTAAAAAATATTTTTTTTTCAAAGCTTGTATCATCACGTACTGACGTACAGTGCTTTGCGCTCACACAAATTTGGAAATAAATAGAAGCAGTGCTTCTATGATAATGAAATTTTGTATGCTTAGTAAATTTAAGGTATCTAAGAAAAATACAAAAAATGGTTGAAATCGGTTAGTCCCTGAAATCGGGCACCTCCCTTGGACCTATATTCCATTTTTACATAATTTTGTATGGGAGGTAGACACAAAAGTTGACCGATCTTAATAAAATTTTGTCAAAAGGCTTAAAATATAAATAGATATTTAAAATGGTTCAAATCGATTAGTTTTCAGGGGTACCTCCCTTAAACTTATATTCAAGCAATTCTCAAGCAATTTACTGATTTCGAGGTATATTCAAAATCGATTTTTTTAAAAAGGCGGAACAAAGCGGAATTCATCTTTTCATAGCCTTTAAGATAAAAGTTCAGAATTATCAATTAAAAAAAAAAAACACCGATAATAATGATTTTTTTTTTTTGATTTACCAAAATTCTATTTTTTTATTACCTTGCAAATTAATTAAAAAATTAGACAAGTTTTACATGATGCCCGTGCCTCTATTTCCCTCCAAGTCAAACTATTTTGCACTTACATTTAGAGTATTATCTTTGAAATAATACAAAATTTGTAGAATTCCGAGACCAACATTTTTTTATTTGAATTAAATTGTGAGCTTTAGATCAAATTTAAGTTTTTAAAGAAGGCAACAACAACAACTCTGTATAGAGTCAATCACTTAGCTGACTAGACAGTCTGTTTCGGAAATCGCTACATTTTCCTCTTCAGTAGTCTTTAGCTGTGATCAACTCACTGTTTAAACTAGTATATGAGTGCGCAGATTTTGGAATTCATTCTTTTGAATTGTATGGCTACTAATCATATGACACTTCAAAGCAGTAGGCTATTTATAGATCACCGCCATCAACTCTATCAAGGTTACCAGCAGTTCTTTTATAATTTTTTTATTTATTTACACTGCGCAAAGCACTGTGTGACTTCTATAATCGTAACTGCAACTACTTATAAAATAAAATATTGTTATTATTTATTAGATAATGTAATGAAAAGGAATCTGTAGATGAAAAAAAAAGAAATATAAAAAAACTAGTAAGGAATTATCTTCGACTGGACCGAAGTTAAAATACCTCTACTGACGTATTTTAATTTATTAGAGGTATTTAATGTTGTATTATTTTGATGACGCCACTTTTATTGGTCGCAATTTTTATCCAAATATATCACATTTGAAACTCGAGTCCTTTTTATTTATTGAAGTTTTTGTGTACACCATCAAGTTCAAACATTATTTTTTTTTTTGATATTATAAAGGTTTTACTATAATGATTACGTCATTTTGTATGGAAGGTGGACGGAATTTCAATTTAGAAAAATTTTAAGCCATTGTAATAATTTTTGTGGAATTTAAGGGGATTTTACTGATTTCATAAAGTCACTTTGTATGGCAGGTAGACGTGTTTTCCATTAGATTTTTCCAAATTTCATACTTAATGTACATATTAACTGTTAAAGCTCATGTGCAAAATTTGAAGTCATTAGATTAATTTTTGTGGAATTGAAAGAGATTTTACTATTTTGGTTAAGTCACTTTTTATGGGAGGTAGGTATGGTTTTGATCCGATTTGGCTCATTTTCGATCTTGATCCATTCTTTAATAAAGAGCTTATATATTGAATTTCGTTACGATAGCTATAAAATTACGGCTGTTATCGTGATCACAGACAGACGGGAGGAGAAATCGCCTCAGGAGGAGGATGCTGATCAAGAATATATAGACTTTTCTATACCGGCAATGCCTTCTTATCGGCGTTACGAACGGAGTGACACATTTAATATACCTCTATTACGTTTTTTAAACGTGGGTGTATAAAAATATAAATAAAAATAAATAAAAAAAACACTAAAAACTAGCAAGGAAATATCTTCTACTGGACCGAAGTTAAAATACACCCTCAGCCGTCTTCGAAGTCTTGAATGTTGTTTCATTTTGATGACGTCACTTTTATATTGTTAGGTTTTATCCAAATATTTCACATTTGAAACTCAAAATTCTTTTTATTTATTTAAGTTTATTTATAATGATAAAGATTAAGCATTAATTTTTTTTAATTTATAAAGGTTTTAATTTTTATGATTACGTCCCTTTGTAGGGGAGGTCAGCGAAATTTTCAGTTTTTTAAAAAAAAATTCCAAAAATCGAGTGCATAGTTAAGATTAAAACTAATCTGCAAAATTCAATGTATTGAAATTGTTCGCGCTTTAATAAAGAAATAAAACAGGCTTTTATAATAATGCGTGTGACCGCGTCAGTGTTTATTCCAGACTACGCTTTAAAGTAAATGAAAGCATATTATTTATAATACATATAATGAGAAATAGAAAAGAGAAAGAGAGAAAAGTGATTTTATTTGCTTACTGCAACAGTAATACTCATTTTTGTAGAATTTATGGAGATTTAGTGATTTCAAAAAGTCACTTTATATGGGAGGTAGACGTGGTTTACATTAAATTTTTATAAATTTCATACTCAAGGTGAATATTAAGGGTTAAAGCTTATGTGCAAAATACAGTCACTTTGTATGGGAGACAGGCGAGATTTTTATACGATTTGGCTCACTCTAAAATTACAGCTGTTATCGTGATCATAGACAGAAAAATAGCATGAAAATTAGCATGAAAATTCTTATATGGCAGTAAGACAGTCTGTGGCAGGACATCTGCCCGGGATTATTAGTCCTTTTATAAATAAGCTATGAAGAATTTAATTAAATTCTTTTGATGGATTGTACCATAAAATATAACTTTATCAGCCGCAAAACGACACTTGACTTGCTAAGTATATGATGGTTGCAAAAGTTGCAAACGCCAGTTTGTAAAGTTGTGTATAAATATGATTGTTACCATACTCGACTTTTCGCACTTTTGACACATGAACTAATTTTTCAACACTACTTCAAAACATAAAGTGTTATTTTAAGTGGTATATTTGTATTTTACAAAAATCAAGTGAATAAAAAATCAAATTTTAAAAAAAGTGTTTTTGGCAATGGCTTCAAAAAGGAAGTGTGCGGAGGACCCGTCGTATAACGGGCTTTTATACTAGTATGTTATAGTTGACAATATCAGCTGCAAGACGAGTTTCTTTTCAATTTTATTTCATCATTGGTAGATCAGTAGAAAAAAAAAAAGAACATTTCAAAGCATTTATTAGGCGAACATTTAGAAAAGTTAACAAATTTTACCAATGTTTTTTTATGTTCTTGCCGACGAATGGCTCTGTCCAATTTCTTGGTAAAATTTATCATTGATTCCAAAAATATTTTGTATCAATTTAAATTGAAAAACAAAAAAAAAATCCTAAGAAGGCTTAGATAGTTGGGTGAAACTTACGTTTAGCAATAATGTTGGATCTGCATGAATTAAGCGCACCAAGAGCAACAGCAGCATTTTATGTGCTGGACCCTCTTCGGCACGAGCAAGGCCCTTTTGTGTATCCTTGGATTTTAACGTCAGTGAGGTGATCATGCGCAGTGGAGTGTGTGCTATATAACCCTGCGTTGCCTTATTCAAAGTATCGGTAAAGAGAGCGCGCAACTCAGCCGAACGTGAGTGAACAACATCAGTATGCGGCCACCACGGCAAACGTGGTTGATTAACAATACGAAATGGATTCTTATTTTGCATGCGAAAGTCCACGTAAATATGAGCCAATCTGTACAAAACATTTATTGAATAAAATAGAAAAGTTCTTGAAAAATTATTTCTTACCGCAGCAGAGCACAAACAATGACAAAGTGATAAGCTTGTGGAGACGATAAATTCAGACAAATTTTAAGTGGCTCAATATTGTGTGGATTGATGCGGAAGCAAGAAACCCAGCAGTCAATCATTAATTCGATGTCTGCATAGTTATAGCCCTGTCCTCGTGAGAACGGTTTTATGGGATTGAAAAGCAACGCTTTTAGATCGTTAATAATGTACTGAACCAGTTTGAAGATGACGTTGTTGGAGTCACTAATGTTGATGTAGGTGGAAGCTTTGCAAAGCTTAACACAAGTGATGGCAGCCCATTCGGTAACCTGTTTAGAGGGTGAATGCTGTCCCAGTCCACGCTTAACACCTTCGATGAACTGCTTGGCAGATACTTCCTTATCACGCGATGCCTTTTCTTTTTGAGCGCGTTCTTTTTCCTTCTCCTTTTCTTTGTCTCTATCCTTTTCTTTCTCCTTATCTTTATCCTTTTCTTTTTGTGGCGGTGGTGGTAACAGCTCGTTCAGGCTTACTTCCAGCACCGACTATATGTAAACATATTAAAACAAATTTATTAGCTGTTTTTTTTTTAATTACTATGGGAAGTGGGTGAACAGACCGTATTGAAAATAAGCAAAAGCATTTGTAGTGGCCAAACTGAGTTTTGACGTTTTTTATTCTCCGTTTTGTAGGTCTCTACAAAATCAAGCAAGGGATCCCAGCAGCTGATAAAAAAATGATTAAATTAGTTTATTGAAGAATTATTCATATATTAAGGTAGGTGCGAGTAATAAGGCCTGTCGGCTTATAAGGCCTAAATAAAAAAAAACTTAAAATAATCGCTTTCACTAAATATCACACTCGCAGATAGCTTAAATTAACATAAGAAGATTTAAACATATCGCGACGAGTCTGCCACCAGGATGGCGATATTAATTATGATAATATTAAAAGTTTTCTATGATTTCATGCTTTTATGATCTTTGATGTTTGAATTAAATATCATGGTCGGAACAATTTTTTAGTTCTTCTTTACACAATTTGTCAGCGGTTAACAAGGTCTACAATAAAATTATGAAGATAATGTATTGCTCGCTCAAATAAAAAGACCATTATTTCAGTACCTTATGCCTTTACCGACAAAATCACTGGAAAAACACCAATAAGTTAGAATAAAAGCCTTAAACTACAGGGGAATTCTATTCCCCAAAGACTTGTTTGATAAAAGCAAGGAAAAGAAGAAAAGAAGAAAAGAAGAAAAGAAGAAAAGAAGAAAATAAAAAAAACTCAATCCTCAAAGGCAGAAGTGGCTCTAAATCAGTGGTGCTCATTCCATAACAGACATTTTTGCGTCTGTTTTAGAGAACTTTAAGCTTCTCACTGAGAGAAATCAGTTGTGTAAGCTTTCGGTTGCACAGTTCTACAATGTTTAAATTTTTTATTAAATAAAAGAGAAACTTTTAATTGTTTAGCATTGAATTTATCAAACTATTGAGGGTATTCATGCTTAATGTTAATTGGGTTCTTATTTTTATGATCTGATATTTTCTGACTACTTATGATGTCGTTTTTATTCACCACTGTCTAATTTTTTCAAAAAAGGCCTTTTTAATCTATTCAACAATTTTGTTCTCTCTTCCCCGCAATAGAAATCATACACTTCGTTTCTGTAATGCCTTTCTAGGAAAAATTTGCGCTTCAATAAAAGCATTTATTATAAAAAAATATTTTGATTTTTTGGGTGATTTTTTGTATGCATGAGCTTTATATATGTGTGAAAGCACAAAAGCTTATCTGCACATTTGTGCGCGTTTTAGCATCAATGCTCTAAATCAGTATCGGGCAGCTTTGCATACTTGAGATTGTGTTTGTCCAGTAAAATATCCCAGTAGATGATTTCTTGAAAGAAGTTTCTGCATGAGCTGCTGAACTTAAAAAAATTCATACAAAATATAATGCAAAGCAGCGGTTGTCAGCGCCTAACTTTTTCCACTCTATTATATCTTGAGATATATAATATCTTGAAGATATTATCGACACAGATATAACGTAAGATTACACTGTATAAAATTTTATGTATGCAAAATTTTTCGAAGTATGTATAAGAACATTTTTTATTTTTAGAAAATAACGGCATGGCGCGGCATCAAAGAGATAAAATTAAAAAAATTTTGCATTACAAGGCATTACGATAATTTGCATGGTCAATATAAGGTAATTGTGGGCCATGCGATGAAGCAATTAATTAATTATTTAAAAGTTGGACGTCTACATATCATATCATATTGTGATCAGTTCCAAGTACGAAAAATGAAAGCATCTTTCGCTGACAGTTTGGCCTTGCCAAAACACAATAAGCAACATAAACACAATAATGGTCCAGTTAGCCTCGCATGGCATAGCAGTGCATGGCTTAACAAGCGTCACATCGAAATCTGCTTAGTGGGATTTGTGTGTATCTGATTAAGCACAACATGGCAACGCATGGCAATGCTCAGATAAAAACAGAAATGCATCTCTGACTACATAGATAAACATGGAAGATCTATTTCATTTTAATATCTGTGTATTCTTCTATGTATTTGACGTTTTGGCAAAACAGATGTGAAGTTGTAAAATTGTTTGATCAAGTGCGGTTAATTTATTAAAATAAAATCGTTGTATTCTTCTTTTTTATTGTTTTATTTTGACCATGTGACTATGCTTTGCATAATCACCATTTATTTAGCTGTGTGCTAGCTGCTTATCTGCGTTGCATGCGCTGCTGTGCCATGCGAGGCTAACTGGACCATAAAACAACATATCTCCCGTGCAAGCACAAAACATAGTAAACGCCGTTTCCAGGATTTTCATTTTATGATGAATCTTAAATATTCATTTTTTGCTCTATCTACGATAGATGCTGGCTAACATAGTATACACATACTATGTTTTGATTTTGTAAAATTGTTTTTGCTTATATTATCAAAAAGGTTTACAAAAAAAAGTAAGTTATTTGATACTATAACACAATATTTTGCAATAGTTTTAAAAGTGATTCCCGAAATTAGAGTATTTTTGATACTTATTAGCAATTTAAGTATATTGGCTTAGACAATAATTACAAAGGGCTAAGGCAAAAAATACAAAAACTTCGTTCTCTCAAAACTATGAAAATGGAGATACTATGTTTTGTCGTTGTACGGGAGATATTTGTTTTTACTATTAGCCTGCCTTTTTACATTTCCGTCTGCTTATCTGTATATCACATTATCCGTCTACTTATTATTTATTTATTTAACTACTTATTTATTTAATTTCGCAATACAAATCCGAGCAAAAAAAAAATCCCATAATGCCTAGTAAGATTTCTGCAAAAAACGCTTTAGCACTACTTTGTTTTCAGTGTGAGCTTTAAAGCGCTCATCAATACATACTCAAGAGAAGAAAGTATAGGTGTGCAAAGCTGTCCGACACTGCTCTAAATAGAACCAGGCGAGTTCTTACTGACACAGTTTTATTATTGTTTTGAATTACCAAATGCAAATAGTCTATTTTGCTTATTTAGGTATGTTCAAGATATCGGCCTTATTACTAGTGATGGGATGATTAACCGAAAAAGCTTATATTAAAAAACGCATTATGAAGCTGTTTGGTTGATTGTCAGACATAGAGCCCGAACAGAACCAAAGCTGATCAGTTGTTGGATTCGCCGTGCAGAAATGCGTGACGGGAAAATGCCAGAATAGAATCTATTCTAACTTTTCACTAAAAATACATATTCACTAAAAAGCACGAAATAAAACCTTTTATTATTATAAACGCCTTTATTCATAAATAAATTTATATAAATTATTATAATAAGACAAATCAGGAAAACCATAAATAATTAGATGTTCAACATAAAAATGTTAATAAAGAAGAAAAGGAAAGCGATAAAAAACAAATTAAAATTATTCTTTATTTGTTGTGGTTTTAAAGTCGGTTTTTTTAAGTTTTTATAAATTTTTGCTATTAATCGGATATTCGGTTAATCGGTTAAGTTTTCTGCAATTAATAATTGATCCCTTCGATTAATCGTATGATCGATAACCCGAATTATAATTTTTTTTTCCATCGCTACTTGTGACCCTACTATGGTATAATAAGCAGAGTTGGTAAATACTTATCATTGAGGAGTAAAATATCCCTCACTCACCTCAATACAACTCAACTCAGTGCATTTCGTTTTGTTTCTTTCATTGGAAATGAAAAACAAACGAGTGATCATTCGTTAATATCTGAATGAGAGTGAATCGTTTATTTGCATTTATTTTTGTTGCTTTTCACAGCATGCGCTTTTGAAGAGCATAAGCCGATATGTGAGCTCGCTCTATTTTTTCCTCACTCAGATTATTTAAAAATTATGAACTCTTTTCAATGAAAATTATATACAGTGAGTACTGGGTGAGTTTTATTTTGATGTCATATTTTTTTTATCATTCTTTTCTATTGCAGTTTGTTTGTTTGTATTGAAGCATTTTTGTGGTAATTTTTGTGTATACACTTGTTCGCTTGTTCGCGTTTTTTAAAATGTTTTATTATAAAAAGGGATGATTTTCAAATATTGACAAAGGCAAATATGTATCATATAATGAGCAAACATATAAATCGGCATGTCTTAAATATTCGAAAAAGTTTAAAGGCCAAGTGCTTCACAATATCAAAAGGCATTATAGTAAAAAGCATAAACACAATTTTGCTTACACAATTTTGTTAAACGCAATTCAGATCCAGGCTGAACTTTGAAAATATTAATAATTTACTTTTTATTAAATTAAACGTTATTTAAAATATAAATTTTGATAACTTTAAATTTTAAAGAACTTTAATTTTTTATTTTTAATTTAATAAATAAATTTTTGCTTATTTCTGCAAGTGTTTTCTTCGTTTAAAAAAAGAAAAATTTTTGGATAACGTATACGTTTCATTTTACTTAATAGCAAATATCAAAATGATAAGTATCAAAATACTTATCATTGATGAATTCAAATATTTTTCAGCTCAAATAAAGAGCACATCATTTACAGAACTCGGGTGATAAAAACAGTTACGATGTTCTCACAACGGTAGCGCTCTTTGTACACAAACGAATAAGCAATGCAAGTGTTTGAGGAGTTTATGCGAGAGCGTAGCGTTCAACGAGTTTCTCTGAAAAGATTATTCATCGCTTATGTTTTTATAAATGATAACTCGATAGAGCGAGAGCAAATTTTGAGTGCTCTGATAATAAGGACTAGTGACAAGGTTTTTAAAAATGTTAAGTTTTGTTTTTGTTTACGGCTTTGTAAGTAATGGTTTTTTAAGTTGTCATTTTTTGTTTAAAACTTATTATAATTAATCTATAGATTTAATAAACATTAAAATTTGTTGGATTAGAAACATTTGGCGTTTTCTTTTCTCGCCAAAAAATTATGCCCTCTGAGAGCGCAGAATTTTTTAAATTTTGACCTGAACTCAAAAAATGTTGACCTGTTCTTAGTCGCGAAAAGAACATAAAAATCCAACTTATTTTTTAATGTTGTGTTGGCTGCCCTGCTATATCGAGAAACATCAAATAAATTGCAGAAATCTTCCGTGAAATAGCAATCCAGCAATTAATTTTTAATAAAACAGACCACTGATGTGGCTATTTCGTTAATATCAGCCATTATATGTTTACTTAGAATAAATTTTTGTACAGAAGAAGCTCACTCTTTAATAAAATGTCAATACAATGTTTAATATTTTCTTAACATGTCACTTTTTTTGTTTCTTCAGTTGGTAGCATTTGAGGCAGAACTCTGAAACCGTTGATCTTGAGAGTGCAAAAATTCAGCATTTTTTATACTTTTCAGGTCAAAATTTTCGAGAAAAGAACACGATTTATTTTGGGAGGTTAACATTTTTTTGAGAAAAGAAACAAAAACTGCAGAATTTTCAAAGGCAGAAAAAATGCAGAATTTTTTCGAGAAAATAAAACGCCAATGTCAAATCTGCCTTAGCTAGGCGGGTAATAACCGCAACCACCTTACATAAAGCCTAAACTTGCTTTGTTATATCGCGATTAACAGCATTATTCATGCCACTTTGCAGATCCTGAAATTCTTGTGGATGATACTCAATCCAGTTCCAAATGGCACGCTCCAAAGAGTTTAATAAAACAAATGGTGGTGCCTTCTTCGAACGAAATTTCGTTATTGTTTCTGCAAAAAGCCAAAATTATTATATGAAGACAAATGTAAAACAAGCTGCTTGGCATCCTACCCTGCAGCAACTTAGTAAGTTTGTCCTTGTCCATATCGATGTGCTGTATGAGCTCAATGTCGCTATAGTCGGGATTCTCCTCGGAGCAGGCAGTCAGCTCTTGTATGCGTGCCGATATGCGATTGAATACTGCTGCAAAGTGGTTTTGAGAAAGTGCAAATAGCACCTTCGAAGCCAGTGCCTTCAATTGTGTAGCATTCGGATTACTGTCGCCGCTCTGCACATCGATAAACTGCGAGATCTCACGCAGCAACAGCTTGACATTCATAGATTCCTCAAAGCGTGCTGTATCTTTCGTTTGGCTTGTCAGGCAACGCTCTAGTGTGCTCAGTATAATTATTAGTGACTCGTAGTAGCAGCGATCGGGTTCGTGGCGAGTCTGTTGCGCGGTTTCTGCATTGACGCGTTGCAGCATCTTGGTTAAGCCAGAAATCACCAGTGAAAAACGATATCTTGAGATGTGAATAAGACAAGCTATCAGCTGATCCTGATTGAGACGTGCTTGAGTGCCATAAGGTCCATTTTTACTGGGAAGCTGGAGGAATGCAAGAATGTATTAAACAAAATGTCATTAAAAGTGGTATATGATAAAATTTAGGAGAGCCTGCAATTTAGTTATTAAAAAATAAATGGCTTTTTAGTTTCAAACTAAATTTTGGTACTCAAAACATTGTGTTGAGACTTTTTCCAGTATTCAGCAAAATATGAAAATTTCCCAAAACAATTGCTGCACCTTTCAAATGTTTACAAACAATTTTCAGCTGCGCTTTATAAACACGTTTTTTATTCTTCCCAGTTCGAATGCACAGCTTCAGCGAATTTCATTCATAAAACTAGCAACATGTGGTGCCGGCATGTAAGCAAAACATAAACATTAAATTTCCCCAAACAATAACAAAAGTTTGCCATCTCTGTCTCACATCTGTCCTCGCATTCACACAAATGGTACATTTTTCAATCGATAAGGTACATTTTTTGACAGGTTTTTGCGTTTTGCATCTGCGAAAATTGGGTGGATCACAAGTTGAATTCATTTTTTACGCTCACCTGGTCTTCGAAACGTGCCAAAAGTGAGTTAGCCCACTCGCCAGGCTTTTGGGTCGCCATTTTCAATATTTATGTTAATTATTTTTCACTTTTTACTGCACATTTGTCTATATTTTCGCAGAGCTACATACTTTTCACAACTTTAGTTACAGAAAATTTTTATGTCTTAAAGTTGGCTGCGCTTGTCCAAGGGAAATTTACTGCTGACAACTGTCAAAGTACAAATACAGTGGTGTAATTTTTGGAACTCAATTTGAAAAGTGTTGAAGTTGATGTCTGGCTCATTGAAGTTAATTGAGCGTTTAATTATATGTTGGAATGAAAATTAATCTAGACTAAGGCCGTCAATCCCTTTTTGAGCAAAAAATAATAATTATTTCTGCTTTTTACTTTTTTAAGGCAAAAATAAAAATCAAAATCGGGCCGATATTTGTTAAGCACAAAATAACCAAAACTTGCTCGATATTTTTTTGGTCACAAAATAACTGGTTAGTTTTGATTTTTATTTTTTAATGCAAAAATAAAAAGTAAAGTTTGCCCAATATTTTTTTGAGCACAAAATATCTGGTAATTTTTGATTTTTTAGGCAAAAATAAAAAGCAAAATTTGCCATACATATTTTCGAGCACAAAATAACTTGTAAATATTGATTTTTATTTTTAAAGTCAAAAATTAAAAGCAAAATTAGGATTTCAATTTACGCTTGAAAAATGCTCAAAGTGCCTGTTTTTGGCATTTGCGAGCATATTTTGTAGTGTAAACTAGCGTGTAAGCTACGTGTGTGAACAAGGGGTTGCTTTTGGCTTAGATGCTTAGAGAGCCCTTATAATTATTGGACCATTACAATAGTTAAGATAAAAGTCGACTCTAAATTTAGTGCATGCTTTCTGACAGTATATTATATTAAAAAACTGTCAAAAATACTTATATTAAATTTAGAGTCGACTTTTATTTTGACTATGATAATGGGCCAATAATTAAGGGTTCTCATTTAAGCATTTAAGCCAAAAGCAACCCCTTATTCACATACTTAGATTTACGCGCTAGTTTACACTACAAAATAGGCTCAAAAATGCCAAAAACAGGCACTTTGAGCATTTTTGAGCCAGCCGTTCAGTTGATTTTTGAAATCTTGCATTTTTGGATTTTTTGGAATTTTTTTCGTAAAAAACCAAAAGAAGTGTACAAAATGTTACACTTCTAGTCAAAAATTTCATAACGACCAAGTTATTAAACGTAATCACATAATTTTTTTTTACCCGTCTACGGCGAAGCAAAAGGAGAGGTATATGCGTTTGACCGGTATATATGTATGTATGTATGTATGTATGTATGTATGTATGTATGTATGTTCATCTGTTCCACTCTCACTTCTCAACTACTTATCATAATTTGACAAATGAGGTATCGTTGGAAGCGTTTTGATAGTCTTCTGGTTAATGGCTATGTGACGTCACATTTAATTTAATATAGCGCCCTTTAGTGGATATAAAGTCATGAGGAAAAAAATTTTAGTGACTTAAACAAATAAGGTATCATTAGATTGTCCGCGTTTTGATTTTCCGATGAAGAAAAGTTATGTGACGTCATATAAAGATTAATATAGCGCCTTCTAGAGGACAAAAAGTCAACTAAACCCCTAATTTCTAAACTACCCTAACTTCTAAACTGCTAATCATAATTTGACAAATGAGGTATCGTTAGAAGCGCTTTCACCGTGCGCTGGTTATAGGTTATGTGACATCACATAAAATTTAATATAGCGCCCTCTAGAGGACAGAAAGTAAAATAAGCCCTAACTTCTAAACTACTTTTCGTAATTTGACAAATGAGATATCGTTGGAAGCGTTTTCCACGTCCAAAATTTAATATGGTGCCATCTGGAGGACATAAAGTCAACTAAACCCCTAATTTCTAAACTACTTATCAGAATTTAACAAATGAGGTATCGTTGGAAACGTTTAGATCGTTTAGATTAAATCACATACAATTTAATATAGCGCCCTCTAGAGGACATAAAGTGAACTAAACCACTAAATTCTAAAATACTTATCATAACTTGACAAATGAGGTATCATTGAAAGCGTTTTCCACGTCCGCTGGGTAAAGGCTGTGTGATGTCATATTAAATAGAATAAAGCGAAAACTAACTAAACCCCTATCTTCTAAACTTCTTATTATAATTTGATAAATCAGGTATCGTTGGAAGCGTTTTCTTTTAGTCCGCTTATTAAAGGCTTTGTGACGTCACATTTAATTGAATGTGGCGCATTCTAGGGGGCATAAAGTCATGCACTAAAAAAATTTTAAGTGCCATAATAAACATCTTTGTTTATAAATTTATCATCAAATAATAAATTAGTAGTTAATACTTTCGATTATATAAAAATTGTATCCCCAAAAAAATTTAAATAAACAATTAGTTTAAGAAACTAAAACCCGACTACTAAAAAGCGCTCTCTAAGAAGTATGAAACAAGAAAATATTCTCTGCTGAAATTGTTATGTACAAACACTTAATTTTTTTTTTGTCTATTAAATAAACAACTTACACAAAAAATATTTTACTAGTAAGCTCGTGTGGCGTTAAAACGCCAAAATCAAACATACCTAGATTTTATTTTAAGCTATTGAATAGATTTTCAGCTGATCAAAATCGAAATTAAATTAATTTTGGACTTTTTGCAACATAAGCGGTATTGCACGCGCAACGACGATATAATGTTAACATATTTGATTTCATACCAAAATTTTTTTTTAAATATACAGGAGTAAGATAATTTCTTGATTTCCAGTCGAAAAATGCTTGAACAAAAATGCTTCACTAACAGTTTCCAATTACTTATTAAATTTTTGTGTAAATTTTTAAAACGAAAAAATTTTCCGACCAACAGTTGACAAATCTTTTTTCAACTTTAAGAAATCATTCCAGTATCACCTTGATACTGAACATATCAATTCAAAGTTAGCTGTGAAATTATAAATGATTACTCGTCAGTATAACAGTTTCATAGCTATTAGCCGTTAGGTGGCGCTAAATACCTCCCATATGTTTTGGCATATGCTGAAGTTAAGAAGAGAAAAAGCAAAATAACAACAATTATATGCAAACTTTAACTCGCTATAACTTAAAAAATATAAATTTTGAAGAAATAAAAAGTCCAGCGTACATGTTTTGAGTTTAATTGCGTTGTTTGCAAGCGCGTTATCAAAAAGAGAAAGAACAAAGCGAAATGTGAGTAGAAAATTAAAATCACGGTTGGATTTCTCAGTACAATTACACTTCTTCAGTACAATCTTATTAAAAGAAGTACGTAAGTACCACGAAGACATTTTAGTACATTTTAATAAACTTGATCTTCAACATGTTGACTTGATTTTTTAAAAATTCCAAGCTTTTTCTGCATGTGAATTTTGGAAAAAAGTGAAATCTATTAAAAAATTAAAAAATGAAACTTTTTCCAACATTTACAGAATTTTACAGGGGATTTAATCAATTTCACATTCTTCAACAAATGTTGAAAGAATATTTTCGATTCAAAATTAATTCAAAACATTCAGTTTCTTCTCTAATTAAAAAAAATTTGTTAAAAGCCACTGGGCAGTGTAGCTATAACATAAAAATTAAAAACGCAAAGCATTTTGAAAATATTTCTGTTGAAGAAGAGGAAGACGCATATTTTTTGATTTAATTTAAAAAACTGAATCTACAGTTGATTTTATTTAACTATGTTGAATTGTTTGTCTATTTTTGTTAATTACATGAATTAAATTGTGAGCTTTAGATCAAGTAAGTTTTTAAAGAAGGCAACAACAACAACAACAACAACAACAACATCTCTGTATAGAGTCAAATCACTTAGCTGACTAGACAGTCTGTTTCGGAAATCGCTACATATTCCTCTTCGGTAGAGCCCGAACAGAACCTAAAGTCGTAACGACTTGTGATGTCGAACACACAACAGAACACATGCAAGTTAACGAAGCCGTCCAAAATGAAATCGCCGAGCAAGAGTCGTAGCGACTTATCGCTAGAGTAAAATTGAATAGAATCTATCTAATTTTTTCCTTAACGACCGGCGATTTCCTCTCTGAGTACAATTAGTGGTGCCATATTTTGTAAGCAATTGGATATGTTCAAAGACAATTTCTTAGTTTTTGCTATGTTCTCACGTTTCTTTTTTGTTTCTGTTTCACTTACACAACAACAAAAACATGGCTGCTAACAAAACTATGCTATATCATGGTGTAAGAAATAGAGGTGTTAGTGAGTTTGACACTTCTCTCTCAAAATGATAAAATTATGTTTCCCCGCTCTTGTCAAAAACAGCTGATGGTGAATTGTAATGAAAACAAATTTTGTTAAATTCGTGTCTTTCTGCAAGTTTATAAGATTCTTAGTGAGATTAAAGTGGGAATATGTTCTTCGATATGTTCTTGAAGCAGACGATGTGAATGCAAGACAATTTGCATGCTGGCCAAAGCTTCATGTCGGCGGCACCTTCCAGCGCACGTTTCTGATAAAACGGCCAAAACATTCAATGACAAACTTGGCAAATCGGCGAAGACTAACAGCAATAAGTTTTTGTTAACACAACACGGCACAATTAATTGCATTATATATTTATTTATACTTAATTCGCACAGTAAAAACTATAGCACTAGCAGCAACTCAAACAAATAACACAATTTTACAACTATCAACAGTTCTGCTCTTTCGCTCACAATTTATTGACAGAAGCAAAGAAATTCATGGTGTTATCAAAAACTCACTAACACCTGGTTTTCTTACACCATGTGCTATATAAAATCAACCATGCATCGTCAGTCGCAATCGCTTTCATTCTGGACGGGTCTGTGTGTCTGGCGACCAGAGAGGATCACCGGTCGTAAAGACTTTTGTTTCTGTTCGAGCTCGTAGTCTTTGAGTGATTAAGCTGTGATCAACTCACTGTTGAAACTAGTATATGAGTGCGCAGATTTGGAATTAATTCTTTTGAATTGTATGGCTGCTAATCATATGACATTTTAAAGCAGTAGGCTATTTATAGATCACCGCCATCAACTCTATCAAGGGTTGCCATCTGTTCTAGTTGCTTCTTTATTTATTTCAATATTCAATATTATATTAATAGTGAGTTGATCACAGCTTAATCACTCAAAGACTACTGAAGAGGATATGTAGCGATTTCCGAAACAGACTGTCTAGTCAGCTAAGTGATTGACTCTATACAGAGTTGTTGTTGTTGCCTTCTTTAAAAACTTACTTGATCTAAAGCTCACAATTTAATTCATGTAATAGTTTCATAGATCATAAAACTAATTAACTATTTTTGCAATTTTTTTTTTAAATAAATAATTAAATATATTCAAAACATTTCATAATTCATGAAGATAAAGTAGTACAATTTGATGCCAAAAAGTACAATTTTAATTTCTGTTTGGTACAATATCGAAAAAGTCATTTCCCATCCCATAACAACAACAAATTTATGCAAACTTTAACTCGCTATAACTTTAAAATATACATATACCGTACAAAATTTGCGTTGATTAGAAAAAGAATAAAGGCAATCTAACAAAATTAAGAGAGGCAAAATTATAGCGCACAAGCAATGGAAAAGTACCAGTAGTGAAAATAACGGTAACTTGTTCAATAATTAGCAAAGATCAACACATTTCCCTCAGTCTTAATGAGTTATGCAAACATTCAAGTCAGTGCATAAAATTTTTTAGAGTGAAACTTCGTTTAAAATAATGGGTCGACAATTTGTCATTTTAGAGCAAAAAATTTCAGTCAAAACGATACTTGACGAAAATTATTCTCATTCTGAAATTTCAAAATGATATAACGTCTTACGAAAATGTGTGTAAAATATTGCTAAAAAAGTTTTGGCGGGCCTGACACTTGATAATGCACCATGCTAAGGACGTCGACGGTGTACAACTTCCACTCAGGATTGTTATTTGGTGCAACTGTGTAAGAAAAACCGGTAGCTAGTAGTCAGAATCTTGCGAAGGAATGGTCGGCTACCCTGAAAAAACAGTTAGTGCAAGAACAACTCTCCGTCGTCTTCTAGAAAGTAGTCTCAAAAGCTACACTCAGAAACGTCGGCCGTTCCGCGATGGACTTAAAAAAAAGAAGAGGTTTAACTGATGTAAAACGCATAAAAATTCTACCAAAACAGATTGGGAGCGGGTCATTTTCAGCGATGAATCCCATTTCAAACTAGTAAATAGAAAAAAATGGAGGGTTTGTTCGTCAAACTCAGTAGGAAGGCGATCAAAGTTTTGTTTCTGATAAGTGTATGGGGCTGCTTAAGTGTACACGGAATTGGTCCGTTGCTCTTTTATGGAGGATGTTTGAATGCTAGAAAATACATAGAATTCATTTCTGAATCCTTACCCGAATATTTGGAAAGAATATTCGGGACTGAAGGAAGACAATATTATTTTCAACAAGATAACGCGCCATGTTATAAAGCAGCTTTAAGTATTAATTGGTTTAAAAACAACTACATTTCTCTTCTGGATTGGCTCCCAACAGCACCCGATATTAATCCAATCGAAAACATGTGGTCAGTTATTGAAAGAGACCTGCAAAAGTATAAAATCTCAACACTTGCTGATTTAAAGAACGAGATAAAGGATATTTGGTCAAAAATGTGCATAAATGATTCTATTAAGTTAGTCCACTCTATTCCAAACAGCATAAATTGCATTATTAAGGCTCGTGGTGGCAATATTTCTTCATACTAAAACTTTTAACTTAACGATCTTTAACGATACAATAAATATATTCTAAGTGCGCTATAATTTTGCGTAAAAAAAAACAAAATGTTAATAGAAGTAATAGGTTTGGAAGTTTAATTGAATTTTAGTAAACTAATAGAATATTTAATTGAAAAGCTAATAAAATTTGGTTTGTTTTAAAAAAAGGACAGTTTAATTTAAATTCAAGAGAGTTATTGAAAATTTAGTAGATAGCACATGAATTGCGCTATTATTTTGACTACTGCTTTATAAGATTGGATATAATTCGAAAATATAGTGATGTTTATAAGATATCCGTGGTCGTATGCCACCCACCGTAACAAAACAATAAATTCTAACAGTAGTAAGCGATCAAAAGCTTTAGGGCAAAGTGGATTATACATCTAGAGCTATTGATAGAGTTGTATTAATCGACTTAAGCTATTATTGCTTATCGACACAGATATAATCTATATATATAAAAATGGATGTATGTATGTGGGTATGTGGGTATGTGGCTTTATCACATATAGACTCCAAAACCGCTGAACCGATCTTTATGAAATTTTCAGGGAAACTGAAGCCACATCTTGAGAGTGTTCCTGTGAGGTTTGGTAACTATTGGACGAGGGGGCGTGGTACCTCCCATACAAGCCAAATTTACGCTATTGATCACAAACCAAAAAAGGATATATTAAGACGGTTTCAATCGTAAAAAACTAAGATTTGGTAATTTTGTTCAGATGGTTACTGTCGGTAACTGTACGAAAAATGGGCGTGGTCGTAATATAAATACGCCCATTTTTTCGAAATCATGGCAATTCCGGAGTTCTACACATTTTTATAGTGAAACTTGCTGTGTAGGTGCTCCAAGAGGCAGTCACGATACATTAATGTTTTCAAGCCCACTTTTACCGCCCACAAATCAATATCTGTATATATAAAAATGAATCGTGATTTGTTCGAATGCTTAAAACTTGAAAACGACTGAACCAAATTGGAAACTTCTTTCTACTGGTTTAGGAAAAATATAATGCCACACCCCCTTTTGTCGCCCACAAATCAATAAAAATGCTGTATTTAAGACGGTTTTGGTCGTATTAAATTAAAATTTGGTAAATAAGTTCGTATGATAACTATCATTAACTTTGATAAAAATAGGCGTGGTCACACTTCATCTACGCTTACTTTTAAGAAAATATCAAAATACTTCGAAACTATTGGTCCGATTGAGCTCAAATTTTGTAAGTACGCTTTGGTTTGAGTACGAGATGGTTTAAGAGAAAATGCCACATCCCCTTTTACCTCCCACATATATAAAAAAATTGTTATCGAATAGCTTTAGAGTTATGAGTCGCACAGCTTAGAAATTCGGTATTCGACCACAATTTAGACGTACCGTTTCAGTGATGAAATTTTATGGGAGTGGACAAGGGGGAGGGGCACCTCCCATACAACCCAAATTTGTGATATCGAATAGCCTTGAAGTTATAGGAATTCAGCTTTGGAATTCAGTTTTTGACCTCAATTTACACATGCAGTTTCAATGGTTCTATTTTATGGGCGTTGGACAGGGAGGCGTGACATCTCCCCTACAACCCAAATTTGCGATATCGAATTGCTTTGAAGTTATAGGTTGAGAGTGTAAGAATTCGGTATTCGACCTACATTTATGCATGCACTTTCATTCCTTTGCATTTTATGAGCGTAGGGCAAAGGGGAGTGGCACGTCCCATGCAACCCAATTTTGTGCTATCAAATAGCTTTGGAGTTATAGGTCGCACAACGCCGGAATTCAGTATTCGACCTCAATGTACACATGCAGTTTCATTGATTTAATTTTATGTTCATTGGTAAGAGGGCGTGGCACCTCCCATTTAACTTAAATTTGTGATATCGAATATCAGCGTCAGAATTCAGTATTCGGCCCCAATTTATACATGCAGTTTCATTAATTACATTTTATGAGCGTTGATCAAGGGGGAGTGACACCTCCCATACAACGAAAATTTGTGATATCGACAAGGGGGAGTGAAACCTCATATTTAACCCAAATTAGAGATATCAAATAGCCTTGGGGATATAGGTCTCACAGCTTTGGAATTCAGTATTGGACCTCAATGTACACATGCAGTTTCATTGATTACATTTTATGAGCGTTTAACAAGGGGGAGTGGCACCTCCCATGCAACGAAAATTTGTGATATCGAATAGCTTTGGAGTTCAAGGTCGCACAGCGTCGGAACTCAGTACTCGACCAAAATTTACGCGTGCAGATTTACTGATAAAATTTTTTAGAGTTTGTCGGGGGGGCGTGACACCTCCAATTTAACCCAAATTTGCGATATCGAATAGCTTTGGAGTTATAGGTAGCTTAGCCTCGGAATTCAGTATTCGACCTCAATTTACACATGCAGTTTCATTGGTAAATTTTTATGGGCGTAAGGAAAAGGGCAGTGGCACCTCCCATAGAACCCAAATTTGTGCTATCGAATAGTTTTGGAGTAATATGTCGCACAGTTTTGGAATTCGGTATTCAACCTCCATGTACACATGCAGTTTAATTGATTACATTCTATGAGCGGTGATCAAGAGGGCGTGGCACTTCCTATACAACCCAAATTTGTTATATCGAATAGCTTTGTGGATATAGGTGGCACAGTCTCGGAATTCAGTATTCTACCTCAATTTAGACATGCTGTTTAACTGATAACATTTTATGGGCGTTTGACAAGGGAGAGTGGCAGCAACGCGCCGGGTTTCAGCTAGTATAATATATTCAAGGAACACGCAAGCGCAGATCATATCTGCTTGACATTCGCTTGAACACTGAAGCTTTGATAGTTCTGTAGGTGAGATGAATACATATTTTACTGCACAAACACAATCTCAAGTGTGCAAAGCTGCCCGACATTGATCTAGAGGGCTACATATGACAAAGTAAAAAAAAATTCATATGTTTTTCAGTTTACAACAAAACTATCAACTCGCGGTTATTTGGAGTACTCATATCGAACTAATATTAGTACATGCTAGTTTTTATCTTAAACGTCATGTTTTTAACAAGTCATAATTTTCATTTTCGAAGATTTCTTGAAAAAGGCCAGTCTATATTCCTGTTAATATAACAGTAACATGTGCCTTTTTATTTCTTTTCACATTGTGGTAACATTTACCATTTATTTGATTCACACAATATGTTAACAAGTGTCTGTAAATGTTCACTATGGACACATGTTAGTGGGCGTTTGACGCACATTTACCGTATTTGTGACCTAGTTGTTACCATTTGTTACTAATTTGTTTATAAACGGTAAATTTATGGACACATTTTTTTAAAATGTTTGACGAGATAAGTTCACTTAATCACTAACTAATATTTTTTTTTTTTTTAAGATCAAAGAACCAAGGCATGCGCCTTATACAAAAAAGGTTTGGTCTTTGACCTGAAAGGAAAGGGATAGTTTATTTAGAGGAATTGATTGGAACCATACGTGAATTATTGATTAGGCGAAACAACCGTGAAAGCCAATATGAATTGCTTTTGACCGAGGCTAGTGTTATGCCTTAACCTCAGCAAGCATTTCCAGCCCTTAGTTGTTCCAGTCCTTTAATTCCTCATTTTCCACAATTAAGTTGTGAATTTTTAGTTTTCCATAATTCTTAAATGAAGGAAAGAACAAAGAAAGTGAAAAGAACCATCCATGCCCGCACTCGGATTCGAACCAGGGACCTTTGGGTTGATAGTCTAGCACACTCACCACTAGACTATAAAGGCCGACCAATATATATATACATACATACCCACAGCCAGACAAAAGAATAGCGACAATAACAACACACAGCTCAATAAAAGAATATCAACACACTAATATCCAGCGTCGTCTTAACATAGAGGCGAGCTCCCCTTGCAAAGGTTGCGAAAAAATTGCAAATACCACAATGGGCCACAAAAAAAAAATATAAACTTAAAAGTGGCACAAAATGAAAATACTTAACATACCATTTAATTAAACGGCTTTCTGTTGGCACTTAGCGTGAAGAAATGTTTCAATAATATCAGCAAACTTCAAGCTGTCCAAAACAACATTACTTTCAACTGAAAAGAGAAAAAGTACATAAAATTTATCTTCAGACATTAAATTTCCCAAATAGTTTTTTATATACTTTAGTTTTGAAAAAACCATTGTGCAAAAACGTTAGTAACAAATAAACACAAGTAGATTATAAACATTATTTCGATGTTTGGAAAAACTGATAATAATTCTTCATTAATAATTGTCTGATACATTGATTTATGAGATTGTTTTGAATCATCTAAAAAAATGTAAGTTTTAGCAAACTGACATTCACCAATCAATTCATCTTCATCTATGTCCTTCGAATAAATTTATTCAATTTCGTTATATGCACCATAAACTTCTTCATCAGTAATGCGATTTAAATGTGTGAGAAAAGAAAAATTATTATTTAGATGACTGCAGACAGCACAACGTTGATTTAAACTAGTAACCAAAGCATCTAATATCAGTAAAAACACTGTATCAAAACGTCGTTCCTTTTGGTGTTCTGGACCTTTTGCATTTTCATTATCTCCTTGTGTTTGAAGAGCTGCGTTCTGATAACTATTTCGCACTTCTTCAAATAATCCGATCGCTAGATTAACTCGATTAAATTCACTCAATACCCGTTTTAAAAAAAAGTATCAATATATCAATCACCTAATAGTGATTATATCATGCAAACAATTAATTCAAAAAATTAAATGACAGCTCATTCAAATATACAGGTGCGGCACCTGTGTTTCAAATTTTTTAAAGTCTATATCACACTTTTATATGGATAGCACAAGTAATCCTATTTGTTATACGATTATTCTTTTTGGTTTCGCTTTGCATGTAAAAAAAAAATAATCTGGATTATTTTGAAGCGAATGGAGCGGAAAACCAATTTTTTTTTGCTTATATTCATGTTAAATTAAAATATTTATTTTAAAAAACTCAAAAGGAATGTTCAGGAATGTTCCAGATTTGTTTGTCACATTAGAAATATTAAAATAAAATATTTCATAAGATGTTAAAAATAACAATTTGTTTTTTATTCACCAACTTCCGTACATTAAGTTTGAGCACATTTTTTACATGGGGCAAGAAGATGAATAGGACAAACTGAAGATGAACAGAAGCAAAGAAATTTTTATAAAAATTAAAAAAAAATTCACTGTTATAGTTTTTATTATTTCTTTGCGTTATTTTTTTAGCTTTGCGTCAATTTGACACTGAACGTCGTTTGAGGGAAATTTTGTGTACAGATTAACAACGACATCAATTGGAATTGTTTCTTTGGTAAATCGAAATTTTGGCATGATTTTCACACTGAGTCAAAATCCCAAGTGAATTTGAGTTAAAATAAGAAATATATACAACTTCCTATTTAAAAATGGTGTCCAATTGACACTAAAAGGTTAAACAGAAAAATAGTTTAACGGTTAATAACGAGTGGTTAAAGTTTAAGGGCCGATGTTTAATGTGAACCACACCTAAACGTCAAGTCTTTTTCTGCATTTCATTTGACATTTCTCAATTTCAGACTAATTCAATTTGAACCAAAGTAAGATGCATAATCGAGCAACGCGTAAAAGTTATTCAGGCTTATTATGAAAATGGACGTTCAAATCAAAATGCATATCGTGAACTGCGTGATTTTTTCGGTCAATTTAATCGTCCAAATGTGCGTACAATTGGAAAAATCGTGCAAAAATTTGAGCAAACCGGGTCTGTAGGAGATGTGAAAACACCAGTGCATGCTCGTACAGCTCGTGCTGTAGAAAATATTGCTGCTTTTCGCGATAGTGTGGCTGAAGAGCCGTCCACCTCAACTCGTCGTCGTGCCCAACAATTGCACCTCTCACGCTCGTCGTTGATGAACATTATGCATAAAGACTTGCATTTACACGCTTACAAGGTGCAATTGACTCAAGAACTAAAGCCTCTTGACCATTTCAAGCGTCGTCAATGATCAGAATGGTGGCAAGAAATGGCAACAGTGGATGATCAATTTTCGAAGAAAATCATCTTCAGTGATGAGGCACATTTTCACCTCATTGGATTCGTCAATAAGCAGAATTGCCGCATTTGGGCGAATGATAATCCAAGAGTGATTGTCAAAAAACCAATGCACCCACAAAGAGTGACTGTTTGGTGCGGTTTATGGGCTGGCGGCATCATCGGGCCGTATTTTTTCCAAAATGAGGCCGGTCAGGCAGTTACTGTGAATGTTGTTCGCTATTGTGAGATGATTACGAATTTTTTATGACCCGAATTGGAAGATATGGATATGGACGATATGTGGTTTCAACAGGACGGTGCCACTTGCCACACAGCTAACGAAACAATGGCTCTTTTGCGCGACAAATTCAATGGCTGTGTTATCACGTGGTGGCGATGTCAATTGGCCATGTGAGATCATGTGATTTGACACCGTTGGACTTTTTTCTTTGGGGTTATTTTAAAGAAAAGGTGTATGTCAATAAGCCAGCAACAATTCAAGAGCTAAAGGATGAGATAATTCGGCACATTAACGGCATAGAACCTCAATTATGCCTCAGCGTCATCGAAAATTTGGACCATCGGATGGAGGTGTGCCGCCGAAGTCGCGGCGCCCATTTGGCCGATATTTTGTTTCATACTTAATTGTATTATACCAATATTATCGTATTAAAAAGAAATGACTATAATTTTCTAAATAATTTGTGTTTTATTCAAAATCAACATCGGCCCTTAAAATTTAACCACCCTTTAGTTTGATGGCTAAACAGAAAAATAGTTTAACGCGGTTATTTTTAGTGAATAGTTTTAATCTATAGTACAGGTTTCTGTTTAATGAGAATTAGGAGAAAAACTTATTAAAAAGCTTAATATAACAATAAGCAAGTAAAATAAAAAAATGTTCAATAAATTTTATGTACTACAGTACAAAAACAGAACACTTTATATGTTTTGCATAACAAAATAATTTATACAGGACATTGCCTTAAAAAAGATTACTGTACTGTATTATATAGTACGGATGGTCACCGTAAGTATATACAAGTAGATTTTTAACCTTTTGTCACCATTTTTCAACTTTTGTTGCCATTTATTTTATATTCAAATTGAGATCAGCTCACAATAAAAATGTGAAATTTTTTTGCTATTATGGAGATTTAAAATGCAAAGTTTGTAATAATTTTGGTTGTTGGACTGTGTAATAAACCCACAACTATGCGAATACTTAAAGCTTCAATTCAGTGTCAATGGAAAGCTTTGGCACTAGATGCATTGGCCGGCTCCAACGTTCCAAACTTCGGTCACCAACGACTACGATAAAGCTTAAAGCCTAGCCTGCTTTCTATAACTTAGTTAATAGTGTCGTTTGTTAAAGCAAAAGAGTCATAACGAAAACGAAAGCGTGCAGTCAGTCTCAGAGCTTCAACGGGCAAAGTAGTGGTCGTAGTTTAATCTATTTATTTTTTCTGCTGTGTTTTTTGTAATTGTATTATATTTGTTGTGACCGGTTAAACGGGAGTCTGACCAATCGAGAGCTAACCGGTTATTATATCATCAAGTAATAAAATGCATAAAATTTTCACCAAAAAAGTTAATTTAAAAAATTTTTACAAATAAACAATTAAAATATTTACTATGATTACAATAATTTATTAAAAGAAAACATAAAAACAAACTATTATTTAAGAGCAACGTGATTGCAAAGAAATATTAATTAATCTTTGAAGGTGGTGGGCGTTGTTGTTGCAGTTTTTGTTGTTGGGGAAACCCCAATAGTTATTTACTCAATAAAGCTCGTTATAAATTATATCGTTAAATCAAATATTTCATGGCTGCGTAGCCATTGTTGTTACATGAAAATAAAATAATTTTTTTTTAATTGTTACTGTAAATGCTTTTGTGCGTGCATTTTGCAATTTTGCAATTTTTTTCGCTCAATTTTGTTACATATTTCGTGCAAAAAATAAGTTAATTCCAATGCAAACTTCATTGATTGGCAAATAAATATGTAACATTCATGTTATCCGAACTATTTTTAGTACACGCTCGCTCTGCAAGCTAGCTTAGCGGGTTGGAGTGTGTTTTGTAACCTCAACATTGTTCGGTTCCTGCAGCAGCAGCTACAACACACAATGCTTAGTTTTGTTGATGAATAGCAGCAGTTCAAAGCGCCTCTGTTGTATGGCGCGACGGACTTTTATTTATATTTTAATCACTTGCTTGGGCTAGAGTTTATCAGTTCGAGAGATATAAGTCCAGGAATAGTGCGATGAAAAGAAAAAACAACATAAAATGACTTTGTTCGTGTAAAAATATTTTCCAAATTTAATAAAAATAGTAAAACATTTATCACTAATTTAAAATAACGTTCTCTGATGTGAGTTATATTTAAGAGATATAGTGCTAAGGAGATATAGTAGTATTTCTGTTGGGGAAGTGGACATAGTTGGTAATCTTTTTTAATAACTTGACCTCTTGGCAGTCTTAGTTTCTTTATATGAATAGATTGGGGAATTCTGGGGGAGAAAAATGCACACATCTTTAGTCATTTTTAACCTTCCTATACTTGCGCATTGGTCTCTCAGACCGACAAATAAATAATTCGATGTTATTTGAAAAATTAAAGTCACTGGAACTTTACGGTATTTAGTAGCTTTTTCTTTTTTGCTACGCATTGTTAAGTGCAGCTAGGGACACCATATCGAAAGAAAAAAAAAAGATACCATAATATTTTGATATCGAAATAAAAGTATCGATGCCCACAAAATATTGAAAGAAAATTATCGATGCCATGAATATCGAATACTTCTTCGTATTTTTTAGCATAGTAGAATAAAGAATGTAGTCTTGTGGTTCATAATTTATACTTATCCTTATTTATCAAGTTATAAGCCATAGCTCTCCCCGAAATGTTCGTTTAAGTATAAAAAAAATTCTGCAAAGAAATTTAAAAATTGCTCAATGTAATTTATATGGAAAAAGTGCTCTTTTAAAAAGAATAATCCAATTACTTTCTTTAAGGCGAAATAAAAAAAAAAATTATATGCATTGTGGTTTCCATTTAATTTTTTGTAAAAAAATCTATCATGCATGAAAATTTAACGAAAACTACTAGAGTTGTGAATTTTTCCCTTTTGCAACTTTGACTAATATAGACACAAAAAAAGTACAATTTCGTTTAAGAAACTGGCCGTTTTGAAATTTTTGTGAGAAGAGCACCATTTCAGAAATGTAGAACATAGATGTTTTAATAAAAAAAAAAATCATCAAAACTTCAAATACGCACAGTTTTAAAAATTTAAGCATAGCCTCAAGTTATTCTGAGCAAAAACAAAAATTCGGGTACCAAAGTTATAGCTGTTCAAACTTGACATTTTTTTCGAAAATCCTCAAAATGCACTTCTCAAAATTGGAAAACATATACTTATCACTTGGAATGATTTGAATATTTCTTTAAAAATATTTTTGATTCATTTGCAAAAAGGTTTTGGAACTGCTGTGTTGTTATGGTGATAAAAATAAAGTATTTTAAACATTCCTGCAAAACTTAAAAAATAACGAGAAATGTAATAATTACATATTTCGTTATTTTAATTGAAAATAGCTATTAAAGTTATTTGAACATGAAAAATAAATAAAATTAAAAAAAAAATACTTATTTTTGAGATCATGTTAAGAAGAGCTAATGCTATTTTTTATGCTTTTATTACTTTAATAATATGTTGTAATAAAAACAAAAACAACAAAGTTGTTATAAGTTTTGGACAAGTGCCTTTAAAAATTAATATTGAGAAATTACTTTTGATTATTTCTGAAAACTGTAATATTTGTACGACCTCCTTAACAAAAAGTTTTAGTACCAAAATAAAAGTTGTTTGTTACGAGGGCCGTTTGATAATTATGTGAAAAATTAAACAAGGAATGATTTTTATCGCAAAAAAGTTTTATTTCTCAATATAGTCTTTTTTAGCTCGATACACTTTTTCCAACGTTCCTCCAATTTTTTTATCCCTTCCGAAAAATACGTCTTTGGAAGGTCCTCAAAATAGGCCTCTTTTTCAGTGATAAGCTCTCTGGTGGTGAATTTCTTTCCGCCGAGCCATTTCTTCAGGTTTAGAAACAGAAAATAGTCTGAGGGGGCTAAATCTGGAGAATATGCTGGATGATTAATCAATTCGTACTTTAATTCAAGGAATTTTGCCATGGTAGTTGGACATGTGTGAACGCGCGCATTGTTTTGATGGAAGAGCAATTTTTCCCTCGCCAAATAGGGATGTTTCTATTTCAGAGCGTCGTTGAAACGGTTCAATTCCGATACATAGTATTCACCATTGATCGTTCTTTTCAGTGGAAGGTAATCGATGTAGATTATACTGCGTTTATCCCAAAATACTGTCGCTATAACCTTTTCGGCCGATAGCACCGTCTTCGCCTTCTTCGTAGCACGTTCGGTCGGTGAAGTCCACTGTTTCGACTTTTCCTTTGTCTCTGGTGTGTAGTGAGGACTCAATGTGTCATCCACGATTACTAATCGGCGGAAAAAATCCTTCTTATCTTTGTTCAACATCGCCAAACACGCTTTTCGCGATCGCGTTTATGGTCGAGAGCGAGCAAACGCAGCATCCATCTTACGGATAATTTTTTCATATCCAAATGATTTTGTAAAATGTTCCACACTCGTTCGTTTGAGATGCCTAAGGCCTCAACAATCTCGCGCTCGGCCATAACTCTGCGATCGGCTATCACGAAATCGTAAATTTTAGTGACCATTTCGGGTTTTGTGACCTCATTTGGGCGTCACTTGTGCTTGAACGACCGCATCGGAATTCAGTAAACCACTTGTGAATCATTCCAATCAATAGTGCAGAGTTCCCATAATATTTATCAAGCCTTTCCTTGGTTTGGCTGATTGTTTTTTTTTTTGCGCAAAAAATAACAAGCATTATGAGCACACAAAATTCACTTTTTTTATTTTCGCCAAAATTCACAAGATCGTCTACTGTCAATGGCTTTTTGAATAAATTTCTCAGGTTTTTATTAACTCGTATTTATATCGTCTCTTTCGTGCCAAAAAACGGTGATTCCACTTGTTTTCATTTGGTTAAAACAAACAAATAAATGCAAAATTGCACGTTGCATTGCGTTGAATAATTTCCATGCATTTGATTTTTTGGCGCCATTTCATTTTCTTTGTGTAATGATGTACATTAGAAATATTAAAAACAATATTGTAACGAAAATATGCCATCATTAACTTTTCATGTAAACACTGGTGCGAGCCCGACCTACGAAAACAAGTATGTTATTATGTCTACACATAAAACAACTTTTTTCAAAAAAACCTTCTTCACGCCTTCTATGGTTTATACCAACAAACTGTTGGAGCCTAGATTGATTCGTGATAAAGAAGTAAACAAAGAGCACAACAAACAAGTCTTTGCAGAATCAATGCAGTCGCTTTTTTGAACCTTTGCTTTTGCAAATTAGTAGAAAAACATTGCTTTGAAGGCGACATACAGCACATAATTCTGTTTTAATTTACCAGAAGGTGTTCGTATAAGCTTATCAAAGTGGATGGTACTGCAGAAACCACAGAAGACTACTGATGAGTTGATGTAGCTATCAACGAAACAGCTGTCTAGTCTGCTTGGTGGTTTGTTCTTCAAAGAACTTATTGTTGTTGCAACCTGATGCTTCATGAACTTAATTGGCATTAAGCTTATATATAATTCTAAAAAAATTATATTTTTTTAGAACTATTAAAAACAATATTGTAATGAAAATATGCCATCATTAACTTTTCATGTACATTTTGTTTCCATACTAGGTAAAAAGAATCGATACAATCAAATATCAAATAGACCAGAAGCATCGAAGAAATACTGGTATCGGAAGAAAAAGTATCGATACTCTGAAGTATCGATACGATATTCGTTTCCCTATGTGCAATGCGAGTGCAGGTGCCGAGTAGACTCAATTTCAGTTATCGGTCTGTGAGACCGACACGAGTATAAATGTTACTGTTTTAGGTTATTAACTAATTTTTAATTTCAGAACATAACTCAATGAAATGTATTTACTTATTATGTGTAGAATAGACAAAGAAAGAATACGGGCGCTGTTAGAGTGTGAAGATTCTAATTCAAATTACGATGACAATTGTCACTCAAAAGTTAATCAAGCAGATCCATGTTTATTCTGTTCGTAAAAAAAAATGTTATGCACGATACAAAGGCAAGATCTGCAAAAACTATTTTTGTCTCGAAAATAGAATTAGAATATACAAATAACCCTATAAATGATTAATATTTAGTTCTATATTACTTTTTTATTCTTAATACTTTTATGAATTAGAATTAAGAGTTTTTGGTATTTTTTGTTATTCTTTTTGTTATTCTTATATATATTACGCAAACGCAAATTTTGTACGGCGTAAGGCTTTTTAAGTACATGTCCAATCTTAATAAATTTAGTATGGTTTTGTAGGTTTAGACTTGTAAATGTGCAAATTGGACTTTATATTTCCTAAAAATGTATATTTTTTAAGTTACAGCGAGTTAAAGTTTGCATATAATTGTTGTTATTTTGCTTTTTCTCTTCTTAATTTCAGCATATGCCAAGACATATGAGGTATTTAGCTCCACCTCGGCTAATAGCTATAAAACTGCTATACTGACGAATAATCTTTTATAATTTCACAGCTAAAGCTTTGAATTGATATGTTCAATATCAAGGTGATACTGGAATGATTTCCTATAGTTGAAAAAAGATTTCTCGACTGTTGGTCGGAAAATTTTTTCGTTTTAAAAATTTACACAAAAATTTAATAAGAAATTGGAAACTGTTAGTGAAGCATTTTTGTTCAAGCATTTTTCGACTGGAAATCAAGAAATATTCTGTTTAATGCCCTTGGAAGAAGTTTAAAACAATATAAAATTTTCACTATTTTTAATATCATTTTTTTTTTAAACAGCTGTGAGTCTCGAACCCAGTCGCATTTACGGTACAGTTTTATTTCCATAATTGAATAAGTGAATTTATTGCTCTCTCGAAATAGCGAAAAATGTAATTATTTTGAAATTATTATTAAGGCTATTCACAGTTTAAGCGTACATTACTATATACATATAGTACTTATAGCATTTGTTATTGTTGAAACGGTGAGCAACCCGCCATGTGGCTGTCGTGTTCAATAACTTTGCAACCCTGTGATGTATGTAATTATGCGGCTGTAGACAGAGCATAAAAATACGAGTGCAAAAAACACGTCAAAGGTCTACTCTTATTTACGCTTTCTTGCGTATTTGCATTTGTATGCAAAACAACAACAAGGCAAAATACGCTTTCGTAAATTGGCGTACAAATAACCAATCATACATATAACAGACCAGCGTATTCAAACTGTGAATAGCCTTATTGTATAGCTCATTCCAATAAATTCATACATTTATACGTTGCGGGAAAAATAATATTATTGATTTAACCCATTATTGGTCAACCAACAATTTCTTTGTTCAATTTAAACGTTATTTCTTACAGAGAAAATGTGTGTTCGTGTTTTATTCGTTTATTTTTACTTATTGTCTCATCAATCCGTCATATAAAAAATGAAGTAGTACTTTTACTTAATTGCTTTAAAACATGAAGAATACACAGAAAAAACGAGACAATTACTCCTTTGCATCTTCGTAGAGGTAAATTTCTCAGGCTGCTATTAAATGCATCTTTATGTAAAACGAAACGAAGGCTGAAAGTGGTGGGAGACACGGTAAGCAATAAATTTTTCCATATCAAAAAATTTGTCGCTCGTTTCTTTCACGACGTTCAGGGTTTGCTTCGTTTTACATAAAGGTGCAGTAACTCTTATCTCATATCATTCCTTTCGTCCCTAAAAACGCCAATGTGCATTTTTATGTTTTATGTCAAAAAATCGAAAAATCCTATATTTCCAAAATGTCTTTTTGAAGATAATTACAAAATTATTTTTGCAGTTTATTTCTCAAGGCATTAGATACCAATGTCTCGAATCAAAGAAATAGACCTGGGAGTTACAAGGAAAAAAAAAACTGAATACACTAACAGAAAAATGCAAATATTGCATTATGTATTTAGTTTTTTCCGTATAACTCCCAGATCAAAAGGTCACTTTCTTTAGTTATTGGTTCAATGCTTTGAAAATAAAATTGCAAAAATAATTTCTATTTTTTTTTAAGTTGTCTTCATTTAGATTTAAGGAAATTTTTAAACTCTAAAAATGCACCATTTTTTATAGAAAAGGTAATCATTAGCCGCTACAAAACAGGAAGACCACTGATTTTCTCCATCTTTGATGGAAAAAATTATTCTAAATGTATCATGAAAAGAAAAATTTAAAAGAAACTGGTTCCCTAATTTTTGCAATTTTTAATGAAAAAAATCTACACATTGGCGTTTATGACCTGGAAAAGAAAAATTCAAAAAATCACATACATAGTTGGATTTTACATAGAATTTTATGATTGTTTCTAAACTGAATTGGATCTACTTGTTTTGAGAGAATATTCTTTGCATTAAAATGCATCATATGCTATTAAAAACTCCAAACTAATTTGTTTTCACACTGGCGTTTCTGGGACTAAATCTACCACTTTTTTGGTATTTTTTTTTTGTATTTTTTTATTTATGTCTATTTTACTCCCACTTTTATCAATTTTACAATCTACGAATTTTTTATTTCATTCATATTTTGTGTGACTTAATATTGCATGCACTTGAGGTCAATAACTACAACACTTTACCATTAAACATTTGTTTTTAAAAATGTCATCTTATTAAAAATGAAATATTATCTGAATCCTAAATAGATTTTCTAAATTTCAATGGATTTTTTTCTGCATTTCGAACGAAATTTTAGAGTTTTAATTGCTTTATTTTGAATTTTAATTGATCCTTTCTGAATTTCAAACGAAATGTCTGAATTTCAATTATTCTTGTCTGAGTTTTTAATGAATCTCTGAATTTAAATTGTTTTTTTTTCTAAATTTCAATTAATCTTTTCTGAATTTCAATTGATCTATTCTGAGTTTAAAATGGTTTTTCTGAATTTTTATTCAATTTTTCGAATTTAAAATGCTGTTTTGGAATTTCAATTGATCTTTTCTGAATTTTAATTGATCTCAGTATTTGAAATCTTCTACGTTCCTGTCCCGCGCTCGCTACAAGAAGGCATAAATACCTGGGGTCATTCTTCTTTTCTGAGCTTAACCTGTCAAGGACAAGCATCAAACGTCTTACAAGCTTTATCAAGAGCTCAATGTGGTTCCACTCGGACTGAAGGCCAAGTGTGCAGCAGTATCACAATGGACCTTATTGGTCTAAGTGAGCCGTGGCATATAAATCGAACTTTTGAATTGTAATTGATCTATTCTGAATTTCAATTGATCTTTTCTGAATTTAAAATGGAATTCTAAATTTCAATTGATCTTTTCTAAATTTTAACTGATCTTTTCTGAGTTTTAACTAAGATCTAAAATTGGTTTCATATAAATAAATAAAATTTTTGAATTTGAATTGATCTATTTTGAACTTCGATAGGAATTTCAAAATTTTTGAATTTAAATTGATCTTTTCTGAATTAAAAATATAATAAATTTTTTAAACTAAAGAACTATTCTGAATTTAAAATGAATTTTCTGATTTTCTATTTGGTTTTTAGAATTCCAGATGAAATTTCTGAATTTAAATCTATCTTTCCTGAATTTCAATTGATCTATTTGGAATTCAAAATTGAATTTCTGAATTCCAATTGATCTTATCTGAATTTAAATTAATCTTTTGTGAATTTCAAATAGAAATCTAATTTGAATTTCTAAATATCGATTGATCTTTTCTGTATTTCAAATTGCATTTTTCAATTTCAAATTTAATTTTTGGATGCCAATTAATCTATTTTGAATTTTAATTGAACTTTTCTGAATTTGAAATAGAATTCTAAATTTTAATTGACCTTTTTTCAATTTCAATTGATCTTTTTCGAATTACAACTGGAAATGTATAGAACTATTTGGAAATTTTCAAGTAAATTGTAAATTTGCACTGGTTTTTAACCTTAGAACTCTTTGTAAAAATGTTGTTTACAAGATCACATTAAAAAAAATTATCTCAAGTTAGTAAGTCTACTTAACGTTATGAGCAGCGAATTTGAAGCTATGAATAATAAAATTATAATTATTAATTGGAATAATCATTAACTTTGCTTAGACTAAAAAAACAGGAAATACATAAATTTTAATCTTTACTGTATTGTTTCAAAACAAAAGCTTCAAAGAATCTTGTTTTCAGACACAGTAATAAAAGTTTCTAAGCCAGTGATGGTAGAATACAAAGTTGTTATTCTGGTAAAGTTAAGAAAAGATGTTTTATTTTATGAACTTTTAAGAAATATTATATAAGTGTTTGAGATCATTACTGTACAGACAAGAGTTATTGAAAATATTGAAAATAGAAATTCTGTCATTTCGTCGCTAACTTAACGTTAACATATGAATTTTAATTGTATCAACAATTTTAAAAAAAAGTTGTTGGCTAATTCCTTTCCGGTTGCGTTGTAGCTTTATTGCTTTAATGCGTTGCTTTGTGTGCTTGGTTGCGCGAGCACAATTTCACTATTGTTCTTTGCTCTTTCGGGATGTGCCAAAGTGTGACAATAACCTGCTCATTGTTATTGTTTCTGTATTGTTTCAGAGCAGTCATACATAAAAAAACAAACAACTAAACAATAACATTCACACAGGCTTATGCTTTTCTTTCTGAGGACTTCATTGTTGTTGTGCTGTGTTGTTATGTTGTAGATCTACTATTGAAATAGTTCACAATATGTGAATTGTTACCAATTTTAAGTGAGTAATTTTAAGTTGTTTCACTTTGAACATGTAAACAAAGTTGATTCATTCGTTTATTTTCATATCTAATTTTTTTCATTTCGCTTTTGAACTGAATGCGACAAGTATTTGATCATAAATAATCATAAATAAACTAAAACTAGATTAATTCATGGTAATTTATTAAACATTTTTTTTTTGTTAATGGAATATCGAAGCAGATCTAGTACAAGAGCTAAGTTATGAGGGCGTTTCAAATGATTTCGCAAGAGCAAATAATGAAAATTTATTTTTATTTTGTAAAATATACTATGTAATTGTGTGTTAAAAATTAAAAATAAAATTTTTATAATTTTTTTCTGTTGTAAGAAAAAATTTCAATATATAAGAGGTGGCACTGATGTCGCGCCTAGGGCGACAGAATGCCTTATTACGCTACTGCATTTGTATGGTGAGAAAAGCTGCTTTTTATGTTGCTTTTAGATGCATTTTACAAAGAGCAGATTTTTGCTTCAGCATGAAGGGGCTTATTTCATTTAGGCTAGTCAGGAATTATTACAGACTATATCTTTCTCCATCCTCGGCCCATCTCATATTTCATCTCATATTCCATCATAGTTAGATTGCTAACGGCTCATCTCATATTTCAGACACCGGCAAGTAACGTTTGTTTTTCAAGCCAATTTAAAATCTGGTCAGCTTTTTTTTTTCTTGCATAGTCTTAGAACATGTTGCAGTTTTATTTAAAAAGAATTTTCCAAAAAAAAAACCACTTATCTCCAATACGTTATGTTTTTTTTACTATTCCCTTTTATTTTCGAATAATAACAATTTGCTTTGAAACAGAAATTCTAAGATAAGTTATTGTTTTACAATCATTAGCACCAATCTCAAAGAATTATATTGTGTAAAAGTCAAGCTTACTTGAAACCTTACTTGTGTAAGTGTCAAGTCTTACTTACTGAAAACCGAATGAATGACAAGTGTTTATGGTGGGATTTTTTTGTACTTAAATCTTTTAACCGCAATCATTTAAATATAAATAACCTAGCCTTAAATTGCAAGAAAGAAAAAAAAACGATAAGATTGTTTGTTATGTAAACCGCACTTAAAAACTTACAGATTTATTGACATAAAGTGTTGACATTTTTCTTAATATTCAACAGCGGAAGTTGAGGCTTTCATATATATGAGCATGTTTGTGTGTTCGTAATTAGAAAAAGCACAAGAAAATAAAAATTTAAATATTCAAATGTTCGAACTCATAAATAAAAACTCGTACATTTTAATATTGTTTTATCAGTCTTCACGGTCTAAAGTATTTTACAGTCTTCGAAGAATATACAATTACTCATAACTGGAATTCCCTGCAATTAAGTTTGTATCTCAATTTCATCTGACGTAAATGTGAGAATATTCTTAGATAACACAGAGAAAATTAAAAAACAAAATTAAGTAAATATCATATTAAATCTGTTCATATTGGATCAGATTTTTTCTGTTACAAATATTTGCGTATTATAGTACAAATATTTGTGTAAATCCGTATTGTGAGTCAGTAAAATTTACCAAACACACACACACTTATCTCTGACCTTAAGTAGAGCACCAAGTTGTTGTTAATGAACTCAGTATAGATGGTGATAAAGTGTGAGCAGATGATGAAAATATTACAGTCATCATTGTTGAAATCTTGTCAACATTGATTTAACTAACTACAAATAAGTCTAAAGCAAAATACAGTGGAATCTCGAAAAAGCTAATCTATATGTTCCAACACTATTCTAATGGTTTGATTAGGCGCAGTAGCTCCCAATGAAAATGAGATAACTACCAAATCAAAAATGAAATAAGTCTCAATTAAAGAACACCCAATGAAATAACTCCCAATAAAAATTAAATTAACGAAATAACTCCCAATAGAAATAACTCTCAAGAGAAATGAAATAACTCCCAAAAAAAAATAAAATAACTCCCAAAAAGTTTTCATACATTTTTGGGAGTTAATTCATTTTCAATAATTCCCAAAATATTGGCGATCAATGCCTAGAAAATGAAACGTGTGTGGAAATGGAACCAGATGAGGAAATGTTTAACGATATTGCGTACTTGGAAGAGGAAGAAGTCAAAGAAGAGGAAGAAGTCGAATCATGGATTCAAATATACTAACTGACACTCTTGCACTGTTATACGTAGTTTGTTTCACAAAGGAGCCTTATATATTATTACTTCCATGTAAGCATTTAAAAATTTGTCATGAGTGTGTTTTTATGCTGCAGCCAGAGAGTATTGCGGATTGCATGGACAAGTTTAAATGCCCGGTATGTCGCCAAAATGTTGATAATAATGTTTAAGTTTTTTGTAAATGCATTTAAATTTATGTTCTATATATATACATGAGTACACAGAGTTTTATAAAAAAATAAACTTATTTTTTGAATTTGTTTTCATGTTTATTTATTTTGCGTGATATTTTATAAAAGTTTTTCGCCTGAGCCACTTTTTGCCCTAGAAAGCTACCGAAAATAGCTTTAAAATATTATTTAAGTTATTTCATTGGGAGTTATTTGACAGCGCAAATAACTCCCAACTTAAATTAAATAACTCCCAAGAGAAATGAAACAACTTCCAAGAAAAATGAAATAACTCCCAAGTTAAAATTGCGCTGTCAAATAACTCCAATTTAAAATAAAATAACTCCCAAGAGAAATGAAACAACTTCCAAGAAAATTGAAATAACTCCCAAGTTAAATGAAATAACTCCCAAGTAAAATGAAAGAACTCCCAAGTAAAATGAAATAACTCCCAACCAAATATTTTGAAACTTATTTAATTTTCAAATTTTTTGGGAGTTATTACATAATTGGGAGTTATTTCATTAAAAAAATGAAACAACTCCCAATAAAAAGGAAATAACTGCCAATTTTTTTGGAGTTACTGAAATTAAATAACTCCCAAAAATGTATGAAGAATTTTTGGGAGTTATTTCATTTTTCATTTGGGAGTTATTTCATTGGGAGTTATTTCATTGAGCCGTTCAATTAGCCTCGGATGGCATAGCAGTGCATGGCTTAACAAGTCTCACATTGAAAGCGGTTTATTAGGATTTGTGTGTATCTGATTATGCACCAGAGAACTGCATAAGCCTACTTGAAGTTCAAGCCTTTTCAAGAACTTGAATTCAAGTATGTATCCAAACTTAAAAAGCAAGCTTTAGCCAGCTTGCAAAAATACCAAACAGATGCAAGTCATATTCATGCTTGCTCGTTGTTGGCTTGGCTTGTTTAGACTTACTTTGTCGGTCAGAAACTTGAAACGATCGGCAAAAGCTTGTAAGCTTGCAAGAATCCAATTAATGGAATTTAAAGCAAGTATCCAAAAAATTCAATGAGCTTGTGTAGAGAAAGCTTAAGCGTAATAGGACTTTTAAGGGTTCCGTGGAGTCCGTGGTTCCAATTTTTAGGGGGAGATGATTTCGGATCTGATGTCAAAATTTAAAATGTAAGAAGGCGGATAGAGTTGCCACCTACATTTTTTGTTTTTTGCGAATTCTTGTAATTTTGAAATTCTGCCAACGAATTTGATTTCGAATATAATGTCACAGTTTTAAAATTTAAGATGGAGGTAAGGGCTGCCACTTATATTTTTACCACAGTATTGCCACCTAATAATATGTATTTTTAAGAGTTTTAAACATCATTTAACAGTGTTAGGGAGTCACTGATTTCGAATCTGAAGTTAGTATTTTAAAATTCAAGATGGTGGAAAAGGTTGCCACCTTAATTTTTTATTTTTACGAATTCGGGGCTGGTGCGATCTAAAGGGTAAAAATGGGTCGCTGAATTCGAGCCCGTGGTCGGAATTTCAAAATTATAAAATTTTTTAATAATAGGGTTCCTTTTACTTTTGAAAATACATATTATTAGGTGGCAACCCTATAATTTTGAAATTCTGACAACGGATTCGGATTCAGCGACCCATTTTTACCCTTTAGTTCGCGCCAGTGGCGCATGTGGCGGCCGTAGCCTAGTGGGTAGAGTGCGTGGCCCCTAAGCTAAAGAACAGCGGTAGCACGGGTTCAATTCCAGCTCAGACAGAAAGTTTTTTCAATTGAATTAATTTTTCTGTTCGGTCGTCACCTCTCTGCAGACAATGGCAAACCTCAGAGAGTAAAAATTGCCATGTAAAAGCTTCTTGAGAACATACGCCGTTCGGAGTCGGCATAAAACACGTAGGTCCAGTTCTCGGTCATTTGTGATTAAACATTTAATAACACGCACAACACAATTGATCAATAGAAGCTAGGTCAAAGTCCTTCCAAGGGCTGAAATGGACAGTTTATTTATTTATTTATTTAGTTCGCGCCAGCCCCGAATTCGTAAAAATAAAAAATTAAGGTGGCAGCCCTATCCACCATCTTGAATTTTAAGATTCTAACTTCCGATTCGAAATCAGTGACTCCCTAACACTGTCAAATGATGTTTAAAACTCTTAAAAATACATATTATTAGGTGGCAATACTATGGTAAAAATGTATGTGGCAACCCTAACCTCCATCTTAAATTTTAAAACTGTGACATTATATTCGAAATCAAATCCGTTGTCAGAATTTTAAAATTAAAAGAATTCGCAAAAATACCCAAAAATCTAGGTGGCAACTCTATCCGCCATTCTTCAATGCATTTGATGTGTTGGCAAAAGAGCTGCTAAATTGTGAAATGGTTTGACCAAGTTCGGTTAAATTATTAACTTAAAATCGTTTTATTACATCCCAACTAATTTTTCGTTATTTTATTTTGACTATGTGACTATGTTTTGCATAATCACCATATATTTTGCTATGTGCTAGGCGGTTATCTACGTTGCGTGCGCTGCAGGGACATGCGAGACTAATTGGACCATAATACTTCTACCGCAAAAGCATGTTGCGCATTTTTTTGCATTTCCGAACACAACCCAAACCAATGTTGTTTGACGATGAAGATGAACATAGAGGTATTCACGATTCAGTGCACTTAACAAAAAAAAAACCTGTACGCAAAAATCCGCACAAGTTATTTTGTACTGCAGCCTCAAACTTGAGGACTGGAGCAGTTGTGCACTTGTGCTTATTGAAAATTTTGACAGCTTTGAAAAGTGATAGTTCACGAAAACTTAAATGCCCAACTGCACAAGTCCTCAACTGAACCGGCAATTGCACTGAATCGTGAATAGCCCTCATATGTTTTTGCAGCTCAAAACAGAACAGATACCAATAAACAAAATAAGAGCTCGCACTTGCTTGTGTTGCCAAACAAACGGTTGGTTTGAAAAATTTATACGCTCAGAAAAGTTGACTCAAAATTAACTTTTAAGAGCGGTACGTGGATGATAAAATTCGGTTAACTTAACCGAGCGATTAGCTTTTGCGCGAGTTAACTTTTCCGCGATTCCACTGTATCATGGTAAAATAAACCAAGTTAAGAGCTATAAATCGTAAAAAAAAAACAAAACATGAGAGACAGTCAAAAAAAGCAACAAACTTTTGTAAACTCTTTCTCATTTCATGGTTTAAAAAATAAAGCGTAAAATTTATTTTAGTTTAACTGCAAAACTATCATTGCTTAGATTTCCACTTTGTTTCTTTCATCAATTGTGACTTTACACAGCTCAATTAAAAATTGTTCAGCATATCTGACTTTAAGAGACAATTTAATATTTGTCATTTGTTTTCATTGTAATAAATGTGTTTAACTCTTGGCTGCCACACTGGGGTTATTTGTTGCCACTACGCAAATTGGTTCTTGTGATTTAAAAAGTATCAATATAAATTCAGAAAAGATCAATTGAAATTGAGATAAGATAATTTTATTGCCCCATTCTGAATTTAAAATGAAAGTTCAGATTTTCAATTGATCTTTCCTGCATATCCTGCTGGAATTTCTGAATTTTATTTAATTTCATGAATTTTATGAATTTCTGAATTTCAATTTGAAATCTGAATTTCACTTGATTTATGAACTGCAATCACTATCACTGAACTGCAATTGATCTCTTCTGAAATTTAACTTGATTTTTTTATGAATATAAAAGCTTTAAAGCAGCATACACATTAGCGAACTTGTTTTTCAAACGAAATGGTGGGTCTAACTTGTTCTATATCGAATCAGATATATCAGATTTTTATCAGATATTAGATCAGATTATTAGCTAATATAAACTAACGCTTCGACTTCAAAGCGTTTATTTTCATAAAGAAACTAATATATTTATGACAATAAAAAAATATTAAGATTTTCAATATAATATTAGCTGCATTCATGGCAGTAGATCAGATCAAATCTAAGTGAACAACTTTATAACCATTTGGCACCACTGTCTTGAAACAGTTGTTTGGAGAACAATAACAAAAGAAAACAGCAAATATTGTACCTTTTTTTGAAAAAAACTAACAAAGTTTTTCTAAAAACGAACGAATTTTAATGAATTAAAAACATAATTTTAATTGTTATTAATTTAATTTCACTTTTTCTTTTCAACTAGCTCCATTTTCATTACTTTGTTTTATACCAAAACGCCCATTGAGCGATGAAATGTCAAAATACAAAAATAAATAATTATTTAGATTTGCCAGCTAGGTTCGTTTTGATAAAAAATGCTTGAAATTTGGCAGCATTTTAAGGTCAGAAATAAAATTTTTATGAATAAAATAGAGGCGCGTTCTAGATCAACGACCACTGGAATGCAGCTAATGTATATAAAGAAATTATAAAATTCGACCAAGCAATAAATAGGAAAAATAATTTCAAATTATTTTTTACTTTGTAGCTATTTTGAAGTTTGTTTTTTTTACAAAGTTTTTATTTCTATAATTTTAGAGAATATGATAATAATTCTACTCATTCCTGTAACGAATTTAAAAACACTAGTGTCAATATGCTTCAAGATACTGTATTTTTATAGTGACGCCCCTTTGTAGAATTCCGCCTAATTTCTTGATTGTGTTTTGTTGTAATTCTACCTAGTCTTTTAATGAATTTCAGTAACCTAGTGCACTCAAAACATTTATTCGTAAAATTTCTACGAATGATATTCGTAAACAAAAGTTTCGTACATTCTACGAATATTCGTACAAAGTATTTGTATTGTGAATTCATTCGTAAAATGTTACAAATACCTGATGAAGTGTCTAGAAGGGAAGTCAATCCCGGGATCCCGAACGTTTTAAGCCCCTTTAAGTCCCGGGATTTTAAATAAAAAATTTATACATAAAATATTCTTGTAAATGCAACCATTTCAATTTGAGTTGATATAAATAAATAGAATTAAAAAAACCTTTTATTGACGCTGAAAAAGATTGTTAGGACGATGCGTGTGAATCACTTGAGCAACGACTTTTCAAAGTCTTAGAAGAATTTGCAACATCGGGAAATTAGCTATGTATTTAAAAATTGTCAGATATTCTGACTTAGAAATTAAATTTTACTATGTGGTTTATAGGAAAATTTGCTAAATTTTTTGTTCTTTAAAATAATATAATTTTTGTGTTTATTAACAATGAGGGTTTCCACAATTTTGTGGTATCGTGGTGTTGTCAAACTTAAAAAAAACGATTTGAGCACCCTTTAAATATATTTTGTGATTTGAAACCTCCCACTATAGCTTTTTGTTACTATGCAAATAAATAATTATCCAATTTGATATATTTTATTAATATATTGCATTAAAAAGTGTAACCTGCATTTTGAGCTTCTTCCATTTTTGCAATTGAAAAATAAGTTGCAACCGATCATTTGATTATGGAACATTAAAAACGAATTTTGATAAACATATAATTGGGATACTTAAATTTACTACACTTTTGGTTTTAAGAGATTTCATGTAAAATAATAAAAAATATAAAAACCTCTATGTAAAGTGTAGTATCAATAGCCAGGGTTTTTTAGCTACACTGAACAACGCAATTGTGAATACCCTTAATGTGTTTTGTTTTTGTTGCTTTATAAATAAATTGATTTACATTTTTTAGTTTCAAGTCATAAATAATAAAAAATTGTGTTAAAACGTTTTGAATTATTTACTTCTTAAAGTTTTCAATCCCGAACTAGTCCCGGGATTCCGGGATTGAGATTTTCTATCCTGATAATCCCGTGGTTGAGACAAGCTTTTGGACTCCCTAGTGTCTACGAACATATGCGTTTTATATACTTATAACATTCGTAAACAAAAATAAAATAATTCGTGTTAGTGCATTGTACAAATGATTGTGCACATATAAATAATAAAATTCGTAAATTTCTCGTACGAATAACTTCGTAATTTCTTTCATTACATTCGTAGTATTTACTTATGCTTTCGTACTATTTACGAATGAAAAATTATATTAGTAGATAAAATTCATTCGTAGGTTGACCGTACAAATTATTCGTACAATGTACGAATTATTAGTTTAGTTTTAAAAATTTAAAACTGAAATCGTTCAGCCTGGTATGTCGAACAACTACAGAATATAAGGAAATGTATGATTGTAAAGTGGCTGAAGCCTACTGGTAGATTTCGTTGCCCGCAAGCTAAAGAGCTGAGGTTCAAACCACAGCTCAGATAAAATTTTTCTAGCTTGCTTGTCAAACAATTGCAGAATATAAGGAACTGTATGATTGTAAAGTGGCTGTAGCCTACTAATAGAGTGCGTGGCCCGTAAGCTAGAGAGCCGAGATTGAAACCCCTGCTCAGATAGAATTTGTTTTTGCTTGCATGTCGAAAAATTACAGAATTTAAGGAACTATATGATTGTAAAGTGACTGTAGCCTACTGGTAGAGTGCGTGTCTCGTACGCTAAAGAGCTGAGGTTCAAATTCCAGCTCAGACAGAATGTTTTTTTCGTTACAAGATTCCATGACCATTCGTAAATGTTTTTGTACGAATACGAATAAAACCTTCGTAATATGTACTAATATACTAATGTACTAATATAAACTACGAATAAACGAATAAGACGCAGTTATTAGTAATATTTACAATCCATTATTTTTGAGTGTGTCAATATTAAATTGTTTTCCTAATAGTGGCATGCGCTTTGTCATACTCCACCTACTTTATTCATCGTTTTTTGTAATAATTGTGCCTACCCCTTTATTAAATTTCAGAACCCTTGTTTAATTATTAACAAAGATACAGTGTTTTTCTGATAGTAACACACTCTTTGTCGAATTCCGTCAAATTTTTTCATCGTGTTTTGTAATAATTCTGCCCATTCTCATAATAAATTTTATTACCCTAGTGTCAATAATATTCGATATACAGTATTTTTCAAATATTGCTACTCCCCTTTGTTCAATAACGCTCACTTTCTTGACCGGAATTTTATTATTCTAGTGTCAATATTATTCGAGATACAGTGTTTTTCTAATATAACCGCACCCTTTGTTCAATAACCCTTTGTGGCGACCGTAGCCTAGTGGGTAGAGTGCGTGGCCTCTAAGCTAAAGAACAGCGGTAGCATGGGTTCAATTCCAGCTCAGACAGAAAGTTTTTTCAATTGAATTAATTTTTCTGTTCGGTCGTCACCTCTCTGCAGACAATGGCAAACCTCAGAGAGTAAAAATTGCCATGTAAAAGCTTCTTGAGAACATACGCCGTTCGGAGTCGGCATAAAACACGTAGGTCCAGTTCTCGGTCATTTGTGATTAAACATTTAATAACACGCACAACACAATTGATCAATAGATGCTAGGTCAAAGTCCTTCCAAGGGCTGAAATGGCCAGTTTATTTTATATATTTTGTTCAATAACGCCCACTTTCTTGGCCAGAATTTTATTACTCTAGTATCAATATTATCCGAGATAGTGTTTTTATAATATTGCCTCGCCCTTTTATTGAATAACGCTCACTTTCATGACCGTAATTTGTTATAATTTTGCCTACCCCTGTGCTAAATTTCAGTACTCTAGTGTTAATATTATTCGAGATTCAGTGTTTTTGGAACGAAGTTTTTTTACGCGGCTTGCGGGTAGTGTGATTTGGTAGAAACCATCACGAAACAGAGAGACAGCTGTGTGTGTATGCGTTTGAGTATCGAGCACCCTACAAATTAGCAGGCGAGTGCGCTGTGTGTGTGTGTGCGAGTATTGAGATTCGATTGAGAAACGAGTATGCGAGAGCGCAACTCTCTATCTCTCTGTGTGTCTCTGCTTCTGACACGTAGAAATTGCGTTCAAACACATTTGTTACTTTTAAACGAACTCGCTAACGAGTCCGAGATCTAGGACTCTGAAGTCTCTGTCTCTGAAGTAAGAATACCACGAGCAACTTGGTATGCGTTTTTATGTTGTTTCGGTCATTTCTCATAACTACATACTTGGATATGTATTTGTTCAGTTATAAAATAACGTCATTTTCGTTCCTGAAAAATCACGGGATCGCTCAACTGTGTGTGTGTGTTTTGACATTATGTTGGACCATAAAAATGTTTTTTTTTGCTTCATACTATTTTTGCATGTTCTGGAAGTATTAAAGGCTTGATTACCCAAGCGTAACGTGAGGTGGCGCAGCGGGATGTAGCGTAGTGCAACGTTGCCTCGAGGATAAGCGATTACCGAAATCGTAATCCAACGTAATGCAGGCGCCGTAGTGCAGGGCACTCATTTTATTCTAGTAAGCTTATTTACTTCTCCTCGTCAATCAAAGATTGCATCCTTTCTTATATAGTATTAAAATTTACAATAATGTGAAGTTAAACAAATTTTTTCGCTTGTAACACAGCTGTCGAACTGTCAAAAATCATAACGTTGCGTAGAAATCTATTTTTTACAGACTTCTACGCTGCGTCACACCACGTTACGATTTCGGTAACGACTTGTACACATTTATCATTAAACAGATTTTAGCTTGACAATTGGCAACGTCGCGCTACGTTACCTTACGCTTGGGTAATCCAGCCTTATGGTCCAGTTAGCCTCGCATGGCATAGCAGTGCATGGCTTAGCAAGCGTCACATCGAAATCTGTTTAATAGGATTTGTGTGCATCTGATTATGCACAACATGGCAACGCATGGCAATGCTCAGATAAAAACAGAAATGCATCTCTGACTACATAGATAAACATGGAAGATCTATTTCATTTTGATATCTGTGTATTCTTCTATGTATTTGACGTTTTGGCAAAACAGATGTGAAGTTGTAAAATTGTTTGATCAAGTGTGGTTAATTTATTAAAATAAAATCGTTGTATTCTTCTTTTTTATTGTTTTATTTTGACCATGTGACTATGCTTTGCATAATCACCATTTATATAGCTGTGTGCTAGCTGCTTATCTGCGTTGCATGCGCTGCTGTGCCATGCGAGGCTAACTGGACCATTAAGGGTACTCTTTGTGAAGCACTGTTCGCTGATTTCGAATTTGATGTAAAAATTTCAATAAGTTTTTTTACAGTAGGGTTCATTTAAAAAATAATGTTTTTTTGGCTTTATACTCTTTGTAGATGCGCTGATCGCTGATTTCTGATGTAAGAATTAAAAAAAGTTTTTTGACACTAGGGTGGAGCCTAAAAATGTTTTTTTTTATTTATACTATTTGTGCATGTGCTGGCAGCATTTAGGGGTCGCTGATTTCGAATCTTATTTTAGAATTTTAAAAAAAATTTGACACTAGCGTGCACCCTAAAAATGTGTTTTTGTCCTATACTCTTTGTAGATGCACTGGTCGCTGATTTCAAATTTTATGTAAAAATTTTAAAAGTTTTTGACACTAGCGTGGACCCTAAATATGTGTTTTTTTGTTTTATACACTTAAGTTAGTCCAGTTTTCAATCTAGTTTTTTAAACAAATTCATTCGAGAAACATGATGAATATTCAATGCACAACGCCTTGTTGCGTAATGAAAGAAACATCACTGGCAACGGTTACTGCCTATTTCTATCTGTAATAAGAATTTTACATCCAAATTTTCAGTAAAAAAATATTTTTTTCCTAAAATATTAAATAAAACTTTTTGATTTGATTGTTTATACCTTGAAAAATTAAAAAAATTAAAAATAATAGAAAAAATAGCAATACATAGATTTTATTTTGATTTACATTCAGAGTTGAAGAAAAAGCGTAAGGAACTTCGTTCTTGTAAATTTTTAAAGAAATAAACTTTTTAAATTACGGTATAGTAATTTAACCACTTAAATTATGGCTATTGGGCAAGTGCTTTAGGAGTTATCGATGTACATACTACATTGAATTGAAAAAAAAATCAACGAACTTGAGAACCTCCTTATTTTTGAAGTCGGCTAAAAATAAGAAATATAAAATAATTTTGTTTTTGTGTATTTATTTGTATTTATTTTACAAAAATAATTTGTAACAAATAAAATATTTTGTGCAATCGACAATGGTATAGAGAAAAACATATTTTGACTAACCAAAATTGAATTGAATTCAAATAAATTAAAAAAGTTAAATTGAGAGAAATCTAGGTTAACGGAGAAGCCATGTGGCAGCTAAGGGTCAAAAGAATGCTTGGAACTTGTTACATTTTTAATTTAAGAAAAAATTTATAAATAAATTTAAAATAATATTTAAATATTAAAAAAATATATTATATTTATATCCTAAAACTTATGCAGGATTAAAAACGATCTTACTATATAAAAAATAATTTAGTTGAATTTCCTTTTTATTACCTCTTGAATTGGGCATGTTTTTTATTTTTCGATTTAGATGATTTTTAGTAAAAAAGGACTTATAATTAAAGAATGGAATGAAACGTTTATTTATTATAATTATTACTCACCATTAGATAAATAAATGATTCTCGGATATGTAATAAACAGGGCCAGGATTTCGATGACATGCCATCTTTTTTCTGCTGCTTCTAAGAAATTTCCTGGCAATTTCGAACGTCCATTTATGATTTCTGAATTCCAAATATGAAAACTTTTAAGGTCATTTTTTCGTAATTTTTAAGTAATTTCATTGTAATTTTTCGACATTTTTTATTTATAGATAATTTTTCGGTTTTTTAGGTAATTTTAGTGTGATTTTAAAGAATTTTTCGTACTAAAAAATGCAAAAATGCAAATTTGTACCATATTCCTTTAACAATAGTCCCTGCAATCAAAAATATTACCTCTCGAAAAAGGAGAAGCTTTGTTTATAAACCTCGATGAAAAAAAGCTTAGGGGGTAATAATTTTAATACTATGAAATTAGAAGAGGAACTTACATTCGATGACATGTCGTCTCTTAAATATGTTACTCTTGTCAGTGCAGAAGTAGAAAGAAGTTTTTCTGTTTACAAAAACATTTTGCTAGACAATCGACGTTCTTTTAATATTAATGACTTAAAAATGTACCTTATAATATACTGTACACTATGCATAAAAATTATATAAAATAAATTTAAATTTAAGTGATGTTTTATTCTTAAAGCTTTATTTTTTTGTTATTGTTTGCGTTTTTTAAGGACATTTTTGTCAGTTTTAAGGTCATTTTCTGCAATTTTTGTCATTTTTTTCATGTCATTTTATGAAGTTTTTTGTGTCATCAAAATCCGAGCCCTGGTAATGAAGGATAATCTAAGCGCTTGATGTAAATTTTTATTTTGTTTTTTTTTTATTTTTTTTAACTTTTTTATAAGTGCTTATAGTTTCAAAATGGAGTTTCAAAAACGTTTAAATTTCAAAGAATTTCGTTAATTTAATTTGTAAAATTCACAATTTTCCATTGAAACAAATACGAATTTGTACAGATAAGGTTTATTGTAATTTTTAACAGTATTAAGCTGATAGCTGTTACTTCTGTGTTAATCCTGTAGCTATGATTGTTTCCTTTTCGCTTTTATTATATAAAAAACAAAATTTTAACAATTAATTTTGTTTTTATTTGTTATTTTTTAAGTTATAATAAAATTTTGTTCTGATTAAGAATAATTATTCCACATACGATTAAAAAGAAAAACTTAGGGTTGAATGGTGTCGGTTATATAAAACTATATTCAAATTAAAAGAATTAAAAGTAAAATTTTATATTAGATTTAGAAAATCAAAAATAGATATTGGTAATAAGTATAATAATTGGATAGTTGAACCATTACACTATTTAAAAAATTTAACAATAATATGTGTCCGTGTTCAGGTCGCCTCTATAAATTGTTGATGTGTTATAGTCATGGCTGTTAAATAATGATTACTAATCGTAGTCGTTAGTAAGTAGATTAATTTTTTTAAAAATCAAATAATTGATCAAGCTCAATTCTTTTCTGTTTGACTTAGTAATCAAATAATTACAATTGCTAATAATCAAATAACAATTACGATTCTATTCTTTTTTAACAACTACTTTTTTATTACTTTTGATTCTTTTTGATTATTTTTGTTATTTCAAGTAATCGTGATTATAATTTGAATATTTGTAATTGTAATCAATTACTAATCATAAACTTCTCCCTCAAGGATTATATGATTCTTTTTAAAATATAATCAAATTGACTACTTGTCGTAATCGCAATTTAACAGCTATGGTTATAGTATAGCCACAAAAATAAAATTTGAAATTCAATGGTTATTTTTAATTATTTTTTTAAAATGCCAGTTTTCGCAAAGGTGCTTGTACATTTTTTATTACAGCTCAATAATGGATAGTCCGAGTGATTTGGTTATTAAATATCGCAAAAAATTTCAAATTTATTTACTAACACATAATATTAAGACACAGTTTTTTCAATTTTTTGTTGTATCGGAGCAAACTTTAATAGGAATATGAAAAGAATTACTTATTTTGTTTAATGTTTTTGGAATACATTTTTTTAAAAGAATTACACAGTCCAACAAATTAAGACTTTTTGAATGGAACAGAATAGCGACCCCATAATTCTGAAAGGGTATGTTGAGTAGATCATTTTTGTAGAACAAACTTATGGTCCAGCACGTCTGAGTTTTTTTTTAAAGTGGGTTAAAGTTTTCATTTTTTGGTCGAAGGGAGCATTATACTATATAAACAAAAATGCTGTAAGTTAATGTCTGAGAGAATTCTTATGATCAGAGTTGTATTGTGGAATTGTATGAGGATTATTTTTGTAGAAGATCTTAACCCTCTAACTGGTCTCTTTATGGGTCAATTTGACCCTTTTATCGAGAAAATCAAAAAATATCCTTTAAAAAAAGGATATTTAAGGATTAAAATATTCCACGAAAATGTTTGCCGAAAAATTTCAGTGGGGGTCACCAAAGACACCAATATTGTAAATAAAGCTCTTTACGCTTAATTAGTAAAATTACTCACCAACTTCTATAAAAAAATTATATGTAATTTTGTTTTAATAGTGGTTTATTATAGTATGTACATATTTATTTTTTTGCTTCAAATTTTAAAAGGGAATTGGGAAATAGCAGTAGTATGACAATGGATTAAAGATTAATCTTAATATGCTCTCCTGTATTTAGCTTGACGTGAGTGTTCCGATGGGTCAAGGTTTCTGTACAAGCCCCATACGTATTCAGCAAGCATTACACTTTGGGATTTCCCTTTGAATCTTTCTTCCAATACCTTTATATCCTGATGAAACCTGAAAGGTTATCCAGATGAACCCCGTGTTCATCTGAAACCGCTCCCAGGTTTTCTTTAAAAAAATTTAGATGAGAGTTCAGAAAATGCAGCTTTAGTGACATCTTAACGCCAATATTGTTAAAACCGATTAGCATGTTTTCAATATTTTCTGCATAGTTTTGTGCTTTTGAGTTTCCAAGGAATTCTGATATAACCAGCTGCATAAAGTCAAATGCTGTCTTTTGCATATCCGACAGATGACCATAAAATTCTTCATCTTGTAATAATTTTCTTATATCGGGTCCAACGAGCATTCCTAGAAAAAGTAATTTACATTAAATGTAATAAATTATTTCTTAAAACCGTATTTTACCTTCTTTTAATTTTGTTGCAGATAATCTGGGGAAAATTGTTTGAATGCGTTTGAAAGCATTTCCTTGTGTATTTAAGCTTTTAATAAAATTTTTCACCAAGCCCAACTTAATATGCAGGGGTGGAAGTATGACCTTATCTTTTGGGACAAGGGGTTCATGGATTACATTTAAGTCACCAATAATATTTTCTTTACGTTCTTCGAAATATTTAATATGATAATGGCTGCTGGTAGCACGTGAATCCCATTTACAAAGAAAGCACATATGTTTTGTGTATCCTGTTTGCATTCCAGTGAATATTGAAATCATTTTGAAGTCTGCGCATACTTCCCATTTATATTTATAGTATTCAATCTTATTTAAGGGATTTGAAATGTTTTCGTATGTTTCCTCCTTTTTTGTGGAATACGCAACCGGTATTGATGGATGCTGATTTCCATTGTGCAGTAAAACTGCTTTTAAACTGTGTTTTGAACTATCTATAAATAGTCGCCAAGCGGAAGAGTCCAGTGGAAACTTAAGATATTTTAGAACCTCTTCAATACTGCAACAGTATACAAGTTCTTCTGATTTCTTAAAATAACTTTCCAGATCAGCGTGTCTTTTTCTTGGCGATGTAACTTTTACATCGGCTTTTATCAAATTCCTGTTTTTCAATCTGTAACATAATATTTCAGCTTTCTCTTTTGTTAGTCCTAAATCTCTTACAAGATCTTCAAAATAAGCTTGGTCTATCAAATTAGGACATATGTTTAAGCAATCAAGAGGCAAGTAACATATCTGATATGTTTTCAACCGCCGATGTTATTTCTGTATTGGCGTATGTCATATTGGCCGAAAATGTCTGTGTAGGCGGTTGAGGCACCGGAACACCTTCACAGCGCACTTCTGGTAAAATGACATTATTTGTTGCTTCGTATGTCATTTTCGCGTAGTGCCTTTGGCTTCTACCAAAATTTGTAATTTACGCAGAAATAGCATGTATCTGACTTGTGATCTTCAGGTTCAATCCATGTAATAGGCGCAGAAAATGGCAGCGCCTTAGTACCGCCTTTGTACCAGGACAAAAGACCACTTTCGCAGGTAGTACATACAGTTTTTGGTATCCAAGCTTCAGATAAATATCGTATTCCAAAGAAAAGAAAATATGGTTCTTCAATTGTAGGGAATATCTTTCTTCTGCTTTGATGGTGCGTAAAATGTCCACAAATAAAACAAAACCAATCTCTTAATTTGCAAACTGAGTCCGCCATGCTTATTTAAGCTTCAATTGTTCTTTTTTTATATTAATTTTAGTAAAAATCACACCCGATATGTACTGCTTAGTAGCTCAATTATGCTTGATTTTTTTCTTTTATTTTTTATTATTAATTTTAATAAATATCACACCCGATTTGTAAGTAACAGCTTACTAGACGCGAGAACTCAGTGTTTGGCCCGGCCGAACTCGAATTTTACTAATTAAGCGTAAAGAGCTTTATTTACAATATTGGTGTCTTTGGTGACCCCCACTGAAATTTTTCGGCAAACATTTTCGTGGAATATTTTAATCCTTAAATGTCCTTTTTTAAGGGATATTTTTTGATTTTCTCGATAAAAGGGTCAAATTGACCCATAAAGAGACCAGTTAGAGGGTTAAGATCTTCTACAAAAATAATCCTCATACAATTCCACAATACAACTCTGATCATAAGAATTCTCTCAGACATTAACTTACAGCATTTTTGTTTATATAGTATAATGCTCCCTTCGCCCAAAAAATGAAAACTTTAACCCACTGTAAAAAAAAAACTCAGACGTACTGGACCATAAGTTTGTTCTACAAAAATGATCTACTCAACATACCCTTTCAGAATTATAGGGTCGCTATTCTGTTCCAAAAATGCTGTTGGACTGTGTTATCAGTACTAACAATGTCTAGTTCTAGATTGTAAAGATAGATAATTTTCAAATAAAACGTGGCATTTTTTATGAAAATCGATGGATAAATTCTTATTTAATCAACAATTTATTTAAGATACCTCATTTTGACGAGTATTTTGAAAATGTTATTTATGTATTTTTTGTAATAATTTAATAGCAGATTCCTATAAGGAGGCGTGGAAGGTATAAAAAGTATATATACTTTTTACCAACATCACCTCCCGAGTCGATTTAGCCGTTTTCGTCTGTCTATTTGTGGGTCTATCCCTCTATTTATCTGTCAATATGTTCGTTTGTGATCTCGATTACAGCTGTAATTTCAAAGCAAACGTAATGATACTATATATTATAAGTATAAGTCAATTTATAATTCATTCATTATTTAGATTTCTAGTATGTCAGACATTTGCGTAATCTGAGTCATCGTATCATTGATATTCGTGCAGATAAACTACCTCTACTAATACTAAATAACGCCATGAAAATGGTTTACGAAATTTCTGATTACTGAAGATGCCGTTGACGATGATTCATATCAAGGTAATGCAGTTGAGTTCACGCAACTGTAACGTCAAACAATGATTTTAGTTTGCTGTTGTTACAATCAACAGTTAACATTTCTCACTTTTGACTCTTGGCTGATGACTGTCTTTCAACTCCTGATGTTTACATTTTTACTGCAAATTTTTTTTTTTTAGTTAAGAGTACAATACTAAAAATGTTTTCTTTTCTGTATTTTTTTTCTTTAATTTCTTTTTACCCAACTTTGTTTCAACGCAGTTGAACTTTCACTTTTCTTTTAACCGCAAGATTTCTGTTGTCGAATTGGTTTATGCACCATACTATAATTATAGTGATTAAAGTTAATTTAAACATTTTATTTAAAACTGTGTGGGTTTGCGTGATCATTTTATTACAAGTTGTTAAAGTAGAGCTGCTAAGGGGGTAGTTCCATGAAAAAAATAAAATTTTTCAAATATTGTATTAAGGATATCCAAGGATACGGTAAATCTGCTTTTAAGTGTTCACAACGAAATACTTGAAATATGTAGCTATAGTTTTTAATTTCAGTGTGCGGAATGTATAACGCTCCCATTTTCGAGCAACGTCCTGCGTCCTGTGTAACATGCTAAAAATCCTGTTTTTTATTATTTTGTTCATTTTCTTTTAATTTACTCCTATGTAAAATTTTTATTGAACGTAGTTATTTTAATATTATATTAAAAAACAGTGCTAAAGTTAAAAAAAAATTAATAATATTCAAATTTGAGAACTTTTTGTGTGACAAGAAAATTAGTTTTTAATTTCACTTCACATTTTTTTTTGAGAAAAAAACCGTTTTTTTTTTGAGAAACATTGAAATTATTATTAAAATAAAAGTTAAATAATAATAATGATACAAAAAAGATACAACTAGTATTTATATTAATACTTTGACGCGTCGCCTCTATTAATAATGAAGTCATTGATCCGTCTTGGCATGGAATCATACAGATTTTTCATTTCTTCTGGATAAATTGGTATTTTTTTTCTCTTATTTTCTGACCCACTTTGTGCCAACAGCTCTCAATGGTATTCATATCTCTCGGGCTAGGGAAGTGACGGCATATCCAGCTAATCCTTGTGTTTTTGTACCTAAAATCGTAAAAATTGTTTATTAAAAACAATAGGGGTATTCACGATTCAATGCACTTGCCTGTGCAGTTGAAGACTTGAGGACTTGTGCAGTTTTGCACGCACAATTTTGCTAGGTTTTGGGCACAACATTTTCAATGCGCACAAGTGCACAAGTGCACAACTGCTCAAGTCCTCAAGTTTAAGGCAACAGAAGAAAAGCACTTTTGTTGATTTTGCACATAGAAAAGTCCTCAATTGCACAAAATCATGAATACCCCTAATATTTACTTTGTTGCAGACACTGCTTTACGTCATATATCGCGCTCTAAATGTATTGAGTGATGCACTTTGCCCTTTAGCTTATAATCGCTCACTGCTGTTAGAATGTATTGTTTTGTTAGGGCATGTGGCATACGATCACCTGTGACAAGGTTCATTTATAAGATTGTGGTACTTGAGAGAAATGCACTAATTTTCCGCCTTTGCTCGAACTGTCGTTCGAATCGTTGAAATATGACTGTAATTTTTTCAAGGAATGAAAATTTAAGTAAAATTTAGTTGTCAAAGCAAATAACTATAATAAAATATCGTACTTCTACCTTCTGTTTCTGTAAAAACCTGCTGCATCTAGCTGCTATTAGGAAAAAACACTTAATTTGGAAAAAGTCTTAAAAATAAAATTTTGTCCAATATGCACAGATTTCCAAGACAATTTGTAGGTACTCTTAAATTTAAAGAAAAATAAAATAGAATTCCTTATTTTAAACAAGTTGTGACCCTATTTTTATTAGCAACAATTTTTTTTAAATTTTTTTTAAATTTCGTTAATTTGGTAATATTGCTTTATAAGAGATATATCTGAAAGTTATCCTATTATTTTTAGCATGATATTCAAGTGAAGTTAAATTTGCTCTTTAAAAACATAAATAAGCAATTTAATGAGGGTTTTTTTATTAAAAAAAAATATGGTTTGTAAAACTCATTTGTACAAAATTTCCCTAACTTTTATAGTTTCTGAGATAATGAAAATGTTATCCTAAAATCGTGGTGGCCGTAGCCTACTGGGTATAGTGCGTGGCCCCGAAGCTAAAGAACCTCGGTAGCCCGAGTTCAATTCCAGCTCAGACAGAAAGTTTTTTCAATTGAATTAATTTTTCTGTTCGGTCCTCACCTCTCTGCAGACAATGACAAACCTCAGAGAGTTAGAATTAAACTCGCAGGTCCAGTTCTCGGTCATTTGTGATCAAACATTTAATAACACGCATAACACAATTGATCAATAGAGAAGCTAGGTCAAAGTCCTTCCAAGGGCTGAAATGGCCAGTTTATTTCAATCCTAAAATCGAAAAAAGCACACTATGCGTCGTGTTGATGAGAGATGTTGAGTTTTCATCGCTCGCTTTCATTTGATGTGAAACTTTAGTTAAACACTTCGCACAAAATAAATTGAAAGAATTTAAATCAATAATATATTAAGTATTTGTTTTAATAATATATTTAATTGAAAAAACTTGAAAAATCGTTAATTTTATGAAATTATAAGAAACTAAGAAAAATAAACAAAAAAAGGAACATTTTAAAAATTTATTAAGTACTTAAAGAATTCATTAAAAAACGCAAAAAATATAGTTCATCATAAAACACGTATCTATTTTTAATTAAAAAGATCACTCGTTGAGTCAATAAATGAGCGAAAGCGGAGATTCCAATGAAATGAGTTTATCTTTGCAAAAATTCGCGAGCGAGAAGCAATAAATTAATAACAAAGAGAAGGCGTTGTTCAACTCAGTTTTTTGAGGAGCAAAATCTACAAACGAATACTATGAAAGAGCGAAGAAAAAGTTTTGATCACTTTAAATCAATGTTGTCAAGTCAGTGGTTTTAGCACTAGATGCAAATCGCGTTTTTTTAAAAAAAACACTTAGTGAAAAAGCACCAAGACCAGTGCGTTTTCAGTTGGATTTTAGTGCTTTTAGTGCCTTTTGATTGTTAGTTAAAAAAAATTTTTGCAGCCTTGATATTAACAATTAATATGAAAAAGTTTTCGATGATAGAACCGAAAAATTTTAGATGTAAGTGGGTCAATTCAGAGATACACTTGGAAATAACCCTTATCAACTTTTAGCTGATTTTTGCATTCGTCTTTTAGCTTTGCCTTATTCAAGTGCAGAAGTTGAAAGAGTTTTTGGTACTATGAATCGTTTCAAAACAAAAATAAGAAATAGACTGTTACTTAATTTTTTTAATTTATTACACGTCAAAAATGGTTTATTATTTAAAAATAGCTGTTGTGATTCTTTTAAATTACCTGAGAAACTCTTTGTAAAATTAATTCTAATAAATTTCTAAAACTTCAGATTTTTATATAGAATGTAAACATTGGTCAGAAGATAATGATGATTCTGATTGTGATTAAGTAGAAATATATTCTTTAATTAATAAAAAACATCGAACAATTTTGGTATCCATTTGCTTTCTGTCTATTTTGATCATTTTGTTTAGAAACAAAATGGATAAGTTTTTCTTTTTAAAATAAGTATATAACAATAAATTATTTTTTTAGTTCTTATTTTAAAAATTACGCATTTTGTTTTTCAAGTTGGTGCTTTTTGAATATTTTTTTTGAGGAAAGCAAAATGAATCGTTCGTAAATTTGAATAATATTGATGAGGAGGAGCAAGACTCATTTGTAATGTTGTGGCACTTGAGAGCCAGCTCGATCGAACTGTCAGAATGGATGAATCAAGAAAATGAGTGCAGAGAACAAAGGAAACCAGAGTTGACAGTTCAAGCAAAGGCAGAAAAAGAGCGCATTTCTCTCAAGTGCCATAACCTTATAAATGCACCTTGAGGAGGAGTTCAATTTTTCTCTTTAATTGAGAGTTTTTGCAAACCCTGATTAGAAGTGAGGATGGAACAGATGAACATACATACATACCGGTCAAACACATATACCGTTTCCTTTTGCATCGCCGTAGTCGGGTAAAAAACTAACGTTATTATGAATATAACAGCGTTGTGGTAGAACAAAAAATTTTGTTTAAGAACTTAGAAAAGCATAAAGGTGCACTGAAAATTGCATTGCCTAGGGACCTCGGCATGATTAATTTGGACCTGGCTCAGAAGCATGGAGCCGAATCATTCTGAGAAACTACATTTTCCACATATTCTGAAAGATATAGACTCCATCTTTCAGAATATGTGGATATTTTAAATATTTAAAACAGTTAAATATTTTATTTTTTTTGTGAATTATCAAAGAATCTGTTACTTGAATTAGTAAAAAAACGCCATTTTAATAAAAATAAAATATAAAAAATTAAACTAAAAAAATTACTTTGAATTACAGCTACCTTCTCGTGGTGCAGTCTGGGTGATGAAAACGTCTCTTAATCGGCAAAAACGCCTGTAAAAACGACACATTCTTAAAGAAAACTTAAAGAAAAATCTGCAAATTTCGCTATTGCGATATTTTAACAGCTGGCGGACCCTGAAGATGATTGCTAAACAGTAATCATCAAGTCTAAAACAGTAATCATAAATGCAGTGCTCAAACAACAACAAAGAGTGCACTGCTTTACACTGAAAAAAGAGTTGTTAAAAGCTCTAGCACCATTTGATGCAAGGCAATATTGTCGAGTGTTGGTTTTTCAATACAACGTTTTCTTTTTTGTGTTTTTTTTCGCTAGCCTAACAAAGAAAAGGTCGAAAGTAAAAGTGTTGAATAGAATTTACAATGTATTTTTATATCTCTATAATATATATTTGTGTTCTAAATTTTGTATTTAAATTTTAAAAGTTTTATATTTTTTTGTTTTAGTATTAATGACAGATTTGAGTTAGAAACATTGTAAAATACTTAAGTACATCCATAAGTAATACAGCGTCCAACATCCTTACCGCATGAACTCTTAAAGCATACTGACTTAAAATTTAAAGCACAATGGTTAAAAACAAACTTTTACGCAGTGTACAAACATAGCGAGCCGATTGCTACTTCGTGTGCAAAAGCACAAAATCACACGACGCCCCGGTGTTGCCAGGTTAGGGGATTTCCCCCCTAGATTTAGCGGTTTTTTAACTAAGTTGAGGGATTTTAGGGGTAATAAATCTTTAGGGGTTTTTTTAAGAAGATTTAATGTTTTTTAGGGGTATTTGAAAAGTTGACATTTGGAAATAAAATTTTCTTACTTTTCCTTAAAATTATGCTAAAAAATTAAGAAAATAAGATATTTGTCTTCTTGGGTATTTCAGCAACACTTTATTAAAACAGCTGAATTGTCAGCACTTCAAATAAATTACCAATTATTTCCCACTTTTCTTCAAACTTGCTTCGCGCTTTACTTGCAATTGATTGATTCCGTGCACGGTTAAAAATCTTGGACTAAATGGTAAATAGTTTACATATAGGACAACACTAAAAAAAGATTAAACTTTTTCAATCCAATAAAGAATAGTTTTAAATCCGAAAAAAGTTGAAAAAGCAATATAAATAAATAATCAACTTAAAATAAAAACATTTCTGACCGGTTCATGATTTGAACACACGTCCTCTGTTGTGCTGGTCCAACACCTTATTCATTCGTCCATCTTATTTGTTAAGAAAGTTAGGTTTATTTTGCATCATAACGAATGCAAGTAAGCTTGCAGTAAGTAAGCAAGCGAGCAGAAGCTATAGTTCGATACCCAGCTAAATTACAGTAAAATAAAAAAAATGTTCTAACCAGTTCGTGATTTGAACACACATCTTCTGATGTGCTGGTCCAATACCTTATCCACTCGTCCAACTTAGTTGTTAACATAGTTTCGTTTATTTTGCATCATTACAAATGTAAGTAAGTTATTTTCAGGAACGTGGGCTTGATATCCAGCTAAACTAAACTAATGTTTGGACTAAAAAGTATTACGTTTTGGATTAAAAATTCCTTTAAACCGAAGCTTGGATTAAAAGAAAGTCAAAAATTTTTAACCGTGTGTAAAAACTAAAAATAAAGCAAGTATGGAAAAAACTATAGACAAAAAAGATATGCCCCAAAATATATCAAAAAGTGACTTCATTTTAAGATCAATTTCACATTGGACAATTGAGAATGATGAAGCAACTTTTTGCCCTTATTAAAGACGTCCAACAGCTCAGCGCTTTAAATACATAGGCTTGCATTGAAGCTGCACTACTTTCAGTTTCCCCCTATAAAATTTTTGTATGTTTTTCGGAAAAAATTTGTAGGGGAATTTTAGGGGGATTTGAAATCCAATCTAAAACGAGAGTTGATGCCCACTGGTCTAAAATGTTACACATATTAGGTCTGTTCCCGTACTCGATTCAAGTAGCTTGAAGTTGCTTGAAAGCTTTGTTTTGAAGCTCGAGAGAGAGGAATAACATGCAAAATGACACTCTCTAATCTATTACAATTAATTGAAGTTAGTACGGAAACAGACCTAACAGGACTTCCAAGCCATGATACAATTATTTGACAAGGTAGCCGTGACAGTTTTTTGGCGATTGGTAGTTGTCAAAAACAGCTAAAGAATGTTGTAGTTTGCTGCTGTTGACTAGCAATGTGCTTATTTTGAACTCAAAGATATTTGATTCATTAAATTTATTCGCGAAGTTGATTGAAATGTTTTTAGTTTGTTGCGGTTGACTAGCTATGCTTAATTCGTCGCTTATTTTTCACTTTTCTTTGATTAATTGCATAAACAGCTAATTTTGACAACAACCCATCGCCGCTCGTGAGAAAAAAGCCAGTATACGCGGCTACCTTGTCAAATAATTGTATCATGCTTCCAAGCAACTTCAAGCTACTTGAATCGAGTACGGGAGCAGACCTAATGTTTGCATATCTATTCACACAAATTCGTACAAAGCCTTATTAAAATTTTTAAAAAAATGCTCACTTCTCAGTACTGTATAGTACTTTGGAGTAAAGCATAAGGGAGTAACCAGGTGCTGTTGCCATAATTTGAAGCACAAATTTGCGTAAAGCTCGCTTACCAACGACCATGTCACGTCTATTTGGGGCGCAGCTAATGTCGTCAAATACAAAAATCAAATAAATTGTCTTTATTTATTTGTTTTTTTTAGTTATATATTTATTTGTTTAATATGCAAAGCAAAGTTGCAGATCGTGTACTTATATGATTTTTTGTATTTACATATATAAATATTTTGGGAATTTCTCGCCTTCGTCATTGGCAAGAAATTCAAGGCCATTAACTCGGTTCATATCAGTGTGTATGTTTGTGTGAGTGGGTGTTTGGACAAATGAAACTTTGATTGAAACAACTCAATGCTGATCACTTGAAACTAACTATGTACATAATTCTCTTTCTCATTTTCTTTTCAATCTTCAGCTCAATCCGACTGACATCGTTCAATATGTACAAATTATTCACCAGCCTCTTGGTGATCGCGTTCGTTGCGCATGATCACAGCACGCTTGCGCAGTCGATGAACTGTCTCGATGATAATGAAATCGATGTTGTACCCAAGACCATCCACTCTGACCTCTTTCGCGGTCAGCAGTCTTTTACTTTCAACATGCTGGCGGCCATACAACGCGCCACACCCAACGACAATGTCTTTTTCTCACCCTACAGCACCTACCATGCTCTGCTGTTGGCCTACTTTGGCGCGCACAATCATACAGAACAGGAATTAATACAGACGCTCAATTTGCAGTGGGCCAAGAATAAGAATCATGTCGCTAGCGCCTATCATGTTGAAAAACGGCAGCGCGACATGCGTTCCAAAAAAATGCCACTGGAGTTTGCGTCCGCCGATAAAATATATTTTTCACAGGAAGTAAAGTTGACTGAATGTATAACCGCACTATTCTTTGAGGAAGTAGAATCCATGGACTTCCGCAACTCTGCCGAGCAATGCCGAATCAATATTAACGGTTGGATTTCCAATATTACGCGTAATGAGCTGCCTGAAGTGCTCAATTCAGGTGATATTACGCCGGAAACTCAGTTAGTGCTGGCCAATGCTGCCTACTTTAAGGGTCAATGGGCTAGTCAGTTTGATCCTAATCTTACGACGCAGGACGTTTTCTATACTAACGGTGGCAAACAATCTTTTGTATCCATGATGCACAAACGTGGCACATACAATCTGGCAGTCGATGAGCGTCTGGGTGTACATATTCTCGAGATGCCCTATCTTACGTCCAAAGAAGAAGGCAAGGATTCGGAAATCTCCATGATCATCGTTCTGCCAGCATTTGAAAAGGACAGTCTGGAAAAGGTGCTGGAAAAGTTGACGCCAGACACATTAGAACAGGCTCTTAAGGAGAGTATGGCACGTGAGATAGATATCTCTTTACCCAAATTCAAGTTTGAACAATACTTGGAGCTTGTACCGGTAATAGCGCAAACATTTATTTAATTTACTTCAGCAGTATTTTTACTCTTCTCCCTACTTTCTTTAGATTTTAAATAGCATGGGCATCAAATCCATTTTTGATGCTAATGCCGATCTGACTGGCTTTTCAACAGAAACAAAAATCTTATTCGGCGATGCTAAGCATGTGGCCAAAATAAAGGTGGACGAAGAAGGCAGCACTGCAGCTGCTGCTACCGTGATCTTCAGCTTCCGTTCGGCACGCCCCTTAGAGCCCACGAAGTTTGAATGCAATCATCCATTTCTGTTTTTGATATTCGATAAAAAGGCCAAAGCGGTACTTTTCACGGGTATCTATCGTGATCCTATGACACAAAAATAAACAAAAATGCCAACACGTATCTTCGTGAAAAGTAAGAAAAATTGCATAACCTTTGAAACCTTATTTTAAAAATATATATAAAAAGACATAAATGTTTATTTCTGTAAATTATTTTTTAAACTTTTAATTGTTAACTTCGTAATTGTATGATATGACTTTGTGTCGATGTGTTTGTTTTTTTTTTTAATAAATTAATAAATGACAATATTTAAAATTTTCATAACGGTTTTAGCATTATTAAAGATTTTTAAATGGATACAGCACAACAACTATTGCTTTATGGATTGCGAGGTATTTTTCAATCGATTCAACGCACTTTTTACTGTGGGAATTGATCGTAACCCTAAAATAAAAAAAGGGTTAAGAGATATTAGAACTACACCGACGATGTAAAGGGTGGTTAAATTTTAAGGGCCGATGTTGATTTTGAATAAAACACAAATTATTTAGGAAATTGTTGTCATTTCTTTTTATTATGATAATATTGGTATGGTTCAATTATGTATGGAATAAAATATCGGCCAAATGGGCGCCGCGACGCTGAGGCATAATTGAAGTTCTATGCCGTTAATGTGCCGAATTATCTCATCCTTTAGCTCTTGAATTATTGCTGGCTTATTGACATACACCTTTTCTTTCAAATAACCCCAAAGAAAGAAGTCCAACGGTGTCAATTCACATGATCTTGGCGGCCAATTGACATCGCCACCACGTGAGATAACACATCCATTGAATTTGTCGCTCAAAAGAGCCATTGTTTCGTTAGCTGTGTGGCAAGTGGCACCGTCCTGTTGAAACCACGTATCGTCGACATCCATATCTTCCAATTCGGATCATAAAAAGTTCGTTATCATCTCACGATAGCGAACACCATTCACAGTAACTGCCTGACCGGCCTCATTTTGGAAAAAATACGGCCCGATGATGCCGCCAGCCCATAAACCGCAGCAAACAGTCACTCTTTGTGGGTGCGTTGGTTTTTCGACAGTCACTCTTGGATTATCATTCGCCCAAATACGGCAATTCCGCTTATTGACGAATCCACTGAGGTGAAAATGTGCCTCATCACTGAAGACGATTTTCTTCGAAAATTGATCATCCAATTTTGCCATTTCTTGCCACCATTCTGACCATTGACGACGCTTGAAATGGTCAAGAGGCTTTAGTTCTTGAGTCAATTGCACCTTGTAAGCGTGTAAATGCAAGTCTTTATGCATAATGTTCATCAACGACGAGCGTGACAGGTGCAATTGTTGGGCACGACGACGAGTTGAGGTGGACGGCTCTTCAGCCACACTATCGCGTACAGCAGCAATATTTTCTGCAGTACGAGCTGTACGAGCATGCACTGGTGTTTTCACATCTCCTACAGACCCGTTTTGCTCAAATTTTTGCACGATTTTTCCGATTGTACGCACATTTGGACGGTTAAATTGACCGAAAAAATCACGAAGTGCACGATATGCATTTTTATTTGAGCGTCCATTTTCATAATAACCCTGAATAACTTTTACGCGTTGCTCGATTGTGCAGCTTTCCATGGTTCAAAGTGAATTAGTCTAATATTGAGAAATGTCAAATGAAATGCAGAAAAAACTTGACGTTTAGGTGTGGTTCACATTCAACATCGGCCCTTAAAATTTAACCACCCTTTATAACTAATATTTTATTTTTGAGAAAATAAAGCCATAGAATAACACGACGCGTAAGACTGCCTTTTAGAGATATCATTGCAGCAATGATGTAGTAATAGAGTAAATAAAAACTAAAATACAATAGGAAACATATGTAATGATTCCAGTAACAACGGAACTTAATTGAGTGCAGCAGGCGCGTTTTGGGGGTTAAAACCCCCGAAATTAACGAATTTTAACTAGCTTCGAGAGAAACACTCAGCACAACATGGCAGCCGTTGTGATCAAAATGGATCTTAAATAAAAAGACTCAATTTAAAACATTTATTGTGAAAAGACTATAATAGATAAACTTAAAAATTTTTTTAAGTACACTGAGGGAGTATGTGTTAAAATTTAATGAAACTGTGTTCGTATAAAATGAATTTGTTTTTGAAATAGAGCTTGAAACAATTTCATTTAAGTTCAACTCTAATGTTTGTACAGTGCAATTTAAAACAAAATTTTTTTTCAAAACAATGTTTTTAAAAATACTTTAATAGTAAACATTTACAGTTTAAAAACATTTGTTTAAAAAAAACAACTTTAGTATTGAAAACAAATATTTTAAAACATAATTTTAGAATATTGTTCTTAAATTAAAAACAATAAAATTGAACCGCCATTTTTTGATGTAATTTTTTAATTCTTTTCGAGTTTTCGACAATAAATTCGTAATAAGTGACCCCTGGAACACCTCGAAGACCATATTTTAACTCCATTCGATAAAGTTTGTGTTTTATTGTGGCTTAAAATATTAAATTTTTTTTATTTCATCCAATGTTCATTATTTGTAAAACCAAATTAAAAATTATTTTCACACAATCAAATGTAGAATTGGGGTTTTTCTCAGCTTGGTCTCAATTGTCTGGCAATTATTGTCAAAGATTCTAGTGCACATAGTTTTTATTCAATCTCAGATAGCGATGTATTTTTTGTTATTGCAAAAAAAAAATAAGCGAAAATTAAAAAAAAATAAATAAGTTTATAGTTGAAAATTTAATACGCTTATTTTAAATTTTGTTTTGTAGAAACGCAAAAGCGTTAAATATCTATGTACATTTTTTTTGTTAAATTTAAAAGTATGTTTTTATTCTCAGCGTAAATAATAAAAAAATATTCCACAATAAATTTTCTCGATAGGTGCCATAAAAAATTAGTCTTTTTCATCTGGTGTAAAGATTTATCGGAAACAAAAAAATCAAAGTGCATTTTAATAAGATACTTGTAGCTACAACCTTTACTTGAATTATTAATCTTATAATAGTAGTTAAGGTTGTCGTTATCTTATTAATGTGAACTTTGATTGTTTTGTTTTCGATAAATTGGGATCAAAATATCTTGACACCGGCTGAAAAGGACTACTTTTTTATGCCACCTAGCAAGGCAGGCGCGTACCCAGAAAAATTTTTTTGGGAGGTTTTAATTTTTTTTGTTTAGACTTATTCCAATTTTTTTTATATACACCCCTATCATGAATAATTTTCCACACGAAACTTTTAATGCAAATTGGTTCATCAGCGGTTTATCAACAAATTTGCATTTCAAACTTTCGAAATGTTTTTGAGCTTTATCTTAAAAATGAAAACTCCCTTTTTCGATTCCGAGTGAAAAATTACACTGTGCATTTTTTTGTACCTTTTTTTTCTGTATTTGATAATTTAAACGTTTTTACTTAATTTTGGTGTAAGGAATCTCGTCGTGACATTTGTTTTACCACTTTACCGATTATTTTAAAACAAAATTTTTTTTTAAACTATATCAAAAATTACTCAAGATATGCACTCATTTTCATGTTGATAACTCTTGAACCATTAGGATTTATTTTTGGTTTCTTTAGCAAAGTTCTTTCTATAATTCTGGCCAACAACTTTGCTGAACAAACAAATATATAAAAATCGCTTCCAGTGATCGAGTGATTCTTATTGAGTGATTCTTACAAAAAGTCAAAAGAAAAAATTCAAACAACATAGCGTATGAGTAACATTTTTTGCTTTGATGCGCTGAAAGCGGGCACGATGTATGTAGCTTATTAACGGTTTAAAGGCAATTTGAAATGATTTTTAATTATATATTTGTTCAACAAAGTTGTTGGTAAGAATAAGAGAAAGAATTTTGCTGAAGAAACCAAAATGAAAATCCTAATGGTTCAAGAGTTCTCAACATGGAAATGAGTGCATATCTGGAGTAATTAAAAAAAATTGTACTAAAGTCTTCGGTAAAGTGTTACCCCGAAATTCCTCATATTAAAGTTAAGTGAAAAACGTTGAAATTATAAAATACAGATTTTGTGTTATTCATGATATAGCTGTGACGCAGTGTTATTCATGATAGGGCTGATTATAAAAAAAAATTGGCCATTTCAGCCCTAGAAAGGACTTTGACCGAGCTTTTATTAATCAATTGTGTTGTGCATTTTATTAAATGTTTGAACACAAATGATCGAGAACTGAACCTACGAGTTTAATGCCGACTCCAAACGGCTTATGTTCTCAATAAGCTTTGCATGGCAAAACGCTCTGAGGTTTGCTATTGTCTGCAGAGAGGTGACGACCGAACAGAAAAATGAATTCATTTGATAAACCATTCGGTCTGAGCTGGAATTAAACCCGGGCTACAGCGGTTCTTTAGCTTAGGGGACACGCACTCTACCCTCTAGGTTACGGTGTGGCGGCCGTAATATAACATTTTTATACCCTTGCCCCGTGGTATAAAGGAAAGGTGGGTTAAAGTCCCGCGTATAATTTTTGCTTTTTCGAATCGCTTTTTGAGAGATTGTTTTTCAGAGTTGTACTGCTTTGATGAAAAATATTCCGATTCAATACTTGTCATGTTGTTTGAAATCCAATTATAAAATACTACAGGAGTATTTGTCATATTATTGATGTTTGCAGACTAGCCTATGCCGCAAGTCTTTTTACTGTACCTGCCAAACCCTCACATGCTTGCATGGATATATAAAATTTTTTTTCTTATATTGAGTGACTACTCCATTTGAGAAGTAAAATATTTTGTTTACTTCTCGCAATTTTTTCAGCAGGAAATTAATTAAGCCACGCTAGAATAAGTGAACTGCTACTGTGTCGTACTTTAAGCATTGCGAAATTGCATCGTAACTTATGCGCACTACATCCACACCAACTTTTTCAACTATTGCTCAAGTTTACAAGAACAAAAAAAAAAAAATTATAAATAAAATGTTAAAACAATTTTACATAATTTATCATTAATATAGGTATACATCATGGAATTACAACCAAAAATTTTTTAGCAAATTTAAAAAATATAGTGTCTGCCGAGGAATGGTATATTTTAACGAGTTGATAAAATTTTTCAATGTGACTGATTTTACATATCGTCGCTGCGCCAATAAAAACAGTTATGTGATATTTTTAAATTTAATTATTGCATTTTTTATTCACACTATCTTTTTCACACATTTCTGCATTAACAGTTTTTTATATTTTATTTTTTTTTTTTGATTTAGAAGTGATCAAAAACAGTTACTGCTCGCAGTACTAGAAATGCTCTGAAAAAAATTTGTTTTTTTGCTCTCCTGAAAAGTTACTGAAATACATATAACTGTTTTTGTTGGCGCAGCGACGATATGTACCTAGCTTAGCAAAACATACTAAAAATTCCATTTTTAATTAAAAATTAAAATATTTTTTACTTACAAATTGTGTAGCCAGTTTTTGAAAATTTTGTTAAAAATAGTAAACATTGATTCTCTAACATCAAATTTTGAGAATACATTAAGAATGAATGACTCAATACGATAATATTTTCAAAGTGCCAAAAATAATTGTTCCGCTGACTATGAAAAATGTGAATGAAATTTTTAGTGGTCAAAAAATTTAAAATTTTGTACGAAAGTGTTTGTAAAAAAAGACTCCACATAAAGATCAATTCAAGATCTTTAAAATATGTCTTGAACATTTTTTTGTAGGACTAACGGTTTAGAAGATTTAGTTGTTTGACTACATGTTTGAATGACAAATTCTGATTTTCTTTTTAATTTTTCACTTTGTATAACTGCAAAAAAAAATAAAAAAATTACAAAAAAAGTATGCCAATATTTTTTGTTTTTACGTTCTATCGACGTGAAAAATTTGAAAAAATCGGAATCGTCAAAATTAGTTTTTGGACAAAAGCGTCCGATTTGACATTTTTTGTGCCCCATATTTGTAGGCACTGCTTGAATCAGACAAATTGACCTGTAACGTTTATATATCCATACGTTATGTATCCATCAATACGCCGATTCCTGAAGATTGGTGCAACATTGCCGGTTTCAGTCGCTTCAACCGAACCTTCGTTTTTGTCGCTTGGAACATGCATGAGAAGTAGAACTGGAGAAGAAAGGCTCAATGGGTTAGCTCTTCTAAATGTTCACAGGGATGTGGAAGTGACCACGGGAGAAATTTTAAATGCTGTATCTCCTACTAATTTGGTATAACTACCATGGGGGGTGTAGGGGATTGCAATGACACAACAGGCTATGATGACGGAAGCCTTGGTACCTGGTAGAGTCATCCATGTCATGCAGGCTGTTGTGGAGTGATGCATTTCAGACCAATTAGCCTCACATCATTCGTACTGAAAACCCTAGAGCATATACTTGATATTCATCTTAGGGAAGTTGGAACATATCCAACGCCCAGCATGCATACCTCAAGGTCAGATCTACAGATACCGCCTTATATGAGGTTATTACTACACTCAGAAAAAAACACCTATCTTTATGTGATAAAAAATTTCTCTATTTTCGATAATAGCAATTTTCTCTATTTTAAATAAAATTTTCTTCATTTAGAATAAATTTTCACATATTCGAAGAAATATTTCTTCACTTATGCGAAATGAAAATATTTCATGTCTCTAATAATGATAATTATTTTTCTCGCACTAAAAAATTATCATTTTTAGAGAAAAATTTGTTGAAAACGAAAAATTTTCTCTATTATTGATAAACAATTCACTGTGCGAAATAATTTCTTCAATAAAAACAAATCCTTTCTCAAAAATAAAAAATTCTACTTCTCTAAAAACGATAAATTTTTCTTATATTGAATTAGGTACGAAAAAAGAAGTAGAAAGCGTGAGAGCGAGCGAATGATGCTAGTAAAAAGGAAGTGTTGCATATTCTGCATATTATGGCGAATGTTCCTTCAAAGGGATTTTTTTGATTTAACATAGCTTCACAGAAAAATGTTGTTTATTACCACTGGTTCTTTGAACGCATTATTTAAACTGTTTTTCGGAAGAAATTCCTGGAATTATATAAGGGGTCCCAAAAGCAATGGCACAACAATAATTCTACCTCTACCTATTAACATATTTTTAACAAATATTTTAACAACCGAATCACAATCAGCCCTATTATGAATAAAATTTTCCCCGGAATTGAAAAAGGGAAAATTCATTTTTTAGACAGGGGATAATGCTTTTAAAGATATTTTTCTTTTAATCTTAAAAATTTACTATGAAAGCAAACATTTGTTTTAAAATTTTTAAGAAATTCTGCGAACATTGTTAAAAATACGCATATTCCCTTTTTTAATTCGGGGGAGGTTTTATTCACAATAGAGCTGAATACCGTATTAGTACTTTTACTTTGCGTAGAACTGAATTAAAGCAAATATTTCACAAAAAGAAAAAAGTGCAATCCGATAAATTCAGAGATTGTGAAAAATAATTATTGTTTTAATTTCAAACTAAAATAACAGTATAAAAATTGTCATACTGCTCAAAATTTTAAAGTCATTAGATACTTACTAATATTTTATGCTTTTTATTACGAAATGCATACTCGATACGGTTTCTGGATTAAATGGAAAGTATTAATTATTATTAGGTTAAAGTTACATAACGCCCGGTTTTTTTATCACTGAAGATGCAACATTGATTTTGTGCGGCTCTGAGCGCAATGAGCGCAATTATGATTTTCGCTAAGCAGGCTCTCATCTACCAAAACAAGTTTTTTTATTACTGTAATTTGTATTTATGCACACAATGCAGACGAGTTGAACATTTTTTTGACGAAAGACTTTTTTATATTGATTGCTTTTGTTGTTATATTATTCGTTTTGTTTTTGATGACGAAAACAAAACAGATGCTTGGAAAAATTTTCGACAAAATCTGGCTCTGGCCTTGAAAATTTGTCTTGTATGTGCGTAGAAAATTTGCAAGAAAACAGTTGTTGGCGTTTCGTTGCCGGTCAATGACGCGTGTGCTTTTTTTTAATTCGGTTATTTAAACAAAATGGAAAATATTTTAAATTCGCTGATTTACTTTGGCACGGTCAACGAGGATGGTGAGTTGGTTGAGGATGAGCTTCTCAAAACATTGAAAACTCTTAAAGGAGAAATTTTTTATGAAATATAAAAAGGTTTGTATATATATAATATTAAAAAGTTTGAAGCAACAAAACAAAGCATATTTTTACTTAAGGTGCCGGACTCGAATATATGTTTTCTTATTTTTGTTAAGTGTGTTTGGGCCTCCTACGCCCAAATAAGCAAACAAAAACATCGCTCGCTAATGGTTTAGAAGATAAAATTCGCGAAAGTTTGTAAACTCAGTGCAATTTTTTAAGTGTGTGGAAGCTGGAAACAGAAAAATTCGCCGCTAAAATAATAAAATAGTTAGTCATGAATATTTGATATCAGAAGAAATGAACGCCGCAAGCAAAAAACTTTTATTGACAATCCCCGTGACTCTCAAACCATTAGCGAGCAACAATATTTTTTTTGCATATTTGGAGGAGGCCCAAATACTCTTAACAAAAAAAAAAAAAGAAAACAAATATTGGGGTCCGACCCCTAAAGTAAAATTATGCCCAAAGTAATAAGCATTATATTCCTTTTATTGTAGAACACGGATTTGACTCCGAAAATCTGAAATATATAAAAGCCAGCCACTTAGACAGCATTATACCAGCAAATCTTTTTGGAACGCGCGTACGCTTTGAGTATAATTTGCAAAATTGGCAAAGACAACAAGTAAGAGGTTTTGTGCACTTTTATTTAACATGTGTTTATTTAAGAAAAGGTGTACTAGTTCCCAAGCAGCTTTTTTTATTTTTAAATATGTATTTTGTCCTTCTAATGGATATGCTAAAGAAACAGACCAGACTTTAATTGGCCAGACCAGATTTTTTTCTATTCGCCATTTATTCCATCGTCGAAAAATACATATACAAAATAGTTAAAAAGAACTTGGGACCAAATCACATCTATGACGTTGTCTTGTTTTTTCCAATTCTAAACTAAATTACTGCATTTCAAAGGAAATTTGTGTAATCGATAACCTGTCGCCAGCATCTGTTAAGCCCACAACTTCTTTAAGTAGCTTTGAAGAAAGTACACAGCAACAAGATAAAGTAAGTTATATTTTAAAGGAAGTATTTTTAAATGTATCATTTTAAATTGTATTATTATATTTAAATTTTAGTTTCCTATACAAGAAATTTTGACGAAATCTGCTGCTGGTTCGCAGATACTGGAGTTTTATAAAAATAATGGGGCGTTAACCCCAAAATACAGAAAATCGCTTTCTGCTTGCATAACCGATTACTTAATGCTAATGCATATCACGCCTTCACCAAAAACTTTCGAAATTGTAGCGAACAATATAAAAAAAATATTTTACACAAGAGGACACGGTAAGTTTTTTAGCCCCTGCTCGATATGAAATTAAAAATTAACACGAACTTGTCAAAAATTTTATTTATAACTACGTCGCAATGTTTTCTGTATGAGTTTTTCAATATATGTATATATATTTTAGGATGTTTATTACATACACATTAAGGGTAAAAACCCTGGAGGGAGCCTTTATTGACACTGGTTTGCAAAATAAAGTAGCTATACAACTTTTTATATCATTATTCTTAAAGATGTGAATGAAAGTAATGACAAAAACTGGCTAATGTATAACGTGGAACCAGTTCATGAAATACTCCAAAAGTGGCAATCAACTTTTAACAAAAGACGTTCGGATTTCTATAACTCATCTAATTTAGAGGAAATTCTCCAAGAGTGGCCATTACTTAAGCAAAGTTTTGGACATACTCTGGTAAGTTTTATTCATTAACACGAGTGCAGAATTTGTGAGCCTTATTTTTCAAGTTAATGCGATTATCGTTCCACAAAGTAAACTAGTTTGGGTTAGGTCTAGAAACATCTCGTATAAAATCTCGGTCTATTGGACCGCGGTAAATGGGCCCGACTTTCTGGCTATCCTCCTTAAGATATTATTTTTAAAAAAAACGACTTCCAGTCCTCACCGACTATGGCTTCTTATTTTGTTTTTCGATTAATTTTGTTTGCGGACGAAAATTGAATAAACATGTTTGACAACTGAGTGTGATGGTGAACTTTAAACTAACTTTTTAACTAACTTCTCTTTTTATTTGTCCAAAACCAATACTTAGATAGAGTATGACTTCAACGAACTGTTTAATAAAAAACAAAATCTGCTTTTCGAGCGGTGGGATAACTTTTCAAACAAGATTTTAAATTTGGCAGAGACTAGGATTTGAGACGCAAACAGCCTACAGATTTTGAGGAAATATAAATCTGGTTCTTTTGGCAATGGTAAACTTATAACAAAAAATTTCTTTATATTATATAAAACTGAATATTTTTATTTCAGATATCAAAAGCAGTGTAGTTTTGACTATGCTTCATTCCATTTTAGTTCCAACCAGTAGAAAAACTGTCTTTTGCGATCAGAATCAACAAAAACGTGTCCAGAAAGCTACTATTTCTGACTCTCGGAAATCAATGCTATTAGTGGCTACAACACATTCCGAACTTAAATCAAACATTAAAGAACTTACCGACAGCCGCTACAAGCAAAAAGAAACAATTCAGCCATTCATAGCTTCAATTGGTGCCGATTTATTTGAACTTGAAGAATATTTTGTTTATTTCTATAATATTTTCTACAAATTCGACAACCTTGTAAAATGCTTAGACAACTGCTTTAAAATTCATCAAGTGTTAAATTTAAAATATCCTTCGGAGTCTAGACTAGTTTGGTTACTCATACAAAGTTACATATATGATATTGATTTGACAAGTAACGAAAAGTCTGGTGCACTCGTTGCGCTCTTAAATGATTTGAAGAACTAGTCAGAACCACAAAAATAATTTTTTTAGTTTTAAAATGAGCTTACGTTGCTTTAATTGTGCCTTAGTTTTGAAAGGATGTGAACAATATCTTTATCATGTTAAAAATATTCATAATTTTGAACCATTAAGCACATATACAGTCATGTGAAAATAAATAGGGACACCTATATTTTTTTATTTGAAGCTGAATGAATTATATACAAAGTGCTGCAGATATAGCATTAATACCCTTGGCTGGTGATTCTTCTTGATAAGGCAAGTATAACACTTTATGGAATTTCCTCCCGCATTGTAAAACTTTCAAGATACAGGGTGTTTTGCCGTTTTGGTACGTGTTTAGTATTATTGATCTAGAATCTAAACTACTCACAATAAAATAAAAAAAAATATTTTGTATTTTAGAAAAAATATCAGATTTTTCATAAGTATATCAATCGCTTTCGGGACATGTGCTGTAGCGGAGAAAAAATTTTGAGATTATCCAACAAAATATCGACAAATTTTCTATCTTTTGTTTTAGCGGAGCTGTTACTGTCCAAAGTAAGAATTTAAAAAAATACTGTTGATTAAGTGTATTTTTACATGAAAAAAAGACATTTTAAATTTGGACGATTACAGCTCCGCTAAAACAAAAGATACAAAATTTGTTGATATTTCGTTAAGTAATCTCAAAATTTTAGCTCAGCTGCAGCACATGACAAGAATGTGGTTGATATATTGATGGAAAGGTTGATATTTTTTCTACAATAAAAAATATTACTCTTTATTTTATGGTGAGTAGTTTAGATTCTAGATCAATAATACTAAACACGTACCAAAACCGTAAAACACCCTGTATCTTGAAAGTTTTACAATGTGGGAGGAAATTCCATAAAGTTTTATACTCGCCTTATCAGGAGGAACCACCACCCAAGGGAATTAATGCTATATCTGTTGCACCTTGTATGTAATCCATGCAGCTTTAAATATAAAAATACAGGTGTCCCTATTTATTTTCACATGACAATAGAGAAAACCCCATCCTTTTTTCTGACACTCTAAAACCTAAACACCATTTCTTAAACCATTACTGCAGAATCATTGAGAACTCTGGGCCTCTAAAACATATTTGGACTCTACCATTCGAATCTAAGCATAGGCAACCTAAAGCCTATACAAAAATATAACATCAAGAAAAAATACAGCGTTGTCTCTGGCATTAAAGTTATCCATTATTTTTTCAAAAAATATTATAAATTTCAAAACAAATGAATTTATTTTAAGTTTAAAAAATTATTATATAAACAAATCAATATGTTTCAATGAAATTAAAGCAAAATTCCCCACCGTTGATTTGGAGCAATGCAAGTGTTATTTAAGTTTTGAGCGTTACGGTACATTGTATAAAAAAAATTTTATTGTATTTTTCTATAATCCGAATTTGACTGCCTACCAAATTAAAGAAATATTCATAATAGGAGATGAAATATAAGTATTATGTCAAAAATTTGAAAATTGCATTTATGTTAAAAAATACTTATCTTTCAGTGTAGATTTAAAATTTTCAGATTTTATAATATTTAGTGCTAGCAATATTAAATTCCCTCCAGTGCACTTATATAGTGTAAGCAACACACATTTCATTAAACCTAAGATGTTTTTTTAAGTTCATTAAAAAATATGAATTATTTTTATATGCTTATAATTAATATATTATATAAAACTATAACTTTTATATATATATATCTGTCATAATTTTTGGTTTCAAAATAAAAAAAAAATAAAAAATTAAAAATGCTTCTTTCAAATGTTTTCTCTATTTGTGAGAAGATATTTACACAATATAGGAAAGATTTTTATTGTTATTGTGGAAATATTTCTTGGTTTTAGAAAAGTTACTTTTTTATTTGTAGGAAAAATTTGCACAAATAAAGGAAGTTTTTAATCGTAATTAAAGATATACTTCTCTGTTTTAGAGAAAACATGTACGCAATAAAGAAACATGTTGCACCAATATTAAGAAATAATATCTCTAATTTGAAGAAAGTGTTTTTGTTTTGTGAGAAACGATGAACGCAATTTCAAGAAAAGATTTATTAAAATTCAATAAATATTTATTACTTTTTGGGAAAAATTGACACAATAAAGAAAACGGATGAACCAGTTATAAAGAAATATTTTTCTGTTAGAGAGAAGCTATCTTTATTGATGAGAAAATATTTCTCTTTTACATGGAAGCTTTTTACCATTTTTACGGAATTTTTGGGATCACATTTAGAGAAAAGCATTCTCTGGAGCAAAGTCAATACCATTTTTCTCTAAATATGATGCCTTTTTTCTCATATTCCGATAAACTTTTTTCTGAGTGTAGTGTCCGAATTTTGGCCGAAGCCGAAACCGAATATTCGGCCATTTTATAATATTCAGGCGAAACCGAAACTGGTTATTAATATGAAAATTTAAGTTTTTACAAACAATTTTGTTTTATTAAAAGGAAGCAAAAGTATTATTTGAGTATTGAAGTTTATAATAGTTAATTGAAGTTTACTATAAAAGTAAATGAGATCATTTTTTATTTTATTTTTCATTACAAAAGTATTGCACACTTTATATCTTCAGTACACACTGAAAATAGTATGAACCTACTATGTACATTTTTATAGAACTACAAAACAAAGCCAGTTAATAAACCATTATTAAACCCTGGCCAGGTCCAGACTAACAGCACTTGACAAGCCCTTCCTCAGCAATCTAGAGGAACTCTCAACAACAAAAATAAACAATCTCCTAACGTTCATCAACCGCACCGGACGGTTATAATAACTAGGGCTAGGAATCTCATGCACTAAAAAATCGAAAACATGCGCATATAACATGCACTTAAAACTAAAAAATATGCGCTAAAACAAGCAAAATATGCAGTTAAAAATATTTTCTAATATTTTATTATCGGCACAAAAATTAATAAGGGTATTCTGTAAAATTCGTTAAGACCTGCTTAATTGCTGAATTGTTAAAGTGAGCAGCTGTTGACGTGAACGCCTCTGCTAAGACATTTTACAATCAAGTGCTAAAGTGATATGCCAAAATCAGCTGACTGACTTCTGCAGCTTACAATCTGTGGTTTTAATAACTCGTATAACCAGTACTCAGTGAACAAAAACGTATTTTAATTTTTATATTACAGTGCGTTAACACTGTTGATACATTTGGTGCACAGAAAATTTGAAATGTTTTAACTCTTTGAGGTACGGAAATTTCATTATAAAAAAAAAAATTTCCTTGAGGTACAAAAAAAAAAAAAGTCAAAAATATTTTTCTTTTTTTATTATTTTTTTTATTATATTTAATGTTATAATTATTAACAAAATTCAAAATATATCTTAACGGTGTATGCGCTGAACACGGACGATTTACAAGACCGGCGGCTGATGAGGACTAATTTAAACTACTGGACTTTAGAGCTACAACATCAAATCTGAGTGGATTGAATTTTGTCCCAACATACCACAAAGGTTTATTTTTCAATGGTTCACATTTTTTCCCATGGTACTTCAAAGAGTTAAATCTCTACCAACCTTGCTCTTTATTTATTTTTATTTATATATGTTTGAGATATATGCTAGTACAACAAGATAAATATCTTATATTTAAAGTACTAGCAACACAATATTTAAATAGCACGTGTATATAGCAACTTATTATCTAAACATCAAACATTGTAAACATTGTAAAGCATCCCAACCCCATCACAAAAATTTTATTTTTTTATTTATAAAGGGCAGTTTTTAGACTTTGAAGAACTCCTGAAGAAGTCTTTGGAGAAGATATGTAAGAACTCATTCCCAAAATGATTCATCACTACAATCAATAAGTTTTACGTTTCCGACTAAGCAAAAACATGCATTTATTGCAAAATATGCAGTAACGATTGAATGTCATTTTAAAAGAAATTTCATGATTCGTAAGGATAACTTAATCATTTCCATTTTGATTAAGATGTCCAGTAAAAACATGCATTTGCATGAGTTTCCTAGCTCTAGTTATAACCTAAGGGGTCGTCCATAAAATACGTTACCAATTTAGGGGGGGGGGGGTTTGAAATGCACTACGATAAGTAACGGTAGGGGGGGGAGGTGTTTAGATATTGTAACGTTACCAAAAATTAAAAAAATCGACGAAAAGCCTCTAATTAATAACACAATCATTTCAAAAATTTTTAACTTTTCATGTTTATGTTTGATCGTCTAAATTGATGGTTAACTTTTGTTACAACGATTTCTTCCACCACCTTTTCCCTCGACACAGGAACCTTTTGGTATGCCTTCACCATCTCAGCACACGTCTGAAAAAATTTGGGTCTTTGCTTTTGCGACAGGCTTTGACGTTAAGGCCTGAATGTTCTTGATCAAAGGAGATACCGTATGACATGTACTGTCCTTCTCAGAAAGAAGAAATCGGTTCAAGGTCGTTCCTACCTGCGGCTTGTATTTCGTTTTTAAAACTTCTATGAATTGCCATAAGTTTGTATTATATCGTTTACAATAAATCGGAATAAAAAATACTATTTAAATAAATCAATTTTCAGAAAGCATTTACACAAAAACACAGAACTTGGTGCAGCTCGGGTGCAGCTTTTAAGGGTACTCTGTCAAAGACCAGGTGAATTTCTTTGCGTTAGAAATGAGGATTCACCTGAATGGGTCGACATAGAATCCGATGAAAAATTCTATTTTGAAGAATCCTCAACAAAGCTACCAGCTTCTTCTATCCCAGTGATTGAGAGCATCGAATCTTGGATCGCAGATGGAATAGCTTTTACAGATGATATTAATTATTGATTTTTTTCCAATTGTTCCTTTAATGTATCTAGTCATACTAGTCACTAATACTAGTGAAAATTGTCAGAGCTAGTCAAAATATATAATCATTCGAATGAATTAATTTCATATGTCACGTTACTTTATGGGGGGGGGAGGAGTTTTGAAAAGCACTACCAAAAGTAACGCAGGGGGAGGGGGGTAAAAAAAACTGGAAAATCAGTAACGTAGTTTATGGACGACCCCTAACAGTGCGTTACTCACTTAACCAACAGGAACACGAGGTTATGGTATCAAAACGGATCACTAGAGCTATTTGGATCCTACTTGTATGTAGCATCACCATCTTAACCAACCAACCATATATTATATAATATAAAACTAGTAAGGAATTATCTTCGACTGGGCCGAAGTTAAAATACCCCCACGGACGACGATTTTTCCAAATTTCATACCTAAGGTTTATATTAATTGTTAAAGGTTTTGTGCAAAATTTGAAGTCATTAGATAAATTTTTGTGGAATTGAAAGATATTTTAAGATTTTGGTGAACTTTGTATGGGAGGAAGGCGTGGTTTTCATCCAATTATTACAAATTTCATACTCAAAGTTTTTCAAACTTCATTAAAGACACTGTACAAAATTTTAAGTCATTAAATTAGTTTTTGTGGATTTTAAAGAGATTTTACCGTTTTGGTTAGGTCACTTTGTATGGGAGGTAGGCGTGGTTTTCATCTGATTTTTACAAATTTCTTACTCAAAGTTAACATGAAATATTAAAGACACTGTGCAAAATTTTAAGTCATTAAATTAGTTTTTGTGAAATTTAAAGAGATCTACCGTTTAGGGTAAGTCACTTTGTATGGGTGGTAGGCGTGGTTTCCATCCCATTTTTACAAATTTCGTATTAAAAGTTTTTAATAAATATTAAAGACGCTGTGCAAAATTTGAAGTCATTAAATTAGTTATACCGTTTTGGTTAAGTCACTTTGTATGGGAGGTAGGCGTGGTTTTCTTTCTATTTGGCGCATTTTCGAACTTGACCTCCATTTTTGAATAAAAAGGTTATATATTGAATTTCGTTACGATAGCTAAAAAATTACGGCTGTTATCGTGACCACAAACGGACAGACGGACATGGCTAAATCGACTCAGGAGGTCATGCTGATCAAGAATATATATACTTTTCTATACCGGCCACGCCTCCTTATCGGCGTTACAAACGTGGGGGTATAAAAATTGGAATGAGTCTACAAAAAAAAAAAATTAAAAACCCCGAAATTTTTTTCTGGGTACGCGCCTGTAGTGCAGTGATTATTTCAAAAACACGTCGAGCTATGAGGTAGGTTTCTTTAGTGTGGTAAGTTCGACAGCCTAATGAAATAGCAGTACTAGCCTTACCTAGAAATAAAACAACAAATCTTTAAAGTCCCGTAGAAAATTTCTTCGACTAGGTGAAATAAAAATACCCGTGTGTTAGTGTATTCGAAGATTTGAACTTTGTATTATTTTAATGACGTCATTTTTTATGGCCGTGGTTTTTATCCAAATTTTTCTAATTTTAAATTCAGAGTACGTTTTGAATTTCAAAGCTTAGGTGTAAAATATCAAGTTGATACATTAATTTTTGGAGCATTTATGAAAGTTGTGCTATTAATATAACGTCACTAAGTATGGAAGATAGCAGAACTTTAATTTTATTTTACCAAATTCTAAATGTAGAGTGCATACTATGGGCCAATTTTTCAGTGCGAGCTTAAACTCTAGTCAAATTAAACTGAGGTTAATTCACAAAAATTGGACGTTTAAACTCGGTTTAGGCAAAAAACAAACACATAATATGATAATTTAAGTCAATTTAACTTCAAAGAATGCTAAAATATCCAGTTAAACCGATCTTTACCGTCCAATTTTGGTGAATCAACCTCAGTTTAATTTGACTAGAGTTTAAACTGTAGTCAAATTAAATCGAGCTGGACGTTTAAACTCGGTTTAACTTGATATTTTAGAGTTCTTTGAAGTTAAATTGACTTTATATTATGTGTTTATTTTTTGCCTAAACCGAGTTTAAACATCCAATTTTGGTGAGTTGAGCTCGGTTAAATTTGACTAGAGTTTAAACTCGCACTGAAAAATTGGCCCTAAGTAGACTTTAGAGAGATTTGCCGAAATCTTTTCAGAATTCGAAAGATTGTTGATTTTCTATGATTTAAATACAAATTCTAAATGTTTGATGGTTTAAATCATTCTTGATTTTAAATAAAAATTCTAGTTGTTTGATAGTTTAAAATCGTGTATTGAGCTTTAGGTCAGGTAAGAACAATTAATTGCTCAAACGAATTCTTTCCAAAAAAACAACAACAACATTTTTCAATATGAAAAAGAAAACATCTCTAGCTGATTTGTATTATTTGTTCCACGTCTTCTTGAAGCTCACAGTTCTTGTATCTAAGAACGATGTATACTACCACAAATGAAAAAAAAAACAAGCCTGTCGATGGAAGGAATGTGGCAGATTATAATTTGAACAGAGCTATAAAGTATTTAGTATTTTCAGTATTTAAATACCTGTTAATTACAAATACAATGTATTTAAAAAAAATAAGTATCAAATACCAATACTAGGTATTTGTATTTGTACTTCAATTGATCAAATACAAATACTTTCAATTACCAATTCTTTTCTCAAATACTGTAAGCACTTTCAAATACTGTAATTAAATACTTTCAAATACTGTAAATACTTTCAAATTCTGTAAATACTTTAAAGAATCTCGAAGGAGTTTTTATCAAAACATGTGTTTTTATTTATTTATTTTAATTTATTAATATCAATATAATAAGAACAAGTCCTTTTAATATACATACAAAGAGTTAGGTTGACGGATAATCCAATTTTTTAAAAAGTTAATATATAATAATAAATAATACCAAAATACAACTTTTAAAGATTAGACATTTATGAAAAAATATTTTTGGAAGGAAAAAAAGAAAACAAGATTTTAGAAATGAATAGATCACAAAATAGAAATAGAAAAATAGTTTTAGAAATAGAAATCTGGTTACTGAATATGAAGATTTTTGCAATTAAGAAAAATGATTTAAAACGGCCTGCCTAAAGATGCTTTTATTTTCGATAGATTAAAGATGACTGGATAATTCATTCCGTAACCAAATGGCATTAACGAAAAATAGTCTAGTAGCATTTAGAGAATTAAAGTTACGTATTATGATCATATAACTTTTGGCTGACTGAAAAAATTGCAATTTTTGAAAAAGATACAATGGAATTTTTGTAGTGAATTAATTTATGTAAGAAAATGCAATTACGAGCATTTAAATAGCTAATTATATTACAACCAAGAATAATTTTTCTGAACTGTCATATGTGATCGAACCTATTAATATTAAAGACATATCGCGTCACATGATTCAACGCAATTCTCAGTTTGTGTTCAGATTGCGAATCTAATCTATAGTAATAAAACTCATTTTCTGTTTGTTTGTTTGTTTGTTTGGCCTTTATACAAATCTAAACGGCTCAACGGATTTTGCTCAAACTAGGTATACATATTAAGTGCGTTCCAACTTAAAATGTTACATACTTAGTTTTTGCCACGCCGCCTCTGAAATTTTTCAACTAACGGTAATTTAGTTATTATAAAACTTTTTTTTGTATATTTAATTTTAAAAATTTTTTGTTATTTTGACATCAAAAACACTGACATATCTTAAAAATTTGAGAAATTTTTAGTACAACGACTTTTTCATAAAATATCGTTGCCTAAGAATAAGAAAAAAACGACATGAAAGTCAAAGTTTGGTCTTTCGAAGCAAATATCTCCGCTGTCCATTAATATATTTCATTCAAATTTTCTTTGTTCAAAAGTTCAATAAAATCACTTCACAAAAATAGGTTGAACTGTGCCGTTAAGTTAGAATATATATATGTTTTATGATTATGTCAAAAAAGGTGCAAAATATTGACTTTTTACTCAAAAATTGTTGTTGTTGTAAAAATGAAATCAATTAAAAATTGCACATCTGAGCGAAAAAAATTATTTCACTGTTTTTGTCATAAAAACAACAAGGGTACCCCCTTCGATTTTTTTCGCGAAATTTATTTTTCCAAAATGTTGTTTTTATATTTTTTACAAAAAAGTCAAGTCTCAAAAATAATTTATGTGAAAAAATTACCCCAATATCTCTTTCCAATCAAAAGTTATGGCTAAAAATCTATTTTTTCATAACAGACTATTAATAAAACTTAGTTTTGTGTTAAAATTCTCTATATAGTTTGAACGTCCCCATTAATCTCTAATAATGCAGTTGTGTGTCTAGAATAATTACGAACATTTTGGATTACATAAAATCTTCCTTATAGTAATCTACTTAGTTTTTTGCCTCCCCACTCCCCGTCCCCTCCATTGGAAGAACTTTTTTGGATTAATGTTCGTTCAATTACCTTTTTAACGGTAGCTTACAAATAAAATTCAACATGTTTTTCATTATTCCAGATTTTAAAAAACATTTAATCATAAAAATTTTAAAACATAAAAACATTTAAAACATAAAAATGACTCTCGAGTAACACCGGGTATATCAGCTTGTTTACTATAAATAAGCTCAGAATACGTTATTAAGGGAATTATCTTTTGCATTACCAACTTACGCCTAGTATCAACAGGTGTAAATTGTGCTGCCATTTTTAAGTTTTGCAGAGCATAATAAATGTTTCGAACTACTCTATTAATGTGATCCGTACATGTCAACGAGGAATTAATATGAAATCCAAGACTTTTTTCATTGCTTGCTAGTTTTAGCTTCCTGTTTTCTATAAACAAGTCTGGAATGTCATCTAAGTACATTTTATTTCTGGAAATAGGTAAAACGCATGATACAAAGAACTACAGATAAAGTATTGCGCATGTCCGCCATCTTTTCTGTGACGTGCAAGGTGCTCCTTGGTTAAAACGTAGTCACAATTTATTCATAGGGTATAAAGATTTTATTATTATTATTATTAATATATTAACAGAAAATTAAAATTTTAAGTTAACTTATGAGCTATGGATAAAGATTTTAAAATGCCTACATTTTCTTATGAAAACTTGTTTTACTGATATGAAATAAATATTGTTTTATAAAGCACATGTCCAAAATAAAGTAAATATATTTTTTAGTACTGTTTGTGAACAAAAATTTGCATATTTTGTAGGCAAGCGCGTCGGAAGCTAATTTCATCTGGGGGGGGCAGTATAAATGGGGGGGCAGTACAAATGGTGGTGCAAAAAAAGTTCACCAAAATTTCTTAAAAGAAACATGAATGTGAATAAACAAATTTTTTACTTTAGTTTAAAATAAAAAAATATAAAAATATATTAAAAATATTAAAATTTCATTATTTTTAAAAGTTCTTCCAATTTCAATATTAGAGATCATTCTTTAAAGGATCTTTCATATGGTAATATGAAAATATAAGAAATAATGGTTGCTTTTATAAAGCATGACTAGGTAAATCTTTACACGGTTTAAATGCAATTAGGTTCAAGAAGTTATATCAATTTAAATTATTCCAAAATGTTTCCTTCTGTCCTTGCGAGAAACAAACTCTTACACCACCTCCATCGAATTCAATTCTTCGGTTTTATCTTTGTGAATGTGTATAAGTGCCGCATGAGTGAGTCGTTTCTGTGTCACAGTTGCTCGAAGATACGTTTTAAGTCGTCTTAGTGCACTAAAAAACGCTCAGATAAAGCTGCTGATGCAGGCACAGTCAAAAGCAAAGCAATAAGTTTTTCAACTTCATTTAATAGTTTTTTTACAGTATCCGAATTTTTTGCAAATTTATTTATTTATTTATTTATTATTATTATTGGGATACAATTGGGATACAATGCCACTACAATTTCAAGGTGTTTGGCCAGGCAATAGCTTCAGCAATTTAAGTTGCGCGTGGAGGTCGCTCACATCAAAGTCATCTGCATAAAGATCTAGTTTTGTTTTTAGATTTTGTTCAGAAGGCACTTTTCCGTTGAAGGCTTCGATTACAATATTATCCAACGATTCTAGAGTGTCAACATCTGTTTAAATGTACAATAAGATTTACAAAGTGCCAGTTTACACTAGCTTCACTCAACCGACTCACCGAATGTTAAATCAAAGTGAGTCGGTGAGTGAAGTTGGTGTAAGCATGCAAAATTAAAAAAAAGTAAAATATCAACCTGTTTAATCAAATCTAGCCGTTATCTCATTTGAGAGAAGATCTAAAATTTCGAAATAATCTTTTCGTAGACTATCATATAATGGCAACTGTACTGAAGGAACCGGATTTGATGTTTGTTCAAAGCGTCGAGGTGGATTTTCATCAGCTAATTCACAGTAGGAGCTTTCGCATGGTCCAAAACATTGGACCAACATGTCAGATTGTACAACATGTAGTACCATGCGTAAGCTAAAACGATAGTTGAAATTTTTGGTTTTTTTACTGCCGATTGTACAATATTGTACAACTATGTAAAATTACTGCTCAATTGTTAGGGCATCTAAAAGTTGCTTAGCTATTATCCGGATGTGTTCTGCTCGAGAACTTGTAATTAATGATGTTGATTTACAAGTTGGATCGTTCGAACGCTCAATCAAATAGTCCCATTAGTTTTCCATCTAACTTATCATACAACATGTCGTCCAATATGGAAAGCCCCTAAGAACATGGCAAATTTTTTCTTACCAGAGTTGCAAAATGAACAAGCATTTAGCTACATAATTAAGGGTGCTTTTTAACTGAAGTGGTGGGTTTGCAGTAGAAACTCTACATTTTGTTCTATCTTTTTGCAAACATAGAGAAAGGAAATGGTTATCCGCAAGCATGCTTATGAAGAAGAGAGATAGAAGAGGAAAACATATACAAAAAATATTATCGTTGTAAGAAAAACTGATATTTTGAATAACTTTTGAAGTTTTCCTTTTAAATTGTTTATCTAGCTAAAAAAGTGGGGGCGACTGCCCCCCTTTCCCCCGCTTCCGACGCCAATGTTTGTAGGGGTGCTTTTTCCCCTTTTTACCGATTTACACAAAAAGCGGCTACGTTGCTTGATGTGCTTGACAGAATTTTGACTGTTTGTTCGTTTTCATTTTGCTATCTTCGTCACTTTTCTACATTTTCTTTTGAATGTATTCATCAAGTGTCACATTTGACGAGCACCGATGACGAGGTGCGCAGTAAATTTTGTTTGTTGCGCCGGGAATACTTTACCTGTAGCTCTTTGTATCATGGGTAAAACGTATGATTTTAGCGCATCTGCATAGGAGTGCATAGACGAATATTTGCATACGGAAAAATGTCGTTAATAAATATTGAAAAAAGAAGTGGCCCGAGAACTGATCCTTGAGGCACTCCACTGCAAAAAAACTTGCACAGAGAGCACTTATTGGTAACATTAACTCTCTGTGCTCTCTTCGATCAGTAGCTACTTATTAGCATGGTATAAGGATAGAGGTAGCTGCAGCGCTGACTGTGCTCTCTTTCCATACTGCCATGTCTGTCAAATTTAGCTGTGTGGCGAATGGAAACAAAAGAAAATAAATAAAAAATTTTGCTTCGTTTTGACATTTCCGGCAGTATGCTCTCATCTGGTGCATATACCTGTATTCTTCTACCATGCTTATAAGATTGACAGCATTAACACAAAACCCATAACAGTTTTTTCATTTTTAACAAAGTAAAGAGTGGTTTACTATGTCAAAAGCTTTAGAAAAATCAATCAAGCAAAGAAGGGTAAGTAGGCCTTCATTATAAGGAGATCGGATATCATCAAGTACCTTAAGAGTAGCAGTTGCGCAGCTGTGACCACCAAGAAATCCAGATTAAAATGGGGACAAAAAGTTGTTTTGAGTGAGAAAATTAGATATCTTATCAGCCATAATAGATTCACACACTTTTGACAAGGAAGACAAAATGCTTATGGCCCTGAAGCCACTGGGCTCACTTGCTTGGAGTTTTTTGGCAACAGGCTTTACTTTAGCAAATTTTCCAGGAATAAGGAAAAGAGGAAGAAGTGAAACAATGATTTATTATGTGCGTTAGTGGGTTAACTATGTGAGGCAAAATGAGTTTACGAAATTTCATCCCCACCAACTGCATTCGATTTGATTTTCATAATATGCTTAACAGCATTTTCACTAACTGTAGCAAACTGGAAGATGGGTTCAACAAGGACATCTGCCAATTCTTCAAGATTACTTTAACTGACATTATTGTTAAGGAAAAAAACATTCATAATATCAGGGTCAACACAACAGTCAACTGCTGGCTTTATACCAATTCCAAGGTTTTTAAGATTTTTCCAAAGCTCTTTAGAAGGAAGCGACGTTTTTAGCTTATTCGAGCAGTATCTTATTTTGGATTGCCTGCAAATAAGAACTGCAGCATTCCTAGCAGCTCTGTAGTCTTCCCACTTTTCAGGCGACGGATTTATTTTCCACCGCTTGTGAATTTTGTTTCGTTTCTTTATTGCATTTTGGACACTAGAAGTATACCACGGACAAGACACATTCTTTACAACAATAGTCCGCGTAGGCACATGGGTTTCAAAAAGGTGGTTTATATGACAGTGAGTTAGGACATCTTCTTTCTCACTTACATTTGCAAAAAGCTAAATATCATTTCTTGGAATTAAACAAGCATCATTGATAAATGCTGAAAAATTAATAGATTTAAAGTCTTTGTATGTGCTAGTTCTGGATGTAACAGTGCGAGATAACTCTATATCAAGTGTACAGAAAATTAAATCATGATCGGAAAGGAAATAAATTTGATCAAACAATAGAACAGGCGAACAGGAACATGGAACATCATTAGTAGAGAATCGTTAAGAGAGAGAATTGTATACACAAGACAGAAATATTTTAATATGGTTGTCGGTAACACAAAGAATAAAAAATTTAACTGTGCTATCAGAAGATTTTTGAATTACTTTAGCACTCAAGCTTTTATAGCTAATAAATCGCCACACCACCCCCTCTTTTATCTTTTCTATCATTCCTAAACAAGTCAAAATTATTTAACGCATAAATAGAGTCATTAACCTCAGGACAAAACCACGTTTCGAATATACAAATCACATCAATAGACGAGTCTTTGAACACTCGTCATTAAATAAAAAACTGTAAGATGATGTAATGGCACATGTAGTTGAAAAATGTTATATTTTCTTATGTTTATAACAAAGTACAAGGAAATGAAACAGTAAGTTTTTAGCACTATTCACAAAAAAAAAGAGTTCGAAGAGTCCTGCAACTATGTAAAGAGGATTAGTACATATAATATATGAAATTAAAGATATGTATATTACATTACATTTATATACAGGGTGTTTCAGATCAACGTTTCAATCCGGCGCTGGTTGATTTTATCGCAGGGGGGAGTCCATCTCCTCTTTCAGTTAACTATTCTGTTTTATTTGTTTGTTTAATTTAAAAACATTTGTTCCAAGTATTAGTAGTAATAGAAAATATTTGCTGTATTTGAAGTATTTACAGTATTTGAAGAATTTACAGGATTTGATAGTATTTACAGTATTTGAAAAAAGAATTGGTAATTGAAAGTATTTGTATTTGAGCAATTTAAGTAAAAATACAAATACATAGTATTTAAATACATAACTTGGTTTTTAAATATATGGTATTTGGAATTGTATTTGTACTTATACTTGAAGTTTACAGCTCTGAATTTTAATGCTAAGTTTAGAAGTCTACTTTTTGAACTTTTAAAAACTTCCTCTTTCCTTCTAAGTGAGGTATGTATTATGTTTGGTAAACCGAAATTCCGGTTAATTTTAAGAGACAAAAACTTCAAAATTTTCATGATTGTTGTAGTTCGCCGAATCCAATTTGTGTTTTCAACAATTTGAACTTGTGCGCGATCGCCAGAATACTTGTTATTTTCATGTTATTTTCCGAATTTAAGTCGACGACAAAACTAACGATAAATTTGATTTCTATAATTGCGAAGGTAAAGTTTGCTATCGATTTGCAAAGTTAAGTTCGAAGTGCAAAGTTATGAACAGTGATTAAAGTACTCATATACTAATACCATATATCATACTCACTGCTGTAAAAAAGCCAACTTGTATGTCTGCCGACAACAACCCTCGGAAGTTCAGCAGATATGCTTGCTTTCATTCCTGCTTATATCTTTCTATAAGCATGTCATGGGAAAACAATATATTTTCAACCATTTTCAAAGAATATCTTACATAATTACTTAATTACATAATTTCTTAATTGCCTAATTACTTAATTACCTAATTGAACTACAATGGAAATTAAAGTAACGTATCGACGCCAGATCAAAAAGCCTAATAAAAATATGCAGAGAACATTTTCAAATTTGATCACTTGGAAAATAACCTTATATTATTTCAAATCCTTCTAAAAAAGTTGTATACAAAAAGTCTTGCCCAATTCAGAAAGTTTTGCAAATTTTGTAATCCAATTGAAAAATCACCTGTTTTTCATAACGTAATGCCAGCACATATTTTTGCTTATATCTTTAACTTAGGGTCGATGTTTTCATTGTTTTTGCTTAATATAGTTCTACTTAACTAATAAAAGAACCATTTTAAAAATTAGACTTTTTAGTTGTTTTTTTAATATATCTTCCAGTTTGGTAATGCAGATATATTCATTTTGAAAAAGATGTTTTAAGAAAAAAGCATCCAAATTTAATCTGAGGCTCCAAAAAAATTTAATACATTTTTAAAATAAGAAAGTATTCAAATGGGTCTATTTGGATCCAAACGGCAACACTGAATACAAAGTAGACCTATCGAATTTCAAAAGGCTAGTCTTTCCTTTCTTTTGAGCAGCGGTCTTCGTAAAGGAACATTCACTCGTAATCTTAAACTAAATACCAAAAATTTTTGCATGCAACTCGATTTTACTTACAAGACACCACGCATAACTTTCTTTTAAAAGTACGTCATTAACATTTCGGATCTTTTACTCAAACTTAAAAGAGTTGCTATCCGCAAGGTAAAGTACAGACACATTTCACATAATTGGTGTTAAGGACGGTGCTTCAGACCCACTCCGTTTAGACTCGTCTTAGCCTTCGATTTTCATTTCTTTACGACTACTTGTTGTGGAAATGGCAATGCAGTTGAAAAATACCCATCTTGAATAAATTGTAGCCATTTTTTTTTGACAATCAATACTTTTTCGTTTATTTTTTAAATATAACATAATTAATATCGCTGATATTATATAACTTAAATTTGTAAATTCTAACCATTTATCTAGGGTTCGTTCGTTAGGCGACATGGTCTTGCTCGTCATTTGCACGAAATTCTGAATTTTTTTTTTCTTACGAGTAGAGTAACTCATCATTATAAAATTACATTACATAACATTGCATTAACTTTCACTTAAATCATTCTTTAGCTTTACGAAACGACAAATAGCTTTGGTGCCCATTGAAGCAATATATATACATTTATGTGTATGTATATATATATATATATATGTGTATAATATTGTATAACTGAGGCGTTATTAAGATAATTAAGTAATTTTGGCAAAATATATATAAATCACATACAATAAAAAACTAATGCTTACAATTTCAGCTTAACAGAAAAAAAATTAATAAATACAAAACTTTTCGCTTAATTTGTTTAAATATTTGTATGTTGCAACAATTAGATATATATTTTTTTAAATGTTGAGCGTGTGTGAGATGGTTTGTTTTTGTGGAAATTGGTTTCAATTTATTAGCTACGCATGTGTCATGGATTTTAATACTCAGTGTGCAAGGTTGAAAATTGAGAAGGCAATTTAGAACATTGAATTGTAAACGACTTGACAATTTTCAATTTTACATGAGAATTGCAATCACTCTACTCTCTGCATGAAATGTGGTTTTTGTTCTTACTATGATATAAGCGAATTAACTCTTTTGTGTTGTTCGTATTCTTCGATGACTCTTTAGAGATCATCGGGTCTGAATATAAGTGCATAGACAGCAAATCCAAGAAAAACAATGCCGCCCACAATGGTTACAGTGCGCACCGATATTTTGGCGGCAACAATGCGTCCACCAATAACAGCCAGCCCAGTGCATATGGAGTGTCCAAGTATGCCGCCTACAATAACGCCGTAAACATCCTGAAAGAGGAGGCAATTAAGTTTTAGGTAATGTTATACTTTTAAGAATTGGTGTGTGCAGAAAGTTAGCTTCGCTATTTTCGATTTATTATTAGAACATAGTTGTGCTGCAGTGATAGACATTAGGGTATCGCTTTAGAAAACAAAATGAATTAAAATAGAATTTTGAAAAAGTGTATAACTGTTTTGTAAGATCGAAAATTTATATTATTTAAATATCTCTATGGCATATTATAGCACAACTCGAGCACATCATAGAAAAAATCTCGTGAATTTGTGAAAAAAATTAAAGTCCAAATATAGCAGATGTTACTTTGCGAACATGGAATTTCTTGCTTTTTTTTCCTACCTTGCTTGCAGCCAAAATAATTGTTGTCAATTGAGAACGATCTCCCCATTCGGCTACGAATGTCATAGTGAAAGCCTGCATTAGTACGCGTGTTGTCAGATAAGTGGCCGATTTTTTGGAATTCTTGCGCACAACTCCACTTTCGGGATCCTGTATAAGGGAGGCGGTAACATCACGTTCCAGCTGTAAAAGGTTGCAAGTGTTTTTTGTTAGTTAATTTTACATAAATTGTAGCGATAAAGTAGCTTTTAAAAGCACAAGTTAGCAGATGGAAGGGAGTGCTGAGGTCGAGCAGGTTGTATTTTGTATTAAGCGAGATATAATGAAGGGACATTAAGAAAAAAATAAGAAGAGTAATGAGTAGGCAATAACAATAAGATGAGCATAAAGTTAGTTACGCTGTTTGAGTTGCAATGTGTGCTATCATGAGCAGCATTGGAAAAATTTGATTTTATTTAGTGAAATTAATTTTTATTTATGATACTCGTAAATTGAGCTGAAATTGTGCTAACGTTAAAACACTTTCAATTAATTTTATTAGGCTTCAAATTAGCAAACATGTAATTTTTTAATATCTCTCTACGGCACATTGCAGCACAACTCGAGCACAACTCTAAAATTTCGGAAAAAAAACAAAAAACTGACTTTATATCAAAAAAGTACGACTTCACAAAATTATACTATTTAAATAATTATGCTCTCAATATGTCACATAATAGCACAAATTTGGCTCATTGCATTTTCTTAATAGTAAATCGTAACGACAGCGCTAACTTTATGCACATACTTATAAGGTTAAAGAAAATAATGTACTAAAACAAACTAAATGACAAATTACAGAAAATAATAAACAAACGATCACTTCAGACAGATAATTACAATTTTAACTGAAGTAGGCATAGTTATGAGCTTTGTTTTTGGTTTTTCAAATTATGAAAAGTATCACGAACAATACCACTTTGAGTTAGTTATTATAGTAAAAGGCAATACAAATAGGAAACAATACAATTTTTTATTTTGTACAGTTCAAGCAGTTTGTACAGTTTGTAGTATTTAAAAAATGTACAGTTAAAAAGCTAAGCCTTAGAGTACCTTTTACCCTATGTTGGCACTTAAAGCATTTGCACTTTCAGCCACCAAATAATATTAGATGAAATGCGGTTGGTACAAGAGTTCAAGTTTTCAACAAATAAACCTTATATGAAATGGGAGAAATAATGATATTGAAACGTTCAAAAGCATACCCAAAACGGGCCAACATAAATGGGACACAGCAAAATTTTCATTCGACGCATGTTATAGGTATATTAATTATGCACCACTTTTTACACAAAATCACAGTGAGTTTGTGTAGAATTGCAAGGCTTATTTTTTTTAAATAAGAAAAAAGAAACACAAAATTAATATAGTAGTTATAAAAAAAGATTTTTAAATTAATAGAAATAAATTTAGGAAATCGGTAGATCAAATTAAACAGAGAAAAATGTGAAAAATATTGGAAGATTTGGTGATTTTGGCCTTAAGATAGCTAGATAGAGATTGCAACATGCTAACCCGTTTCTTGCTTCCGCCAACTTGTTTCAATTCGCCATTCGACTGCCCAGCAGCTGAGCTCAAACTGTGGCTACTTAAACTGTTTTTAATATTATTTGTGGTGGTTGCGCCTGCGCCGTTTGCAAGCGAACCATTGCTTTTGTTTATCATCACCACGTGTTGCACATTATTTGAGGTAGAACTGTTTGTGTTGTTGTTGCTGCCATTGCCCAGAGCAGTCGTTGATGCGGAATGCACCAAAGGCGTAGCAGCGGCATCGACATCACCTTTGATCTGTTGCCTGTGCGAAGTGTTGTTAAACTCGTTCTTGTTCTTAAGATTATTTCGATTATCGCTAAATTCATCACAATTAGTTATTTGACTTGATGATGACACTGAAAGCGCAGGACTACTGTGGAAGGTGGACATTTTGAGGCTACCGTTAGCGCCGCCGTGAAGGAAGACATCGGTTTCCTTGCCCTCAGTTCCATTGGCATCATCAAGATTGTTCAATTCACAGCCTTTATTATTATTAATGTTAACACTAATATTATTGTTTAAATTGTTGTTGAGTTGTTTGCGTTGACGATGTTTGACTTCGGCATTTGAGTTTGTGTTGGCCGGAATAGCAATAGTAGTTGTAGTTGTAGCTGCGCCTGCGCTGCCTTCATCATCTACACCTTCTTCCTTGTCCGAATTGCTGTTTTTGCGTTTGGCTTCAGCGTCCTCGTACTTGCTGCGTGTAGCACGCAACAACTATACTCAGTCGATAGCAAAATTTGGAAGAGGTAAATGAAGTAACAAATGGTGTAATTCGTGGTGGTGGAGGTAATCGATGTGGTGAAAATGTGTCGTTGGTGAAATTTGTGCACAATTTAAAAAATTTAATACATTATGAAAAATTATGAACGATCACGACGACGTCGACGACGTGTAGAGAAAAAGAGAGCGAGAAAAAAGAAAGAAAAATACAATAAAGTAACGCATTATATCTATCTAGCTTTAAGGTGTAGTTTATATATATATATATAAATATATTATACAAAGTTATAATTTTTTAGTTTTTGTTAAATTTGTTAACATTTTGGCTTTATTTTAATAAATTTTAAAACAAAAAACATTCAATAGCATGAATTGTTAAATTTGCAGCTCAAACTTATTTATTTACAAAAAAAAAAAAAGGAAGAAACTATAACAACAAACAAAAGTGCATCTTTTAGAATGGAGCTAAATAGTTTCCAGTAAAAGTTTGTGAAACAACAGAAAATATTAAAGCTGAGGAAAGCGTTATAATTAAAACCTAAAAGTATGCAAAGTAAAAAAATTAGCAAATAGCCTGATTATTATAATTTAATTTTAATAGCGACAAAAACATTGAATTAAAAAACATAGAGAACATTTAAAGCTATGCAATTGAAATGCAATCTGGATATTTTAATTGATTGCTTAATTCGATGTATGAGTATTTGGTCGTATGAGTCACTTTTTACATGACTAAAGCTATTACTATAGAAGAAGTGTGCCACGCATTTTTAAAACTACTTCGATTAAGTTGAGAGAGTTGTAAATGGAAATTAACCGCTTTAATTTGTAACACGAAAATGCACGCCAACGACAAGCAAGACACGAAAAACAATACTTTCATTAACTGCATTAATCTGTATCACGAAGCAGCACACCAACGACAAGCAAGACACGAGAAGCAATACTTTTTTCTATACAAAATTCTATTGCTTCTCGTGTCTTGCTTGTCGTTGGTGTGCATTTTCGTTATACAGAATAAAGCAGTTAGACGAAATTCTATGGCTTTTCGTGTCTAGCTTGTCGTTGATGGGCATTGACACAAATATTGAAGCGGTGAGCCTCATTTATTATAATCAGTGATCGGAAATAAAGAGAACCTTAGCATAGATCGTACATTTTTTAATTTTTCAAAATATTTTTATATATAATAATGGCAGCATTTTTGGTTTTAATATGTATTTTTATAGCTCTTAAAAAATATTAGGGCTATTCCCAATTACGCGCAAATAGCCTTGTATCGTGGCATTGGCAAAATATGATGGCAAATATATTCAACACAACAACAAAATGGATAGATTTGCATTTGCACGGCTGTGGCAACAGATTTGCAACACTAAAATCCTATTGCATAAAGTCGTGCATAGGCAAAACTGATTTGCCAATCAATCAGCCATCAAATCAGAGTACAGAGTATCAATTACACAAATCAGACACTAGTGGAACTTGAGACAGCGAAGAAAAAACAAAAGAATAGATATGAAGGAAAAAGACCACAAATATTATTAAATTTTTTTTCTTCCAAAACAGCTGTGGTAGGGCATACATTTGCAAAGCTATTTTTGCGTAATTCGTAATGTGACCTTTGTTGTCCCCCCAATTTAAAAAGCTAAAGGGTTCAACATTTGCATGACCAAAGGGAAAGTACATATATACAGCTGTGGTCAAAATAATAGCAGTACACATGTTTGTATAAACAATACTTGTCTACAAATTTCGGATCCGGTAAACCCATTATCGTTCCTATAAGTACTTTCATCGCTGGTTCGAATCCTGTCATCAGTTTCCTCCTATATTGTAAAATTTTGCAGATACAGGGTGTTTTACGTTTTTGGCAAGTGTTTAGTATTATTGATTTAGAATCTAAAGTACTCACCAATTTGTAGACTAGTACTATTTATCTAAACATGTTTGAATATAAGAGCACTGCTATTATTTTGACCGCATCTGTATATATTTCTCGGTTCAAATCAGTGTTTTTTTACACTTTTGCAATATACTAATTTTTTTTTTTTAAAAATACTAAATTGATTCTGTATTAGCATTTAGTATTTAACAATTTTTAAGTTTATTTTTACAAAAAAGTTTTATTTTAATTGCAAAACTAATTTTTTTTTTTCTTATTTTTCATCAGTTAAACTTATAAGAGCCCATTATAAGAACTTTGAGGTTTTGCTTTAGGGCAACTGGGGATCGAAGTGATTTTTTTGAGAGATTCCACATCTGTGATCGAAATGGGGCTATCTCGTCAAGATGTTGAGATATTTGAGGTTGGTTCTTGCACTACTTTTAAGGCTATATACAGGGCGCACAGAGTTTTTTTAAGCATTTTAAATGCATCAGCTTTTAAATTTAAAGTATTTTCGATTACACAATTCAACAAACAAAATATTTACAGACAGAAACCAACTGATTTTGGTAGAGAAGATAAAAAAAAATTGAACGTGTTTTAAAAGTCATTTTTAATATAGTTTTTGAGCATACTGTAAATTTAGCTATTTAAAATACTTATATAACAAAGAAAAGTAAGAAAAGTAATTAATAAAGCCCTGCGTCAATGCATCTATTACAACGTACACACACACACTGTGATTTATTGCATTGCTCTCAGTTGATTATTATCTATAACACTTGAGCAAGGCTCATTTATAAGGTTGTGGCACTTGATAGCGAGCTCGGTCGAACTGTCAGAATGGATGAAAAGAAATCAAGAAAAATTGTCAAAATTAATGCATAGAACAATGAAAAGGCACGTTGAACCTTATAAATGAACCTTGCACTTGAGAGTTTGATTTGCTCAATACCAAAAGAAAACCTACAACTAGGGCACGGACTTTGCTACTATTGTGATAGATTTACCACATTTTATCAAAATTTTCCGAGTAGAAACACATTGAGCTTTTGATGAAGCTTATTAGACGTTTGAAGTCTGTTCTTGATAGGTCGTCACGCTCCGAGAAGAAGGAACGACCCTTAGAGTTTGTGCTTTCTTCTGGGGAGCGCTGGACAGATACATAAAAGGTGGGAGATGGTTTCGTCCTCATCGTCCTTGCAGCTTCTGCAAAAGTCATATATTTTAAAACCGAAGGCTTTAAATCTACCACTATTTCCACCATCATACAATTTTTTTGATGAATTTGTTACCTATAAAATACTTTTATAAAAACACACATAAAATAAACACATCACTAAAACGCTTAATTGTGAATATCATTAGATTTTGACATATGCTTTGTTATTGTGAATGACACTGATATTTTGACGTTGAGGTCAGCTGTTGAGAAAACGTTTCCGCGGGAGGTTTATCCTGTCCCTAAACTAGATTTGTTCAATATTGTTTTATTGACTGAAAGTTTGTTCATTTTTAATCTGTTTTTTTATATTGAATATAATGTAAAATTTTTGTTATTGTAGACTGTATATTTTTTTTAATATCAAATCTGCCACATTTTATTTTAATCTACCACACACCACTAAAAATTGTTATCAAGTCCGTGCACATTAGGGTGACCGTTTCTCATAGAGGTGGAAAAAATGTCGGAATCTTGTTCGTCTGGACCCCACAAAACGATTCCCCTTTCCAGATATTGAGATAGCCGAAATTTAAGATCGATTAAACGACGTTAAGCTCGTTGCTCAAAGTTTGAAAAAATCCAAATTTTTGGACAAAAAGCTGACATATGGAACCATAACTCCAGAACGGTAAATAAAAACACGCTTAATATCTCAAAAGAAAGCTAATGTTGTTCTTCAAAATTTATATTCTATACATCACACCGACAGCTAATGTCAAAATAATTTTTATGATGCCAATTTCCAGTATTGTTGATTATTGTGGTGCAAATGCTTTGAGCGGAAATTATACTAGGGTAAATAGGATAAAGTAAGAACATATTTATCTATAATTGAATAAATAAGCTTTTATGCTATTTCTAAGTATTGATTTCACGTATTTATTACTGCCCAGTATTTTTTTGATTTATTTTAATTATTAATTTTTTAATTAAAAATTTAATTCTTGTATGCATTTTTACAGCCCTATTCTGGAAAAGTAATAGTAGTAACAAAGTATTTTTAATGACCCATTATCATAAACAAAATAAAAGTCGATTCTAAATTTAGTATAAGCATTTTTGACAGTTTTTTAATACAATATGTTGTCAAAAAGCTTGCCTTAATTTAGAGTCGACTTTAATTTTGTTTATGATAATGAGTCAATATTATTATGTGTTTGTTGTAAGTGTTTGATTTCAAAACAAAATTTGAAGCTCAAAAATAATAAGTTTTGATAATAATTATCAGCTGCTTTAAAGATAGTGACAATTTCGTTAAAACATTTTGTTTTTTGAGTTTCCAATTTTCTTTTGGTAACAAAAATTACTAAAAACCCATAGAAATATTACAAATACTGGGTAACTATTGTTATTTTGCCAGAATAGTGTTGTTAATATTATAAGTAGTTTTTTATTTTGCCTGACAGAGAAATTGTCGAACATAAATTAAAAATGTCTTTTTAAAAATTAGGACAGTGCTTTATTGTTTGTCCATTAAACTTTTGGAACAATTGCTCTAAAATTTTAATGTTATTGTGAAACTTGCTCAACACATTTATATGTGATTTTATGAATAAGTTCTTTTTCTCCCGAATTTAATTTTTAAATTATAAAACCAGCTATATACTCCAGGCAATCCTCATGTAAGCAATTAATGTAGCTTTTGGCATATGTTTCCTCCGGAAGAATAAACTCACGGCACTCTTTATCTGCACTTATTTTATTTTCAAATAAAATGTCAAAGGAATCAACAAACGCATCGGAAGCAGTTACATTTTGAGCAATAGTAAGTAATCTGGACTAACTAGCTGGTGTCATTTGACACAACATTTTCAGTGTAGCAGCAATTTGTGTTTCTGGCAATATACAAAACGTGAGAATAATGTTATTCAATCTTTTTTCTTATTCTTTTAAAATTTGTTTATACAAATGACGCAAGTTATTTTAGAAATTATTATAAAATTGGAAAATAGTCCCATTTAATTAACTTTATTAACTTAATTACCATATTTTAGTCTAATACGACCTAAACTGTCCGAAATATAGAATTTTTATTGATTTGTTTGCGGTAAAACGGGGTGCGGTAAACAATTTTTTAAATTTTGAAACACTTTCCCTTTCCCACAGCAACTAAAAAAAATACTAAAGTTACCAACTATATACAACTTTTAGTTGGTGACTATGGCTCAAGTCCACAAGTTTTGGGCAGTGGTAGAAAAGCACTTGTGCATTTTTGGCGTACGTTTTTTTGTTTTTGTAAAGTGCACTAGTTCTCAACTGCGCTGAAGCGTGAATACCCCTAATGAACTTCAACCGAATGGCCCACGCCTTTTTATTATATCAGCAAATTATTAGGACACTGATTTAAAGTTTGCTTAAAATTAGAAACTTGTAACAAACTTAGGGATTTTAAAACTTTTTTAATAAAAACGTTATTTTTAGTTGTCGGAGTGTGAAGTTTAGCAGGAACATGTATTTTGATAAGGTGCACGCATCAATAATCAATCAAAAAGTCGAGTATAACTTTATTGTAACTTACGGCTTTTTTGATTTTATAAAACGATATTTTCATTATATGTATATGTTATTATATGTTGAAGAGAACTCAAAAATGCTTTTTTTTAGGTATATTTTTAAATACAGCAGAGCTAAACCATACATGTATTTTTAAATAGAATGTTGTAACCGTCGCAGTGATAAGTTACGATACTATTTCATTTACCCTTGTTTCACATGCACTTTTCAATACGTACTCTTACACTCAAAAAATTTTGTGTGTAGATATTACTAATAACTGCGTCCATTCTTAGAATTTTATTCGTAGTTTTCAGTCACAAATAGGATTCGTAGATTGGACGTAGTTTGGTACATATCACAAATATTTTATTCGTATTCGTACAAAAACAAATGCATATTGTACGAATAATTTGTTACATTTACTAATAACGAAAAAAAAAAACATTCCACGTACTCCTTCAGTAGACTACGGCCACCTTGCAATCATACATTTCCTTATATTCGGTAATTGTTCAACAAACAAGGCTGGAAGATTTCGGTTGAAAATTTTTTAAACTCTACTAATACTTCGTACATTCTACGAATAATGCGTACGGTCAACCTACGAATGAATTTTTACTACTAATATTAATTTTAATTCGTAAAATAAAAGCTATTAGTAAATACTACGAATGTAATGGAAGAAATTACGAAGTTATTCGTTCGAGAAATTGAGGAATGATATTCCTATTAGTCAAAGATCATTCTTCGAAGCAACAGATGGTAACATATGAAGTTGGATAAGAAGCAAATTAATGTTTTAAAGTAATTAAACAGAAGAAGAAAACAAAGTAAAATAAATTTAAAAAACCAATTGTTTTCCCAAAAGTCGGCTTAAAAAAAATCGTTTTTCTGTCATAAAGATGATCCAACTAGGATAATTTTTTAATTTTTCGTAAACTAAATAAAATTGCTAACAATCTTGCAGCATTTAAATTTGAGACAATTGCAGCGATCTAGGAGAGGGCCCATCTCATAATTCAAAAGCGAAAAAAACAATTAAGAAATTCTGAATAAAGTAGGCTAATTAAAGATCAAGCACTAATTTTTAAAAAATCTGATGATCTTAGAATATCTTATTGTCAAAAGTTTTTATAACTAAAATTTAAATAGGAAACTCGATTTGAAACATTTATTTTATACTTCCTCAAATTCACGTTTTTTAACATGCGTCCACCAATTTTGAGAATTGTCTGTATTTTTTTCGCGTCACGTGCTTATATTACATCCAGGATTCAGAATGAAGCCTTGCAGAGAGGTTCTGGAATATGTTTAGAAAATGAATGGAGCCCAAAACTCATCTATACATGTACCTCTTTATATATTTAATCATGATTTGAATAAAAAATTTTTTTTAAATAATTCATATTTGTAAGGTATGTTTCCAAACTCGATTTTAGAACCATGCATGCTGCTCGAGCTGATGCATGTTGAAAAAAGAAATAAGTCAGTTGATGTTCATGCGGGGAACATTTCAAGAATAGCAATAACTCTAATTCTTAATTTTTGCGGATTCTATGGATTTTTACCTCTTAAATCCAAATCTGATAAATTTCAGGCCGCTCGCAGTTGGTTTATGAGATTATAGGCCTCCAAAACTGGAAATAATGGTCTCAAAATCTTGCTGGCTTTATTCTTCTTAAAAAAAATAAAATATTGGGAAACTTTTATATTCTTATTTGAAAAGAGAAAAACTTTGGGGGCTAAATAGTAATGCGATTTTTATTTAAGGACTAGCAGGAAACTGTTGTCTCACGGACTTTTTTTTATCAATCTCCTTAACGCCTTAAAGACGGGACAATTTTTTCCACACATGTGCTAATTTTTACATAATTTTGATTTTGAATAATTTTTATGTCATACGGTTAGTTTTGCGACATCCGACTCAGAGATGGCATATGGCATCATCGTCCTTATTGGGTTAAGACAATACATATCAAAGAAATAAAAAAAAAATTTTATTTTTTCTTTTGTTTTATTTTGTATTGGAGCGCCACTTTGCATTTCTCACTTTTTGCCTTTCTCTATGCTCATCTGTTTTTTTTTGTTGCGCTGTGCTAGCTGAGCACTAAGAGAAAGAGAATAAATAAAAAGTAAAAATTTTTTTTAAAAAATAAGCTTTTATTTCAAAAAGACGTGAACTAAAAAGAAAAAAATAAATTTAAAAGATTTTCACCCCATCTTTTAAAATATATATAATTTTCTTATGTTTACAAGCGTGTGTCAACCGGCGTATCATGATAACAAAATTAGTACCAAAAAACTCAGAAAATAGAATTATATACGTAACATTTTCTTTATGTGCATTCTAGACTCTTTTATGCCTTTTCCCCCTCTACAACAAATCCTGCGGACGCCCTTGGATCGATATGTGCAGAATGTCAAGAAGAGCAACTGACTCTAGGGGGAGTACTAAGGAGCATTTCAATTGGTTGCGTTTTAAAAGACAAAATTGTGTCTATATTCCGTTAAGACCGATTTTTTTAGCAAAACTACAATCGAAAATCTTTCGCTTCATTACAATTCGTTCATATTTTGCTTATTTATGTTAGTCTCTAAAGAGCTTAGGTTTGTTGGTGTTTATTTTCGTTCACTGATTTAAACTATTTAAAGCTAAAAAAAGCTACAAAAGCTAAAAATAAAGATAAAAAAAATTTGTACTGTTCTTATACCTTTTTAAAAAGAAATGTACTCTTACACATTACTTATGTAAATTTGTTTACGATACTATTGAAAACAAATTTCTATTAAGATGCACCCGCCAATTATCCTTACAATCTAACAAACAGAAAGTTCGATTTCTATTACTATTTTCAATATAAATCTAAAGGAACAGCATATTTTCGTAGGTTTACATAAGATATTGAAACTTCTCGTTAAAGAAAATAAATACAGCTGTTGTCAAATAATTAGAAACGCTTCTGCTATCGTTATATTTTTTCACTGGGTTAATATTTGGAGCTTAAAAACTTGTTTTTCTTTTTTATGCAAATAATGTCCCGTTATTGTAAATCACTTGTTTTTTTCGCAACAAAATTGAGTTTAGTTGTGTTGATGTGGTGATTAAGTGCGACATTTAATTAGAAACAAATTCAGTGGTCAGTCATAAAACCGTTAAAGTTTGTACAAATTATCGTTTGCTTTAATAAATCGGTAAGTAATAAGTCCAAGAGTGTTTTGAGTCCAAAATATTCAAATTTGTTTGATAGTAAAAATCGGTGAAGCCAAGAGCTATACTCCAGTTATTAGAAAAGATATTATTGAGCTCCAAGCGTCAGCACTTTCGTACCAGAACATTGCTAATCAAATGAAATGTTCCAAAAAAATGGTTTTTAGTTCTATGCAGCATTTTCGAAACTACGAAACTCACATGAACGTTCCACGAAAGAAACGCCCACGGAAAACTACAGCCTACATTAATAAAAAAATCAAGCGTATTTCAGGAGCAGACCCCAAGAAAACTGCTGTAGGCATTCAACGTTAACTTGACTTGGATTGCAGTGTTTCCATATCAAAACGTACTTTTGCACGGCGCACAATGATTGAGCCCTATACAAAAAAGTGTCAATAAATGGAAGGATTCGTCGTAGACCAATTACATTTGGCACATAAGTTTAAATTAACTATATGAGATTGCAAACAAAAAATTATGAAATCCGCACACTTCCTACTTCCCACACAAGACAAAAATTAAAAAAAGCTATATTTTTTGTTATTGAGCCTATATAAAAACCACTCTTTCAAAACTCTTAATTATATGTGTAGAATAAGAGAAATTTATTTCATGTCAAGCCTACCTCCCATAAGAAATTTTTCAGTGCACGTGATTTTAAAAATTTAAACTTTCATGAGGCATAGTATTCAAACGGCTTAATTAAGTAGTTTAGTAGTAAAGATATTATTCGTTTGGTTTTTTAAAGAAAAATGAAGTGAACCTCATGCATTTTGCAATAAATTTTTTCTAATTGAAAGACTGATACAATCAACATCTTGCAAATTTAAGAATATATTTTTGGCAGTGTGATAAAACGTAGTCAAGGAGTTTATATACCTTGGCACCGCCATAACAATGATGTCATCCTGGAGAGAAAGCGAAGAATAACAACTGCTAATAGGTGCTACTACGGGATCAGTAAGAAACTAAGCCCTCTCTTGATCGACAAAACTAACACTCTACAAGACGCTCGTCCTACCTGTGCTTCATTATGGCGCTGAAGCATGGGTAGTTTCGCAAACTGACGCAGTTGCTCTAGGGGCTTTCGGGTTTCGGCGATGACTATCGCATCCGAATGAACCACGAACTGTATGAGCTCTACGAAGACATTGACGTAGTTCAGCGTATAACTGTGCAGCGACTACGCTGGCTGGGTCATGTCCATCGTATGGACGACGAAGCTCCAGCGAAAAAGGTTCTCGAGGCGAGGGTCGTTGGTCGACGACGAAGAGGGAGAATATGCCTCCGATGGATGAACCAGACCGAGGAAGCCCTAACCGCACTTGGTGTATCTGATTGGAAAAGGCGCGCGAAAAGCAGAGGCGCCTGGCGAGAACTGATGTGGTCTGCCAGAAACCCGAACACGGGTTTTTATGTCCACCTAAGTAAGTAAGTGATAAAACGTGCACAAGTCGTGTAGCATACATGGCTTGCATGTTGTAATTATGTTTCACTCAAAGCCTTTGGTATATCAAGCAATGCCTAAAAGTATACTAAATAAAATTATACCAAAAATAGTCTAACGACTGAAAAAATACTACTGCATTATTTTGTATCACGAAGATGCACACCAACGATGAGAAAGACACGAGAAGCAATACTTTCTTCCATACAAAATTGTATTGCTTCTCGTGTCTTTCTCATCGTTGGTGTGCTTCTTCGTGATACAGAATAATGCAGTAAATAAAAACAGCTTTATTCTGTATAACGAAGATGCACACCAACGACAAGCAAGACACGAGAAGCAATAGAATTTCGTATAGAAAAAAGTTTTGCTTCTCGTGGCTTGCTTGTCGTTGGTGTGCTGCTTCGTGATACAGAATAATGCAGTAAGCCAGTGGAGGGCAAAATTCAAAGTGAGACTGTATTGGTGAGAAAAGAGAAACTGCACTGAAAAAAATAATTCTTTTTCTTAAGAGTCAAGAAATAAGCCTATTCCTTCAGTACGCCGAGCTATGGTTCTGAGAGATAAGGAGAAAGATTCCATAAGTGCACTCGATTCACTATCGAGTCTTCGCAAAATTTTAGTACAAAGTTTTTCAAAAATATCCCGTCTGAAAATGGTCTACCCTGTTTTGCTAATTCTATACTAACTAGAGTCGATAAAGGAAATTTAAGCTCCTTAAGGTGTTATTCCTTATTTCTATTTTTTTTTCTATTAAAAAGCATCCATCCATAACTTCAGTCTCTCAAATTTTTTCTTTACAAAAAGATTTTCTCTCTCTAAGCCTACAATTTTCTCAAATTCATTATGAAAATATTGGTAATGCCTATTCATAGCTAATTCCGTTTTTATTTTCAACGACACATAGCACAACAAACATTGCATGCCATCAAAAGCGTTTGGAAGCATAAAGTATTATTTGCTTGTTGCACTGATTGCCATATTTGCACGAAAATTTTTACTTGATTTCTGATAATGACCAATAAAATATTTTTTATAATGAATGCGTTTAATGAAGCGCAATGTTTGCGTTGCTACACATCATAAGTTAACAAAAGAAAATATTTTTTAGAAAGGTATAATAAAAAATCTCATGGAGAGTATGATTCCTATTGCGATGAAGAGAGTACAAATTTGTTCCATACGTTAAAAAACGATTATTTGAAAAAATTAAACAGTTATCTAAAAGTAAGAGCCCAAATAACAGTAACCGTCAAAAAGTGTTTTGATCAATTCAAGGCTAAGCCATTTAAAAGTTACACTTGTATTTAATAAGAAATTTAAACAGCAAAGAACTGTACAACAGAAAGATTACAAAACTAATTTCTCTCAGTGAAGAAGCTTAAAGCTCTCTAACACAGACGCAAAAATGTCTATGTTGTAGAATGAGCACCACTGCTCTAAACGCATATAGTTTTGGCCATATGTTGTGAAAAACGCAAAAATGCGCTCACTTTTGCAATTTGAAACATTTAAGTTAAAGACCAATAAAAACTATTCCATAAATGAAAACGAAATGAAACTAAAATAATTTTCGAGTATGCGTAATGTTTTCCAATAATGCTATTAGTAGTTTAAAAACCCAGAGTGCAATATTTTTCCTCATTTGTCTGTAATGACTCTTGAAAGTTACCAATTTTATACGATATTATTCAAGCGTTGTTACATTAATCTTTAGAGGAGTCTGCACAAAAAACCTGTAAATATTTCTCCAAAATATTTTGGAATCACGCTAATAAGACTATTCTTAAACAGTGTAAAGAAAAAATTCATCAAAAGAGCTCATGTATTTTGGAATTTATTTGCACTTTTCAACCACTGTGCGGCGTTTAGACAAAATTGGCCATCACGGAAGAATAGCACGCAAGAAACTATTTATTACGTCGAAGCAAAGAAAACTGGGCGTGGAGCTTGCGAAAGCACATGCGAGTTGGACTGAAAGTGAATGGAAATTTGTAGTTTGAAGTGATGAAACTAAGGACAATCGCATTGAACCTGACAGTAGAAAATACGTAAACGTATAAAAAAGGCTCAGCTTCATCACAAATAAGTTACACCGGTTGTAAAGCATGATGGCGGGTCGAAAAATGTTTGGGGCTGCTTTTCCTAGAACGGAGTTACTCTGATTCATCGAATTGTTGGTATTTTACCAAAGAAAATATGTAGAAATATTAAGGGATGTCATGTTGCTGTGTGCGATTGTTGGACATTTTAACAGGATAATGATCCCAAAGATACGGTAAATTGACAAAAAATTCTTTGAAGATAGCTCAATCAGATTACTCGAGTGGCCATCCTCCACTGCAGATTAAAATCCTATAGAACACTTATAGGGACACATCAAGAAGGTAATAAGCGCTCAAAATATGTCGAATTTTAATTAACTATTTGATAAAATCAAGGTTGCGTGGGAAGACATCCCCATTGAAGGAAATCGTAATTTAGTACAGCAAAAAAAAAAAAACGCTCCTATTTTCTATGAAAGACCTATTCGTTTCTAATTACATGTCCCGACAAAATGTAAACTATTTTCAAAATAAGTTTAAATGAATTAAATTGCTTTAATTTGTTAAGTTAAATTAATAATGGGATAACCAAATATGTTAAAATACATACCGTTTAAAAAAAGTGCATTTTATTAATAAAAGATTTTAAAAATATCCTCTACCAGAAGTGTTTCTTATTAGTTGGCAACAGCTGTAAGTATGTATATAGTGTTGACTAGAAATTAAATCAAAATAAGTTTTGCGGACTTTTTCGCTCCTTAACCTCTGTCCTTCACGAGTGATGACCAAAATGCAATAAACGTGAACTTATTGCTTATGCATAAAAATGAACTGTGTAGTTGTGTCGAATTGAGCGAGTTATTGTTGCATCAATATGAGATTTTGCCAGTTATATACAAAGTTTTTCCTCATTATCTTAGCTTATAAGTTAAGTTAAATTATGTTTTTTTTTGTTTAAAAGAATTAGTAAGCGTGATAAAAATTATGAAGTGATCGCCACGGCGCCAAAACTTGTAGCATTTTCCTTATTGTTTATTTTTTGTTTGAGCATTGGCGAGTACAGTTTGGTTAAAACAGATTTTTAAATTATATAAAGAAAAAAAAAGAAAAAACCATATTAACAACACAACATAATATATACAAAACTCTAAACTACAATACTTGGGAAATAAAAAAAGGTGGATAACAATAAATAAACACGATATTAAAAAATTAAACATTCATTATTGTTGTTTAAAACTACTGCATTTTTTAGTTAACATCTTAAATTCTAACTTTTAAAATGGCTTTTGTCGTTGTTTTTGTTGTTCTTTAATATGGAGTACAAACAAACTTACCTCATCTTCACGTTTACGCAGATCGGACTGAACTTCTTCCAATTCTTCTTGAGCATCGCTATCCTTCATGACATAACCATCGTAGATCATCTTCAAGCCGAATATGGCAAACAACGCCGTAGATATATAGTATGTATAAACCTTAGGAATAATAGTGGCTGCCATGCCGAACACCACCGAGAGTACAGTCATTAGAGCCAACGCACCAATGGCGCCAGTAAAGACGATCAAGCGTGGATGGCGCATCGCCATGATGGCAGCAATAAAAAAAGTCTTATCACCTAGTTCAGTAAATAAAATTACTGATATCGATGCGGTAAACGCATCGATAAAGCCGGCCTTAGACTTGGTATCTTTGTTGTTGGTATCACTACTTGGTATTTCATTTGCAGCTGCATCGGGTATTTCAATTTTAGCCATGTCCTTTTCTTCAGGCGAGAATTTCTGCAAGGAAACAACATTAAATGCATTGCTATACTTATTGACCATTTTTAATTTTTCTATTAAACTTACTGTTGGTGCCCCCACGGTTATTCCATCTTCATTCGGTTCAAGCTCCGCCAGACAAATGGTGGAGAATGTCAACATCGCCATTAGTGCCATTAGTAGATGGAACTTTGCAGTACGTTTTAGGTAGACATTGTGTCTGGTTGTCTGCCAGAAATATGACTGATTCTGTGACATTTTTATGCACGTGCGTATTTGTTAATGCTGAGATTAAAGCTTTTTACTAACGTTAAAAATATCTGCTCCAGTATCAGACTTTGGCATGCGTTATAGAAGTTTTCACTATTATTTTACAATTAACACAAAATATATGTATGTACTAAGAGACAGACTCGTACTCTACAGTTAACTGCAAAGAAATAGAAGAAGATAATAAAAATTTCACACTGTATAGTCGAAAATAAAAGTTATCTTATTGAAAAAATATAAAAACAACGTCACAGGACGTAATAATTCAAGTGAAAATCAAGCAATCTTTGATAATGGAACTCATATCAATGCGTGAGAACAGCGACAGCTCATTGATAGAATCTACTCAATTTATCATCAAAATTTGCACGTTGTTTTTTTGCGTCATGCTCTGGTTTAACACCAACTTTAACTAAAACGTATATGTCAGATAAAAAACTAAATCCATATCTTTTAGTTAAAATTCGTGACATTAATTTAAAAGAAGTAAAACTATATTAAAGTATCTAGGCACAAAAAGAGAAAACAAAAAACATGTGTAAATTATTATTATTTTAGTTGCAATCATGCAATAAGATAAGAGTTTTGATAAGCCGGAATTTTTAAGACGTCTTCAAGTGTTTTTATACCTCTTTATATTCCTCAAGGCAATCTCTTTGCTTAGCTGAGTAAAGACCATAAAATACAAGAATTACAATTTTATTTGCGGTTCATAATCTTAACGTTCACTTGGTTAGAATTTAAAGATTAAAATAAAAATCTTCTTCATAGTAGTTAATTGCAAAGGTGTATCTTCTTAAATTTCGTAAAGAGTTTTTTTTTAGAATTAGATAAAGAATTGCCTGTTTGTAATAAATCATTTTTATTATACTTATGAAAAGCTTTATTTTGAAAATTACATGGTTTAACAGTGAAAGTAAATTTGACAAATTGAAATCGTTCTAAAGCAGCAATTTTAAGGATATATTGCTTTGATATTTTCAGTATAATATCAAAGTCACAGGAACAAAAATTGAGAATGCTTAAATTTTTTAGATTTTTTCACTTTGACATTTATTTGTAGATGAATGGTTTATAGTAATGCTATTTTATCTTTCAAAAATGAAAAAATCTAAAGCATTTCTAATGCAAAATGTTAAAATTTATTACAATTATTCAGTTTTAAGCATTTTTTTTTTACTTCTCTACAATATAGTGGAAAAAAACAGATGCGTCGCACAGTGAACTATTTGGCCTGCTTAGAGGGAAATAAATCTGTAACTCGAGTTTGAATGAAGGGAAATTTGGGATTTAGGCTTTGTGACATATCTTCCTTTACATGTAAATTGCATACGGATAGACCATATGGTACCAAAGTTACAAAAATTTGTATGGGAAAATTTGCCTTTTCGCTTCCCTACATCACGATTCTCTATTTATTCTATTTTTTTAATGACATAACTCCTAAACGAAAAACTTCACAGAAACAGTAGACCACTTTTTGTAAACTCCAATGTATGCTTATTTTCTTTGTACAATAAAAATTATTTTATCCATTATTTATATGTTTTTGATTGAGGATACGCTCGAATTACCAAAAATGGTAATTTTGACATATTCTAGGTAGACTTTGATTCATCTTTGTATGTCCCTGTATTTACTTTTGACAATTTCTTAAAGTTTATTATATTTGCTGAATATTTAAAAACTTTTTAGGTTTGACAACATTTGGCAACCTTCCCTTTCAAGGGGTTTTCGACTGTAATCCCTTAGTTTTTGTAGTTTATTGTATATTTACTCCCATTTTTTATAGTTCCTGATCAAATCGTTGACTATTTTCTTATAAGATTAACTTTAATGAAACTTTAATGATTAACTTTAATGAAACTTTAATGATTAACTTTAATCATTCTAAAAGAATCCTACGCCACTGCCTCAACTGGTAACAATAGTTCTGCGATTCAACACCTTTTTTATTTGCGGTCCAACGAAGACACCTTTTATTTTGGCTTTAGAAAGATTTGGAAAAATGGTTTTCAAATATGTGAATGCTTCGCCTTCTTTTTCTAACGCCCTTACAAAATTTTTTATAATCCCACGTTTAATGTGCAGCGGTGGGAATATTATGTTTTTCTTTTTGACGAGTGAAACGTTTTTGACATTGCTCTCTAACTATAGATTCAATCCTTTCTGACCAATCCTTTTTGTAGTAGTGTAGTAGGTGTTTAGGTGCTCGACTGTCCCACTTGCAGAGAAAAACAGCAGCATTTTGTGTAGCCACTTTGTAAGCCACATAGCATGCCAACGTATTTACTTCCTTTGTATTTACTGCATGTGCGATCGGAATCGATGATTTTTTTGTTGCCTATATGCAATAATACAGCCTTTAAACTCAGTTTGCTGCTATCGATAAACAAGCGCCACACTTTGGGATCGTACGGCTGCCCGAAGGTATTAAATGAACCAGGAATGTCTTCGCAATAACAGACATTGTCTTTCTTAGTAAAGTGTCTGAAAAAGGGTTTTTCACGATGTCTGTAGTAAGTCACCTTAACATCGGGTCCCAAAAAGTTGGATTGTTGCATACGAGACGCATGCAACTCCGATTTTTCTTTTGACAGTTTCAAATATCTTATCCAATCATTTATTAAATAAATAAACTTTCTCCTGTCTCCACTGAATCGAAGGATTTTCGATAGTTTTCACGTGTTGAATCGAGACAAGGAGGATGTGGAACATCATCAGAATGAGGAACTGGCAATGAAACGGTCTTGACAGTGGCGTATATCACTCATTTGTGTTTTCCAACGCCAGTCTCTTTGGCCAGACAAAAATAGCAATCGCTTAGGTGACAAAACGGTTGACTCCATATCATCCGAACATTAAATTTCAAGTATCGTTTTTTGTCCGAGCTACATTCAGACAATATTAATTTGCACAATTGATACAAAATACTTGGCGTCCATGGTTCTAATGAAGATACGACGTTTGCAGTAAGTTCGTAAAATTGAGTCGATTCTTTTCGAAAGTAAATTCACCGCACACGTAAGAAAATATTTGGATCGTTTTTACACTGGGATTCTCGTAGTATTTTCCTCATTTTATTTTGTAGTTTATTTTAATTTTTATTATTTTTTCTTTCGTTACGAATTGTGCGCTACTTTTGTTTGCCACGTTTTTTGCTAGAATGTCGGCAGTCATTGCATACATGGTACAACACAACCAGGTAGGCTCACGACTGACTGTGCTCTCCTTGTCACAGCCATTTAAGTAAAATCAGGCGTTTCACTTTGAAGGTTTATATCATGTTCTCACTATCGTAATTTACGGTTCATTCTTAATTTATGCATAAATCATGTCCAAATTAAGTTATTCGCCGTGGAAAAACTGTCAATGAAATTACTTCGAAATTAAGTAATTTATCATAAATTACCATTTAAATTAAGATGCAATCGGTGTCAGCACTGGTTTTTTCGATAAATAATCGAAGAAATCGCATCACAAGCTGTCATTTTTGTAAATAACCAAAACTGACCAAAATTCCAAGTTCACAAAAATATGTTGTTCTCTCCGACATGTGGTAATATTTTAATGGTAGAGGAAGACACTACAGGTCATCGCTTTGCATGTGATTCCTCACATGTCCTTACATTTGCAACATCAATTAAAACATTTCAACACGTACCTTTTCACGGCTAAAGGTGAGTAGTGCTCCAAGTATTTGAGACGAATTATTAATAAGATTTCTGCAATGTTATAGGAAGTGGATCTAGTTATGGGCGGTGCAGCTACTTGGGAGAACATAGATTCAACTGATGCTGATTGTCCGGCTTGTGCTCACAAACAAGTTTATTTTATGTAGAAGCAAACTCGCTCTGCTGATAAACCTATGATCACATTTTACAAATGCTGTTATCAAGCACGAAGTTGCTTACAATCGGGCGAAGTTATAGCTCTACCAACCGACACTGTTTATGGTCTATCCTGCAATGCCAACAATGAGAAGGCCATACAAAAGTTGTATGAAATCAAAGGACAAGACTGTCATAAACCAGTGGCAATTTGTGTGAAAGACTTGGCTGCTCTTCGTTGCTATGGTAAAGCTGAACATATAAACGATGCGTTGTTGAAACTTTGCTGCCGGGATCCAGAACGATACTATTCGAACGTTCACATAACTTAAGCATTAGTTTCTTCAATCCAAGTACTAAAAAAATTGGTATTCGTATTCCCAAATTCCAATTCATTCTCCAGCTGTGCGATGAGCATACATAAGCTCTGCTAGCGCAAATCGTTCAGCCGAACCAAGCAGTCTGAATGTTGAAGAAGTTTCGACTTTGTGGCCTCAGCTAGGGGGTGTCTTTGATGCTGGCTAGCTGGGACTAACCAAAAAGTGTCGTTCTGCATCAACGGTTATTGACTTGTCACAACCGGAAAAATTAAAAGAGTACGTGCAGTATGTGTTATTAAACAAACGCTCGAAGTTATGCCTGAATTCGGTACTAGAAACCTTGAACTGCTAAGAAGGTAAAAGCAGCTTACTTTTTGTTTTTTTTTCCATCGCAAAACACTGATTCCCATATATATTTCTGCTGTCATCAAAGTACTCCCATTTCGTCCAACAATAATCATATTTATCTCGTTGGAAAGACAATAAGATAACCAACATGTTACAGTATAGAATTTTGAAAATTAAAAAGCAACTACGAAACGTTTTATTTGTTTTTTTTAAATTTTAAGTACATAGTGGGACAGTATATACATATATTTCAAATTAAAAAAGTGGAAACATCACTTTTTCCTGGTCGGACATGCTAAGCAAAACTGTTTAAATTCACTTTAATGCCTTGCGATTGCATTTTTACTTTCTTTCCTTTACTTACTTTTGCCACAATATAAGCAAATATATAGTTGCCAACGAACTGTCAAAACAAATTACGAACAGCTAGTTTGAACGCAGTTGATTTAAGTGAAGTAATTTATGGCAAATAAAGTAATTTATGCCGTAGTATGAACATGGTATTAGGCAGTCGCGCTCTCAGTCGTGAGCCTACCTAGTTTTATTGTAGCATATAAACAAATGTATTCTGTTTCGTTTTGACAGTATCGGCGGTTGCACTCTCAGTCATGAGCCTACCTGGTTTAATTGTACCATAAAAACTAATGTATTCCGTTTCGGCGGTCGCACTCTCAGTCGTGAGCTTATCTGGTTTTATTGTAGCATGTTTGTTTGTATCTTTAGCGTTCTTTCTCGATACACCTGATTTGACACTCATGCCTACAACAACCTTTAATTGTTATTTATTATTAGGTCTGTTCCCGTACTTTTGTAGCAGAAATTAGCAAGTTGTAAAATTAGAGAGAGTAAGCGGTAAAATGCTCTCTTTGTGAAAACAATTGCAAAAAGTACGTGAACAGGTTTTTCGCAAAAAGTTGCAACTTTCGAAGAAAAGTCAAAAACATTTATTTCATTAAACGTTTATTTCTTCAGTAAAAAATTTGTACAAATTGGACAAATAGCTGCGATCCATTCGCTTCAAAATAAACCAGATTATTTTTTTTTTACATGCAAAGCTAAAACAAAAATAATAATCCTATAACAAATAGGATAATTTTTGCTATTCATATGAAATTGTTATATAGCCTTTAAAAAATTTGAAACATAGGTGCCGCACCTGTTTATTTTTATGAACTTTCATTTCATTTTTTGAATTATTTTTTTGTTTGATACAATGACTATTAGGTAGCCATGACAATTACCTATTTTCTAACGAGCTGCTACCATCGAATGTTAAACAAACCGCGTGTGTCACATACATTGGACGCATTCAGCGGAGCCAACAATTGCATAATATAATAATAATTATTTATATAATTGCATAATATTAAAAATTAAATTCAATAATTTACAATTTTTCTGACGTTTAGAGTAAAACACATTCAGAGGAAAACATCGTTCACTAAGGTATCGCTACCATAACAGTTCACAACAGTTTTGAGCGACACACGTTCTCATGACACCTAATAGTTATTGTATCATGATTGCTTGTTTGAATTTAATTTTGACTGCAACGGTAGTGCCCTCTACGAGTTGTTTTTCTTGCCGTTCCTTTGAGAAAATTTGGTATCGCGATTAAATTAAGGCGAAAGGAACGCAGCTAATGTCGGATCAATAGAATAAATTAGATTCCTTGTTGTTTTTTGTGTGTGTTGTTTCAATGGCTGGTACTGTATTTTGACACCAGCCGTCAAAAAATGGCAGCTTACGAATTTGTGTAGCAGAAAAAGCAACATTTGACAAGGACTGGATTACTTATTTTCGCTCTCCTTCGCGAATTTTTTGGGTACGGGAACAGGAAATAGCACGAAATAGAAAGTAGCACGAAAGTAGCACGTATGCGTACGAATGTTCAAGTACGGGAACAGAACTATTATATGATAATAAAATAAGACGAAAGGCATCACAATCCCTCAATTTGGGTACTTTCGTTCCAGTCTGAGAGGCAGCGTTGCAACTTTTTCAAGGTATTCTGAAACAATAACTTTTATATAAATTGTTTGTTTAAGTATAATAAATAATCAAAACAAGAATCAGCTGCTAGCGTCTTACTGGAGCTAGCCGTGAAAACATGTGAACTATGTAGAAAAATAATAAAAAAAAGCATTTCTGAAGTCTTGAAAATGCGTGGAGTTACTGTTAGAATAGTTAAGTTTGAAAAGATACTGCATAGAAAATTCGGTATTAATCGTCAGCTACCCTTATGAGCCGGTAAAAAAAGTGAAGGCAAAAAGTATTTCTGAAGTCACGTTACTTATATGGCGTATTTATAACACCTTCAAAAGGATAAAAAAATAATCAGCTGTGCTTCTAATGATGGTAAGGACGTCAGCTGGGGGTTAAAGGTGTCGAGTGCGCATAAGAACTCAGCTTCAAGTAATTAATTTAACTAGTTAACTGACGATCTTTCCACTATTATATCTTCAGCTTACTATTGATTTCATTAATAATAGTATACAAACTGTTATATATAAAAATGTCAAGATTTATAAAATTTATTTTATCCATATTTTGTTACTTTAAACTTTTTTAAAAGTGTGTATCTTTTTAACAAGTATTTTTTATTCGACTAAAAAATATATACAGTGTCGGATTTGGTGGTCTGAGTGCGTTCGACATTTCTTTATGTATGTCTTCTAAAATGTCAATCGTATCCATCATCAATGCATTTAAAAATAATGAACATAGTTTTTTGTTAAGAAATCAATAACTTTATTAAAAATATTGAAGTTTCGATAATTAATGACTTTTTTTTTTTTCTTATAGACGGCGTGAACTGTATATTTCATGTAGTAGTGATTGCTTGGCTTACATTATTATATACTATTTTAAAGGTTAGACTTTAGACTATCTTCTTTCAAAAACTGAGCGTCGTTAGTAAAAACAAGTTGGTTAAAAATTAAGTTGAAAATGGCAAATCAAAGACAGCATTATCGACATATTTTATTGTTTTACTTCCGAAAGCGCAAAAATACGGTGCAAGCTCGGAAGAAATTAATTTTATGGCGAGGACTGCCTTACTGAACGTCAGACCCAGCACCTCTTTGATAACCCGTCCAAAATTGACAGAGCTCAATTGGGAACTGATGCCACATCCACCCTATAGTCCTGACTTAGCACCATCACAATACTATTTTTTCGCTCCCTTCAAAAACATTTGAATGGTAAAACTTTTGATTCCTATCAAGCTGATATATAACTAGTTTGATTATTGATGATGGTTCTGGATATATATGCTATTAAGTGGAACCACCTTTTTTAAAAAAAAAAATTTAATGGGCAATATCTCAAAAACGGATTGACAGAAAACGAAAATGACATTTTCGGAAGCACCAACCAATTTACCATTAGAAATGGGTAGCAGAATTCATTGTACAAACAACTTTTCGTTATTTGTAAACCAGTGTTATCTATTTTTTTAATTATAGTTTTCCCTTTATTTTTACATATCTCGTAGTTCAGAATAGATCAATTGATATTCAGAAATTCCATGTTTAATTTAAATTCAAAATAGATAATATGTGAAGTTCAGAAAAGATCGTTTGAAATTAAGGAAAGACCAATTGAAATGTAGGAAAATCAATATTTTAATGATATTTTCCACTATTATAACCATCGGCATTGCCATTACCTTTACCATTGTGTCATGCGGTGAACAATATGTAAAATTGACAATGACTTTGAAATGATTTCAAAAAATAATCTATAACTAACCAATTAGCCATTAATCGATTTTCGAAATTCCACTAAAGAGGTGCTAATGGTAATGTTACCATGGCAATGGTAATGGTAGATTACAATTTTTTATATTAATTTTTTCTGAATTTCGATTGATCTTTTGTGAATTTCAATTGATCAATTCTGAATTTCTGATGGAATTTCCAAATTTCAATTAATCTATTCTGAAATTCAAATGGAATTTCCGAATTTTAGCTGATCTATTCTGAACTTCAAATTCATTGTTTAAATCTCAATTGAACTTTTCTGATTTTCATGTAATCTTTTCAGAACTTCAAATGGAATTTTTGAATTTCAACTGATATATTCTGAATTTCAAATGGATTTTCTCAATTTTAATTGATATTTCCTGAATTTCAACTGGATTTTCTGAATCTCAATTGATCTGTTCTGAATCTCAATTGACCTGTTCTAAATTTTTAAATGGGTTTTCTTAATTTCAATTGATCTTTTCTAAAGTAAAATTGGAAATGGCGTAGAACGCAGAGCAAAGGAATACATTTTCAATATAAAAGCAGTATCATTAGAAATAAGCTGTCTATTCTACCAAGCTGACAAGCCAAAAAAAATGCCACTTATGTTTACTACTTCCACATATAGTTTATCTGAGTTTTTCTAGAGAGAACATAGAATTTTATAAATAAAATTGGCACTAAAGAAGGCGTAGCTTGGCAACAGATAATTTAATGACTTCAGCATTTGCAATCTTAACGATATATCTATTTAAATGCTTGAAGTACATGTTTATATATTTTTTAGAGCACTTAAAAGAATTGCTTAACAAGCTTAGTACATAACGAACGAACAAGGTTTTAACAAATTGTTTAAGGTAACCAATTTTTTAAAAAAATAAACACTCGCCTCTAATTAAACTTAAGCAAAAACATTGAAAATCGATTTGAAAAGTATCAAAAGCTAATTAAAAAGACTTAACTTCAAACAGCCCCGCAAACATGTAGTTGTGGATGGTCATTGACGCGTTACAAATGGTCAAGAACATGCGAAACAATAAGGCGACGACCAGTTCCAACAACATTTTAGCTGTCGAAACTTTATGCCAACAGCAAAATTTGCTAAAACCAAAAAATCAATACAATTTTGATAACATTTACAACATTTCGCCTTTAATTGAAAAAATATAGCTTTAGCAGAAGCTTGCTAGAGTTGCACAGAAATTAAATAAAGACTCAATTAAAAAATAAGTTCGTTAAAATCATTGCAGATTAAAGCAAACAGTCAACAAAATGCCTTATCACATGTTTGATAATTTATCCTTATTGTAGCTATTTTCTAAATATATGGCATACATCAGACATTTATACAAACAAACATACAGCAAATAATGCTAAAAATATTAGCAAGCAAATATTTATCAATGCAGTATTTCATTTTTTATGTACCAATATAAATAAATACAAATCACAAGCCATTTAAAAGCTTTAAGTAATTATTGAGTTGTTGCATTCTGTTGATTAACCGGTTTAAAATGATTTAATTTTTTTCATTTTATTGAAAAAATATGTGATGTTAGGAGGTTCAAATACAGCAAGCACAGAACAGGGGGGGGAGTAGGATTAAATTGCAAGTGCAACACTAACAAAAATAAAAATTAAAATTAATTTAGTTATCATCAGCGACATTTAATCAAAAACCAAACATTCTGAATAATCAAGTAAATAGAAATAAATGGAACTATCAGCGAAAAATATAGAAGAAAAATTTAATTTATTTTAAGGCAAAAAATCTTATTTAATTGCTTGTAAATTAATTAACTGACATCCAGCAACATCCGCGCAGTCTGTGCGTCACACGATAAATTTGAACAGCGATTTAATAAAACGTCATTTTATGGTTTTCTTTTTCTTGTTTATAATGCAACACAAAAAGTTTTCGTCTTAATGTCACAGTTAATCTTTAAATTTCTTTTACTTTGTCAGACACTAAAGTAAGCATTTTTTTGACTGTGTTGGTTTTTAAACTTATTTATAGCGATGTAAATATTCTAATCTTTTGACTGCATTTACAAGTAACTAAGGCAAAAACAATGCAACTGTGATTTGAATCGAGTTTTACAGCAAAAAGTTCTCGCTTGTAACGGTTGCTGGAAGTAAGAAAAAGTCGTAGTTAGTGTTTGTTACTGCTGTTAAACAAAGCAAAACTATTTGAAAATTTTTTAATCTGAATGTGAAGTGCATATAGTTAATTTCTTGTTAAACTGACACAACTCAAATTTTTTAAATCTGCCATTTTAAAAATTGTATATCTTGATAATTTCCTTACTGCAATCTTTTAATTGACATTTTTCTATTTTAATAGTTATCTATAAATCAGCGATTGTTAGTTGTCAACGAATATAAGTAAACAGTAACAACTTTTTATCAGCTAAAAGAATAATCAATGGTTTTTTCGTTATTACCAAGAGGTCGGCAAATAGTGCGATTTTTTCAATTTTGGGAAGACAAAACTCGTCTTCCAAAAAGACAACATTTTCAATTTTAATACAGAAAAGCTCAATTGAAATTCAACACAGATCAATTGAAATTCAAAATATAAGAATGTAAATTCAGAAAAGACCATTAGAAAATCAGAAAAAATACATTGAAATGAGGGCTACATCAATTTAGATCAAAAAAAATTTGAGTTCAGAAGCAATTAAATTAAATTCAGAAAAGATAAATTGAAATTAAAAAAAAATTCAATTATATACACAAATTGAAATTAAAAAAAAATTCAATTATATACACAAATTGAAATCTATTATTACCAATATCATTGCCATTATTATCAGTATTATCATTAACATTACCATAACCATTATCATTACCATTACCATTACCATTATCATTACCATTGCCAATACCATTACCAATACTAATGCCAATACTATTACCATTAGAATTACTACTGCCATTCTCATTACCATCACCATTATCATTACCATGGCCATTACCATTACATCACTATTACCGTTTCCATTACCAATGCCAATACCATTACCAATTCCATTATCATTACCATTACCATCACCATAACCATGACCGTTACCCTTACCATTACCATTACAATCATCATTACCATTACCATTACTATTACCGTTTCCGTTATAATTACCATTATCATTACCATTACCAATACCATTGCCATTACCAATACCATTACCTTGACCAATACCATTACCTTGACCATTACCATTACCATTGCAAATACCATTACAATCACTATTACTATTAACAATACCAATACCATTACCAATACCAATAATAATACCATTACCAATACCATTACCATTCTCATTACCATCACCAATATCATTACCATTACCATGACCATTACCATTCGTGTCTGAAAATGACGAATAAAACTCGTAGAAACAATTTTCAATTTAAGAATACGTATTGAAAAGTGTCTGTGAAACAAGAGTAAATGAAATGGTACCGTAACTTACTAGGCCGTGTTCATATTACGCTTTTTTGCCGCGACACCGCTCTTAATTTTTTTCGCAAACACGGATGAGAAATACTGAATATTAAATAAATAAATGTATTAAAATACATACAAAATTCAGTATTTTTCAGCAGCGTTTGCGAAAAAAAACTTGAGAGCAATCGTGAAAAAAACGCGTAATATGAACACGGCCTTATAGCAACGGGTACAAAATACTATTTAAGAATTAATAGTTTAGCTCTGCTTTATTTATAAATTAACCTAAAAAAGTATTTTTGTATTGTTTTCAAAATATATTAAATACATAATGAACATATCGTCATATGAAATCAAGAAAGCTGTAAGTTACAAAAAATTCAAAATCGACTTTTTGATTAATTATGGTACATCTTACCAAAATACATGTTTCGCAAAATTTTACACTTCTACAACTCAAACCGACGTTTTTATTAACAAAGTTCTCAACGCCCTAAGTTTAAGCGCCACTTACAATTTAGAAAGTTTTTTGATTTTCTCTTAATTTTTTTTAATATAAACTTATGGCTTTTTTGATTTAATAAGAAGATATATAAACAATTTTCACTGCCTAGGTGGGGCAAGTGCCCACTTCCCACCTGCGGACGCCCATGTATAACCTTCTTTGTCTCTTATACAAGAATCCGTTGATTAAAGTCTGTAATTTTGGGAAAAACTTGGGAAAATTTTCAAAGTGTTTTTCCAATAAGTGATAAGTGTTCTAAAACTTGGTATCAAAAGGTACAGTAAATATGGTAAATACGGAGATTGAAAATTGCATTTTTTATAATTTATTGAAAAAATTAGGTTTTTAAACAAAAATTAGCCATGTTTTTTAACAAACACAAAATATTAGTTATTTTTTCGTTAATATAAAGTTTCAACTTTGCCAAATTTTTAAAAAACACTCAATTGTTTATTTTACTTCTCGGTATTATTTTTTAATTAGAAAAATATATTACTATCTGAATAAAAAAAATTTTTTTTTTTTTCAAATTTACAAAAACGTTGTGTCATTCTTAAACTTAAAACCACACTGTGTTGCAGTTGGTGGTGGTGGCTGAGTTCTCAAGTGTGTAAATGTGAAGCGATACTTCGTATTTTATTCAAATTAAAAATATTTTCCGGCCGATACTTATCTAATGACAACAGTAAACAACAAGTTTGTTTGCCTGCTTCAAACGGTTTGCCTGGGTAATTTATTTGCAAATAAAAGATATGCTCCCAAAGCAATTTATAAGAAGAATTTGTGCAGGAGTAATCATAGTATGCAATGATACTGAAAATAATTTTTTAATCTTGTTTTTTAACGACCACATATTAGTTTAACCAAAGACTTTTAATTGAAAAAGAGGCTTCGTTAATGTAGTTTCATTTCTAAAAAAGAGCTGAAAAGTACTTTCGACTATCTGAGAAAGCATACAACTTCTCGTACAATCTGCCAAATAATGAAAGCCCGATAGTATGAACACAATTTTATTTGTTATATGACTTCTCTAACAACAAAGAATACGCTTTTTTAGGCATTAGAATAGTTTCTATTTCTATCAAAGAAGTCAGATAAAAATTTGTTTTTAATTTCGAAGACTGCTCCAAAAAGCTCTTGTTTTATTCTTATTTTAAACGCGTAACCATTATTGCTTAAACCTTTATTAGGCTTGAAATTAGTAATTTTCTTTTACCAATATATATTTTAAGTTCTGTGTGTCAATTTTCTCTGATAGAAAGCCTTATAGTGCAAGCACATTTAACAGAAAATGATATGACCTGTCAGATGATTTGAAAACTCTGACGAAAAAATCATACAAAAAATAATATGATTTCTCTGATAGTCTGAAGCAGCTTTAACAATTAAACGATTGGCCAGCAAGAATAGAGAACATTATACAATTTTGAAAAAATGTGTTAAAATAAATTTTTTCTTTATTGGCATGACCTCTTAGGCCCCCAGAAAAATGTCCAGAGTATTGATAGCTTCCAGAGAGCTTCGATATTACGATATTGCATCTGTGCAAACCTCGCATCGCGCAAAGTTCACACAAAAAACGTTTTAGTTTAAATATTTATTAAAATTTTAAGAAACATGCATTGAAATACTACTTAAACCCTTTCATTGGATTTGCCCAATATATTGGACACGTCAGAAAGTATGTTTTATTTTGCAACGCTTTTTTTAAATCAAATCGTTTGATTCTATGGTAAAAAGATTAACCAGCTTTATAAAAATAAATTTAGAGAGATATTTCACATTAAAGTCAGTTGAATTTTCGATTTTGTTTCAAAGAAAAGCAAACAATTTTTTGTTGGCCCATTCTGTAAGAAAATACATATAAAGATATGTTTATCCATACAATATTTTATACGTTAATATATATAATTATATATGCATTCAAAAACCAAACAATTTTTTGTATTTTTCTTTTTGTTGAATTTTTATCAAAAAAGTAATATAAAAGTAATATGTAATTTATTACTAACTAATATGTAATTTAATATTATAAACTTTGGGACTCGGTAATATGTAATAAGTAATAGATAACTTTCCAAAGTAGTATGTCCCATCTCTGTTTACGGCACAAAAAGTTTTTATCAAATAAATTTTTCTGCCCTTTTTATTGTTACTTTTTTATAGTCAAGAGTTTTTAAACAATTAACTTTCGAAGTAAAGATATGAGTCTAAGCCTGATTCTATTTTTGAGGAATGTTTTACTCATGAGTTATAAAAAGTTGACTTACATTTTTCAGAATTCTCACCCGAAGAGAAGTTTTAAGTCAATTTGAGATAAATGAGATATCGGTCTCATTCCAAAAATGTCTTAAAAGATACCTCCGTAATTCAAGAGGCGAGATCCGTTTGAACGGAAGTGCATCCCTCAGCATACACAGTGATCGCACAGCAAGAGAGCAGGGCGTGTTGGTAGAATTCGCAAAAAAAAAGACTTAATTTTTGATATTTTGCTAATTTATTTCCATACAGAAACTTTCAAAATTCAAATAACTTAATTTTTCTTTTATAGTTTCTAACAAATGTTGTTGTTTTATCGGCCTTCTTCGTGTGTTGTTGATAAAAATTGGGCTGTGGCCGTGTACAAAAAGACAAAAACTTTTGTTTAGCTTTTTGGTTTTTTTATTCTTATATTTCCGATATTTCGGCTCACTTTGTGGGCCTTCATCAGGGCTAAAAAATTTTATAAATACACGTAACATTAATCACATTGAATCACATGAAAATCACAAATAATTTTACCATAAAAATTGGATATTAAATTTAAAACATTTAAAAAATTTTTAAAAACAGGAATGATTTTAACATTTTTAATTTGCAAAAAAATTTTTATTTTTGTTGAGCTGCTTATTATATATGTTTGCTGCCTTCATCGTGCACCGAGTTTATATTTTGTCAAGTATTTGTAAACATGCGAGCAATTGTTTATTTCTAGCAATTTCTAACAAATTTTTTTTCAGAAGCTATTTATTTTATAAATAATTAATTAATATGTATAAATTTTAGAAATTCTGGCCATGAATGCAAGCACTCAAAACCTTTCCAACGTTATCTCGCTGAAAGTGAAGATCACATTAGAAATAATGAAATTATTTTAGTTTTAGTGAAAATAAATTAAAAAGAGGCACGATAAAAAGCATTATCTTTAATGCTATTGCAAAACTATAAAATTTTGTATGCAGATTGGAAAAGCCTTTTCCAGCCTTTAATATCTGACAGTTTATTTTTTTTACAACTATTCTACCAGCCAATATATTTATGAAAAACAAGATTTTTGGAGGTTTCTGCAAAATGTTTTAGCTCACTGGCGGCTATCGTAACAGCCAAAATATATTATGGATCATTATAAAATAAGCAAAGGTTAATTTTTAGAGGTGTACAAATGGATATTTTTTCTAATGGAAGTCGATGCACCTTACCCGAGAAAAATTTTATATTTTGTATCAATGAAGTATCTGATATATGTCCGGTGCCCGTGTCGGTAAATGTCCGACCTCTGCACCGAAAGAAGTGCAAGCTCTGTAACACCTTGGGAAAGCATAATGTACAAAAGTTTATTGTGTCCTAATATAGTCGCTCGTTTTTGATCAATTTATTGACATAATACAGACATTCTACGGTACTATTTCAGGTGACTTTCGAGGTACTTTTTGTGTATGTTTCCGGTACATTATAGTTTAGACTCGGGCCAGTTTCGATACATATCAAAAACTTGGAAACGATTTATTAATTTTGTTCTCGGGTCCTGTTCGCAAAAACTTCGCAGTTTTTGGTTACTACTTGTAGCTTTTAGAAATAAAATTGAGTCCGACATTCTGGACTTTTGTGCCTGAGTAGCTTGGAAAGGACACAAATTGTTTCTCGGGTTAATATATTTACTTTCATATATAACATGGTTGGGCTAATGCACTGAACTATTAGTGCATTAAAAAATATCATTAGCACTATGCGCTTAGTGGCAATGCAAATCGAATTTCCATTACCACTAACTTTAATGCAAAATAAATTTTCATTACCATTAGTATGTAATGTTAATGGAAATTTTTAATGAAAATGGAAATTTTAATGTTAATGCAAAATTTTGCATTACCACAAAATTTTTAATGGTAGTTACCGTTATAATGGAAGAAATTTAAAATACCACTAAAATTTCAAAAAATGACGTGGTGGCTTTTTAATTAAAAATTTGCTGATTAAGAAAACTCATTGAAAGGGTAACTAAAATATACAATACAGGGTTGTCAATATTCGAAGCGCCCATCTGGCAACACTGTAACTTGCCGCAGTGATGCCAAATCGACTAATGACATACCGCGTTTGAAGCGTCATTCCAAGCAAATGTTTACAATGGAACAGTACCCGCCACGCGAACGCTCTAAAATTGTTGAAATTTACATTCAACAAAACAAGTCAATAGTGCAAACTCAACTCAATGAGCGATGAAGCTCATTTTCAGTTGAACGGAACGGTAAACAAACAAAATTGCCGTATTTATGCCACTGAAAATCCACAAGAGATTCAAAAGGTACCTCTTCACGATGCAAAAGTCACTGTTTGGTGCGGCGTTTGTGCTAAAATGCTCATTGGGCCGTTCTTTTTCGAAGATGATAATGGCCACAGAGTTACTGTCAATCAGGAGCGTTATCGCGATATGATAAACAATTTTTTCATGCCAATCGTTCGTCGAATGCGTATCAGGCACTACTGGTTTCAACAAGACGGCGCGCCAACACACACAAGCCGCACTACAATCGCAAGCAATTGTTCCCTGGCCGTTTGATGCCAAAAAATGGTGATTTCGATTGGCCGCCAAGATCACCAGATTTAACGCCTCCAGACTTCTTTTTGTGGGGTTATTTGAAATCAAAGGTTTACGTCATCAAGCCAAAGACCCTAGAAGAGCTGAAAACCAACATCCGTCAAGAAATAACCGCCATTCCCATCGAAATGTTGAAGAAAACCATGGAAAATGCTGCAAAACGGGCACAATATGTCGTAGAGGCCAATGGCGACCATTTACGAGATATCATATTCAAGAAATAATGTAAGCAAATCTACTTGAACCCAATTAAATGATATTCATGACGAACAGACAAAAAATTGTGGTTTCTTTGATTTATTTAAAAATAAAATGGGCGCTTCGAATATTGGCAACCGTGTATATAACGATAATGAAAAAAATTATTAATGGTATTCCCTTAACGCTTCTTAAGCTGCTTAAACCTCTTAAACTGCTTAACTTTAAGCAATTGGAGAATTCTAAGCAAATTTTGTATGGGACATTTTTTACAAGGTATTGTAATTGTAATTGTAGCTTAAACAATTTCTATGCGTAACTTATGAAAACATGTTTGCTTAAACTATCAGCTGTCAAACTTGAAACGATTCTATTATATGCTCAATAACTGCTGAAATGCAGATTGTGTTAGGCATTTCATTAATTTTTTCTCTTCACTTCGCTTAGGCATCATAAATGTTTAAATTTTATATTGTTTATTTTATAACATCAGCTGTTATTGACAGATGCGCGGAAAATTAAACAGAATGACAAAGAGTGCATTCCCTTAACAAGAGCTCTGAAGTTTACATATTTACGAAATGGGAAATTGAAATTTTTAAGGGAATACTATTATTGTCTGAGGAAGCAACTGTGAAATCAAAAACAAATTTTGATAGTAAATAACATTTATTAGTTTTATTTAATACCAGCATATTTAAATTCGTGTCGCTAAATCTTCGTCTTCGCGACCGATTGGTGATGTTTTTTTTGCAATTTTAGTGGTAATGTACATTTTTTCCATTACCATTTAAAATTTAGTGGTAATGCAAAGTTTTTGCATTAACATTAAAATTTTCCATTACCATTAAAATTTTAGTGGTAATGCAAATTTTTTTCAATTATCATAACATGCTTAACTTGTATACATACTTGTATATATATACATTAACTTGTATATTTTAGTTTTGCATAAAAAAAATGTTCATCAAAACCCCCTGATGGGTAAATCCTGGCTACAACCCTGGTTTAAATTCATTACAAATACATATGCATTCATTCATCATTGTAATAAATAAGAAAAAACCCAGCTTGTTTGAAATTCTCTAAATAAGAATTCATACTTTGAAACAATTGGTTCAATTGTATCGTATCTGCTCAATATATTTCCATTTTTTCTACATAAGGCGTAAGCTATTCCATCAAAGTTATAGCAGTGCCAAAAATAAAAATTAGAAAATTATTTAAAAATAGATTATAAAATAGGTAAAAACAACCGCCACGCAATGACAAGAGCGGAAACTTCCTTTCCTTTTTTTCATATAGACTATGTACAGTGACACATATTCGTATAAACGCACTCTTAATTTTAAATTTGCTACCTTCTCTCTCTTTTATTAATGCATTACTCAAAACAAATTCCAACTCATATTGTTTACTAAACTAACGGAAATTTGTACTGAGTGCAAAAAGCTGTTTTCGTTGTTGTTGTTTTATATAAATCATTTCAGTTTCAATATTTTACTTAAAACAAGTACATATTCGTTTAAACGCATCAACTTAATTTTCAATAGGAATGGGTATTTATTTAATTTTCAATAATTAATTGGTTCACCATTTTTATTTATAACTTCAAATATACGATTCGGCATCGACTTCACTAAATTTTCCAGCAACTGACGATCTAAATCTTCCCAAGCTTCCTTAATGGCCAACTTGAGCTCTAGCACGGTTTTGTAAAGGTGTTCTTGTGCTTTTTGTCCATAGATTTTGCGTGATATGCATCCCCAAAGATTCACCACCGGATTCAAATCGGGACTGCATGCAGGCCAATTCATAAGTGGGATGTTGTGCTCTTCAAACCACTTTAATGCCTCTTTAGAAACGTGAATGGCAGCATTATCCTGTTGAAAAATACTGTCTTCATCCATTTTAACATCCAAAAATGAAATGAGAGCATCATCCAACAATTCCGTGTATTTTTTAGAATTCATTTTGGGCGGCACAAAGCAGATATTTGCTTTACCTCTAGATGAAAATGCCGCCCACACCATAACGCTGCCACCACCAAAGCTTCTTTTTGACATACGTACGTCATTGTTTCGCAAATCATGCCAATAACAGCTGTAAGAGTCTGGGCCATCTAAGTTAAATTTTTTTTCGTCGGAAAACACAACATTGTCCCACTCAGTTGACCATTGCATGTGTTTTTGGGCGAAGTCTAAGCGCGCCTTTTTGTGATGCGGCTTCAACACAGGCTTGCTCACCGGTTTTTTCCATTTAACGTTATCTGAGTTACGTAAAATGTGTGCAATGTGCCTCGTTGTCACTGGAAGATCTAATTTTTCTTTTATTTGAGTTGAGTTCAAAAAACTTGTGGTGGCTTCCTTCCTAATTTGATTAACTTGGCGAATACTCAGTTTTCGATTGCCCTTCGTGGATTTTTTTACTCCATAATTAACACCGTTTTTTAAAAAAGAGCGGACGACTGCTTCTGATCTTCCTAGTCTCCGCCCAATTTCCCGATTTGAATAACCCTCTTTATGGTACAGGTTAATTTGGACTTTTTCTGTGTCATTGAGGTATTTTTTCTTTGGCATTTTGATAAAATCTTAAAAAAAATATCATTAAGAAAATATTTTAACATTTAAATTAAACAAAACTTACCAATTGTTAATTAAATACAAGCAAATACTTATTTCTTTAAACCACTAACATATTTTCGACCTCCTTATTCAGGTGCGTTTAAAGGAATGTGTACTTGTTTTTAGTAAAATATTTAAACTGAACTGATTTATATAAAACAACAACAACGAAAACAGCTTTTTGCACTCAGTACAAATTTCCGTTAGTTTAGTGAACAATATTTAGTGAACAATGAGTTTGAATTTGTTTTGAATAATGCATTAATAAAAGAGAGAGAAGATAGCAAATCTAAAATTAAGAGTGCGTTTATACGAATATGTGTCACTGTATGTACTATTATTTTGCAAAAACTTTTGCAAAAACATTACGAGAAACAAAATCAACAAAGATTTCAACTCAAGCGGTTGGACTTAACGGGGCCACGATTTGCACACACCGTCTAGAATGGCATGACGCAGTGTTTGTTCTGCTATAAAATTTATTTTTTTTTATTTTTTTGCATGAATATATTGGTAGGGTCTTTTTGGTTACACGGCTTCACTGAAATAAATCCATTTCCAATACGTTAGGTCACCATTTGGCGGACACTTGCAGTGGCGACACGCAAGGGTGGCTGCACGACCACCTCACCTTTATGTGCATTTCTTCTAAATACAAAATCACGAAGTCCTACTTACTACTACGTAAGAACTCGTCGGCAGTTAATTAAACTACCAACTCAAGCTTGCTTAAGTTCAGCAAATTCATTTGTTATTAAATAAATAAATTATAATAAAAAAATAATACGCAAACTGTCACAATTTGTTCTCTACTGCTGAGGCAGTGAAAAGTGGCAATACTGATGGAGCTTTTAACTGGACGGACAGACAGATGGAGAAGCCGATGACGAACAACGTTCCGTGCACTAGTCACATTTATTTTTATCATATTGTTGCTGTTATTTGCAGTTATATCTAACTGCTGACGTAAAGCTGACCAACGCAGGCATATCTTGTAAGATTTTTTGCCATGTTATCCCGAAAACACACACACGCTCATTGCACCTATTTTTCATTAACACATTGTTTGATTTTCACTTGAACGCTTTCTGCTTATTGTATGATCAGCGTTAATATTCTTTAATTAAACTTAATTTATTTTTTATATATATATACGTATATAATATTAAATAGAACTTGATAAAACACATCCACTCACTTTGACTTCAAATTTTCTAATATGGCTTGTAGTCGCTGTCGTAAACGTCAAATTCGTTCTGATTTTTCTTATAGTTGTGTTCACGTTTTCAATGACTGTGTTCAGCATGTACATAATTTACTCAACATGTTGAGTGTTCGACCAGTTTTACACTCAGCAAATAATATCTTCCGCTGCAAGTAGTTTGTAAACCATTTGCCGCATCAGGTGTTTTACCAAAGCAATTAATTGCCGTGTGAAAAGCGTGTCTCTGACCAGTCTCAGTTTGCGCTACCCTTTGTGCCTGCTAAACGGTATGATACATTTTCTATAAGCACAGTGGTTTCAGAAATGGTCACAATTTGGAACAAACTGTTAAATAAATTTACAATAATATGAATTTGCACGAAAAAATTGATATATGTGTAGGCGATGAAATAGACGATATGAAAAGAGTTGCTTGTGCTGTTAGCAGTTTGGTACCCACTTTAGTGGATTCTAAAGATTTAAATTTGTTCGAGGGGAATAACTTGTAGCTAAAATTATTTTTTAACACAATACGTAATAAGGGACCAGCCAAGCTAGTAGGGTGAAACATTTTTCGCTATAGCTGTGTAAATCGTGCAAATCGAAATTCTTAATGGTTTAAAGGTTATGAGCGACTCTCTGAACTCCGTTGATTTTTAATGGATCATATTTTTTTTTAAATACACGTAATTAAAATTTCAATGAAATGGACTATAATCGGACTGTTAAATTGCATATTGAATTTTTTTCAACAAAATATTAAGGAAAATTTTCAGTAAAATTGAGAAAAAAATTTTCAAGTTCGCCATTTTTATAATTTAATCGATTTCATTAAAATGGTCTATTCCGTAATAACAATTATACTAAACAGGAAAATATTTTAATTCCTTGTTTCAGGTGATTTTTTCGACTTTTAGATTTTTTGTTTTGCGCACTAGCCCACGTCGCTCCGCAAGGCTGCTCTATTTTTGCAGTGGATATAGCTAAATAAAAAATTTTTGGTCTGAGAATTGTAAAAATTTGGTATAATTTCAAAGACAACACTCCCATTAAGGTAAGTCCAAAAAATTTCTGCTTAAAAATTGAAAATATATGCACGGCGTCATGCAAGCCTTGTTTAATTTTTTTAGTAATTGGCAATTTTAATTTTTGTAATTAATTGTATCAAAAAGAAATTTCCATTACAAAATTATTTTAAACTTTACAGAAATTTTAGATCCATAATTGTAAGTGCCTTTTTAATTTTTTAAATTGTAAAATTTAATTGCAACACTGCTTAAATAAAACCACGGTCGCATAATACGCTTTATACGTACGGTATACTCTCTACTTTTATGTGCCGTAAGCTGCGTATGTTTAACCCTTACAATTTTTTTATTGCAAATTACGCTGCTGTATACTTACCGAACATATGCTGTTCACATCGCCAATACGGCGTTCATTGAATACCCCTATTGTTTGTGTTTTCAATTATACGCACCTAATTATACCATTCGTCGTCAAAACAAACATCGTGTAATATGAGCAAAAGCAACAACAAAATATTTTGATCGTCGAACAAATAAACATCGTGTGATATGTGCAAAATAATATTGAAAGCTACTACACAACATGGCTGCGGTATTGTATTGAGAGTAGCTTTTGCAACGAAGAGAGGAAAGTTTGTTTGCTGTTTTATTGTGCTGCTTGTTGAATGTAAGCATCAAATAAAATGCGTGATTTTGTAATAATTAAAAAATAGATTTTTCGAAAATGTTGGTTAAGGCGAATTAACACGATTCACTATCATTGTTCACTTTGGATGAATCATCTGATTTGAAAAATGTAAATTGAGTTTCATCTTTAAAATGAAGATGATTGTCATCCACCTTGAAGAGTGAAAGAAGTAGAAGGTCTTCTTACTTTTGATGAAAGTGAAAGCAAATCGAACTGATATGTCATTCGTACTAAAATACAATTGAAAGTTGTTAACATAACTTCAAGCAGAAAGTCTATATTTTTTTATTTAATTGCTGACCATCAATCATGCTGCTCCATATTTTCCAAATTTGTATTGCTGAAGTCAATAAAATAAATCAGTCAACAAATATATTCTGACATTCAAAACCGAATTTGACCGACATTTTGAATAATGTAAATTAAAAATTGATTCACTGTCATCGTTCAGCGTTCACTATCATCGTTTTGAGTGATATGTGTAAATTCGCCTTGAGCTATGACAATCTAAGTGATCATAGGAATCGAATAAAAAAAGTATTATCAAAATCGGTTCAGCGGTTACCGAGCTTATTCTGGATCAAATTTCGTGAGTCTTCTTTTATATAATAGTATAGATGTTGCCACACCACTTTTTCCGCGCACAAATCAATATATCTTCTATATATCAGATGGTTTTGATCATATAATACTAAAATTTGGTAATTTAGCTCATATGTTTATCGATAACTTTGAAATAAATGGTCGTACTATAACTGCGACCACTTTCATAAATAATTTTAACTCCTGAGATGTTCACGTTTTCATAGTGAAACTTGGTATATAGATGCTATGGGTCTAAGTGGTGGTCACTATATATATAAGTGTTGCCACTCCCACTTTTACCGCCCACAAATCAGTAAAAATGCTATATATATGACGGCTTCTAGCGTAGAAGACTAAAATTTGGTAATTTAGTTCATATGGTTACTAAATATATACAAGGATCAAAATTTTCGATTTCGAATATCCTTGGAGTTATAGGTCTAACAGCCTCAGAACCCGGTATTCTACCTCAATTTACACATTCAGTTTCACTGATAACATTTTATGGACGTTGTACAAGGAGGCGTGGCACCTACCATTCAACCCAAATTTTCGATATCGAATAGCTTTAGAGTTATAGGTCGCACAGCCTCGGAATTCAGTATACGACCTCAATTTAGACATGCAGTTCTACTGATAACATTTTATTGGCATTCTACAAGAGGGCGTGGCAGCAACAAGCTGGGTTTTAGCTACTTAATAAATTAAAATAAGAGAATAATGAAATTTTAATATTGTTGAAATTCTCTATGTTAATCTGAAAATAAAATACAATTACATAAAAGACATTAAAAATCTTCTTTGAAAACCTTTTAAAAAGTATAGCAAGCAAAATGTTAACAAACATGCTGCAAAATTGTAAGAATCAAAAAAACCCAAACCAAAGCAAATCTAACCAATTTGCGGCATTTTTGAAAATACAAATATAACTAAAATATAATTGCAACATGCTGCAAAATTGTAAGAATAAAAAAAATCCCACACCAAAGCAAAGCAAAGCTAACCATTTTTCGGCATTTCTAAAAATAAAAATTTAACATTAGAGTATCTGCAAATGTATTAAACCATAGAAAGTTGGAATATCTCCGTTGATAAATTGGAAGAAACGTGTTTTTCTTCATTTTATTCATAATTCTTCCTATTTACCAAATCTAGCCAAAGTTAGTAAAAAATTATCTTCAACTGGGTCGAAGGTAAAATACCCGAACAGTATATTCTAAGTAATGCTTATTTTTAAATATTTATGACATAACCTAGTATAGAGGATGGACGTGGTGTCCAATTTCGCCAAAACTCAAACACAGAACAGGTTTAAGATGTGGAAATTACATCTTAGTATGGGAGGAAGACGTGTCTTTTATTAGCCTACCTAATTTACCTAAAAAATTTCAAATATATGGTGAAAATTTTATTTCGAAGCTTATGTGCAAAATTCCCAGTAACTACATAAATTTTTGTCGCATTTTTAAAGATTTTGTTGTTTTGATAAAGTAATTTTGTATTGGAGGTAGGCGTGGTCATCATCCGATTTTGCTCATTATCAAACTTAATGTTCGTGTTTTTATTTAAGCATATATACTTAATTTTATTACGATAGCTTTAAAATTGCAGCTGTAATCGTGTCGACAGACGGACGTGGCGAAATCGATTGTGAAGCGTATTCTTATCAAGAATATACATATATACTTTCATAAACCTGTCACGCCTGCTTATTAGCGTTACCATGGTAGAAGAATACAGGTAGATGCACCAGATAAGAGCATACTTCCGGAAATGTCAAAACGAAGCAAAACTTTTTATTTCTTTTCTTTTGTTTCCATTCGACACAAAGCTGACTTTGACAGACATGGCAGTTTGGAAAAAGAGCACAGTCCTTTTAAACTCCTCTTTGCAGCTACCTCTATCCTCATAGCATGAGCATTACAAAGTTAATTTAGCCTTACGCAGAATACGTGGTATAAAAATTAAAACATCGAAATTCTAATAAGAAGAATTTCGCTACAACATTTCAAAACAACTGCCAAATTGTGGCAGCGCACAGTGATTTTTTGCGGCAATAAATACTGTGTTATTAAATAATAAAGTGTTATTAATAAAGTGTTATTAAAATATTATGAAAAAATTATTAATCAACTGGAAGCAAGCATTATTGTAAGCTTTTTACAACTGTTTTAAAGGATTTGGAATGAATTAATTTGATATGACTTCTTTTTTAAAAGTAAAGCCACAACTTCTTTGTTCTGATTCCGTACTTTTATAATGCATTTTTAAAAATCTTAAATAAAAACTTACATAATCAATTCAGAAATCTTACAACTTTTTAATGTAATCACTGAACACAAGCCACTGACATCAAAATTATTAGTGATGGCACTTGTATTTTAATTGTAATTTTCAATACTTGGGGAACTACCTTATGCCTATTGCCTATATTATGGTGGTGGTCACGGGCACGTCACGGCCAGTGTTGCCGGAGCAAATTTTGGCTATTTTGGTTCATTTTGGCTATTTTAATTTTCCGTTCTGGTAACAAAAAAAAATTTGCTCCGGCAACATTGGTCGTGACGTGCCCGTGACCTCCATCATAATATAGGCAATAGGCATAACTGGCCGGTTACACAGGCCTGTGACAGTGAAAGTGCGAAAGAATACGTGTACTGTTCGAATGATTCGAAAAATTTTGAACTTTCATGCTAGTAGCAAGAGGAGCTACACATGCACGTGAAAGTTCATTAAAAAAGTTCCATCGAATGCGAAGGTTCTCGCTGCTATTGCAGTTTGCATGTGCTTTGCTTGTTGTTTTTTTTTTCTTTTAATTGTTAGCAAGCTATCAGTGTTGCTTCCTGTACAAAATCGACAAAAACTCGAAATAAACCCACCAAAAGTAATTAAAAACAACACTGACATTCCCCTTTTTGACATACACTGGCCGCTGCTGTCAAAATCCACTGGCTCTGAAATTTCGTTGCCAGCAGCGATGAAAGTGGCGTGAAAGTGAATCCAGTGTGAGTGTATATGTAAAAAAGTGTGAATGTATTGAGTTTTTCGAAATAAAGAGCCAGTATACTGGCCTGTGTAGCATGTCTGTAAGGAAGTTCCCCAAGCATTGAAAATTACAATTGCTATAAAAACCAAAGTGCCATCACTAACAACTTTGATGTCAGTGGCTTGTGTTCAGTGATAATTCCAACACATTCTTTTAGAATTTTATAATACTCAAATTAATTTTTAATATCTTGTTAGTTACACTAATGTGCTTTAATAAAAATTTATATTGAATAGTCCACATAGTTTTATTTATATTCCTTTTTTTTTTTGAGTGGCAATGTGTTTATCGACAGTATTTTATAGATAAATTTCTTATAGATTTGGATGTGATGTTCTTTTGTATAGATTCATTTTACTGAGAAGATGAATTTGTGCTCCTTTGTTAACTGCGAGCACATAAGATTTCATAAAAACAGGTGTTAAAAGTTTACAATAATACTTGCTTCCCATTATTTAATAAATGTTTTAAAAATATTTGTATAACACTTTTTTCTAATTTTTTATAAACAGTTATAAAAAACTTACAATAACACTTTCTTCCAATTATTTAATAATTATTTTCAATAATACTTTTACAACACTTTTTTCCAATTGCAAAGAAAGATTGTAGAAAGCTTATTTACAACATTTATATCTAATTGAATTAAACGATTGCGATAAACGATTGCAATAATATTACAATAAGGAATATTTTTCCAAGGGTTCCTTTTTGCTTATTCCACAATTACTTCAAAGCATTTTACAACCATTTTTACAAGCTTTTTCCAAGCACAATGCTTACGCTTGTAAGCTTACTACAAGCTTATTCCAAGCTTGTTTGGCTGATTGGGATGACATTTCACATTGGAAAAATAATAAAAAAAACTCATTTTAAAACATTTATTGTGAAAAGACCAGTGCTGTGGAGTCGGAATCGGAGTCGAGGAGTCGGAGTCTGTAGGAATTATTGTGCAAAGGAGTCGGAGTCGGCAAAATTGCATTGATTCCGACTCCTGCAAACCAATCATGAAAAATAAATAATATTTTGCATAATTTTTTAAGTTTTGTTTAAAACAGTATAAAAACAGTAGTTTTTTTAATTTGGTTCACCCTGTAAAATTGTCGATTGCGCATCTAAAGCTATCATGACTGAAATTCTATTTACGGTTAAGAAAATGGTAAAAAAAAAATGTCGATGAAGTCAGCAGTTTTGACCATTTTACAATTACACCCGACGGAAAACATTACTCGTGTCAGTGTTATTAAAAATTATTGAAAATTGTTATTAAAAATTAAAATAAAAATTTTTTTAATTATTTGGTCGGAGTCGGAGTCGGAGCTTCGATATTTTGATTAGTCGGAGTCGGAGTCGAAATTTTTTGGTCCGACTTCGCAGCCCTGGACTGCAATATAAAGACTTACAATTTTTTTTAAGTACACTAAGGGAATATGTATTAAAATTTAATGGAACTGTGTTCATATTAAATTAATTTGTTTTTGAAACAGTTCTTGAAAAAATTTCATTCAACTTAAACTCAAATGTTTGTACAGTTCAATTAAAAACAAAAGTTTTTTTTCAAAACAATGTTTTTAAATATACTTTTATAGCAAATATTTATGGTTTAAAAACATTTGCTTAAAAATTATTTAAAAAAACCTTTAGACGCAAAAACATACATTTTAGAACATAATTTTAAGATATCGTTCTTAATTTAATAACAATAAAATTATACCGCCATCTTTTTCGATTCCATTTTATTATTTTTTTCGAGTTTTCAACGTCATATTCGTAATTAGCGATCTCCGGCACCTCTCGAATACCATATTTTAACTCCATTCGATGAAGTTTGCGTTTATTGTGGCTTAACATATTTAAATATTTAAAATATTAAAGTGAGAAATTAGTTTTTATTTCATCTAATGTTAATTATTTGTAAAACCAATTTAAAAAATATTTTCACACAATCAAATGTAAAATTGGGGTTTTTCTCAGCTTGGTCTCAATTATCTTGCAATTATTGTCAAGGTTCTACTGCACATAATTTCTCAATTGAAACTCAGATAGCGACGTATTTTTCATTATTGTAAAGAAATAAGAGAAAATTATAAAAAATAAATGAGTTTTTAGTTGAAAATTTAATACGCTTATTTTAAATTTTGTTTTGTAGAAACGCAAGGGTGTTTAATTTCTATTTTAAAATTTTTTGTTAAATTTTAAAGTATGATTTTATTTTCAGTGTAAATAATATAAAAAATATTCCAAAATAAATTTTTTTGTTTGTTTTTAAATGCATCTTCTTTTTCTCGATAGGTGGCATAAAAAAAGCAGTACTTTTCAACCGGTGTTTAACAGGATTTACATTAATTTGTAAAATGTATAAATTAAGCAAATATTATCAAAATTATCCTACACAGTATTCATTATATTTTGTTTGAACGCTATTCTATATTGTGTGAAATCTATTCGAGAACATTTAGAATTAAACGCTGAACTAATATAATAGATCGAATCACCTCGGCCATAGTTAGTTCTATGGTGCGGAATATGTAAGAAATTCCTTTGTCTAAAATGCCTTTCAGGGGCATATATTCTAAAAAGTTCAAAAAGAGCAGCGCAATCAATGTGGTTGCGAGTAAACAAGAAGGGCACATCTAGATGAATAATTTGGCACAAAATCCCAGTTTAGTAGTTTACCAATTACAAAATGAGTAAAACGTCTTTGTACTTTTTCAAGTCTTGCACTGTTTAATTCATTATATGGATCCATATAACACAGCCATATTCTAAGATTGATCTTATTAAAGAGATAAATAAAGCTTTAAGGGTGTATGGGTCATTGAATTCTTTTGTGTTGCGCCTTATAAATCCAATCATTTCAATAGACTTGTTGATAATGGTATCGTACTGGCTGGCAAACGTAAATGGAATTTTTAGGATGATATTTGCATTATCTCAGAAACTATTCCGAGAAATAATTTCATATTTTGTGTCAATAAAGTAGCTGATATATGTCCGGTGCCCGTGTCGGTAAATGTCCGACCTCTGCACCGAAAGAATTCTAGTTCTGGAACACCTTGGGCAGGCACAATGTACGAACGAAGACCGATTCGGGTACTCGTCAGTTTATTGTGTCCGAATATAGTCGCTCGTTTTTTAACACTTTATTGACCTAATATAGACTTACTACGGTATGTAGTACTTACTTATCGGGTATGTTTCGGGTACCTTAAAGTTAAGACTCAGGCCAGTTTCAACACTATCAGCTATTTTATTGACACAATATATCAATTTTTGCTCGGGTCCTGTTCGCTGAAGCTCATTTGCATTCGACTTAATATCAATGTGCGATTATTTTGTTTTCATAAACTTCACACTTTTTAGTTACTACTAGTAGCTTTTAAAAATAAAATTGAGTCCGATACTCTGGACTTTTGTGCCTGAGTAGTTTGGTACGTACACAAATTGTTTCTCGGGTATAAAAGCTAGGGCCATGAAATTTTGTACAAATGAGTTTTAGCCTAAATTAGGTAACAGCACAAAAAAATTAGAATTGTAGGTCAACTGCATCGCCTACCTGCCATACAAACCATATTTTTTTTTAATAAAAAAACCCGCATAAAATTGCTTATTTATGTTTTTAAACAGTAAATTTAGTTAATTTAACTTCACTTAAACGTCATGCTAAAAATATTTCAAATCGAATAACTTTCAGATATATCTCCTATAAAAAAAATTAACAAAATTAAAAAAAAGTTTTTTTAAAAAATGGTTGCTAATACAGAGTAAGGTCACAAATTGTCTAAAATTATGAATTCTATTTTATTTTTCTTTAAATTTAATAGTACCTACAAATTGTGTTGGAAATCAGTGCATTTTAGGGAAAAAATTTGATTTTTAAGACTTTTTTTAAATTAAGTGATTTTTCCTAATAACTGCTAGATGCAGCAGGTTTTTACAGAAACAGAAAGTAGAAGTACGATATTTTATGATAGTTATAGCCTTCAACTACAATAATGCTTAATTAGCTAGATATTTTCTACTAAATTTTACTGAAATTTTCATTACTTGAAAAATTTACAGTCATATTTCAACGATGTTTTATTTTTATTTTTAAAATTTTTTATTGTATTTTTTATTAAATTTATTGGCGATTAAGGCATAAAAAAGTCCAAACAACAAAACCTTGAAATATACTTTGTGCTCGAAGTTATTATAGTTGACTTCATTTTTTGGATATTATTGAGCTTATGTTTGTTAAAAAGTTTCAACTTTATCGAGTTTTGTATATTATATATTCATATTTGTATATATTCATATTTGTTTTGTTCAAAATTCTTTTTGAATTATTTTTATACAAGCCATAACATAATACGTTATGATACATACGTTACGATACAGATTTTTCCCTTCAAAGAAGTAAAAATTTTTTATAGTTTTATTTATTTAATTGAACTTAAAAATCATAAAAAGTGTAATTCAGGTCCGTAAAAATAGAAAACTGAAAAAATTTAATTAAACTTTGTATTTAACGAGTATTAAACGAGTATTTATTATACTTATAAAATTCCTACTTTTGTAAAAATTTTTCAACTTTTGTCATCATTTTTCTACTTTTGTTGCCATTCATCATGTTTGTTGCCATTTTTTCAAAATTCAAATTGAGATCAGCTCTCTGTACTCTCACAATATAAATTTTAAATTTTTTTTCTCTGTTATGAAGGTTTAAAAAAAATTTCAGTAACATTTTATTTTTCAGTCGCGATAGACCTTTTGGTGGAAATGCCCAAATGTCATCCTAAAATTAGAAAAGGGCACTGTCCGGTGTGAAGATATTTTGGTCCCAATAGAAAAAACAATGAAAGTGCATTTTAATACGAATACTTGTAGTTACAACCTTTACTAGTTTTATTAAGTTTGGTCCAATAGAAAAAAACTTAAGAGCGACTTTTTAAAAAATGCTGTAATTTTCAACGCTTTTGATCCCCGTAGCGGCGGAAAATTGTAACCAGACCTTATAAGACAAGTTAAGGTTGTCGTAATCTTATTAATATCCACTTTGATTTTTTTCCGATAAATTGGTACCAAAATATCTTGACACCTGCTGAAAAGGACTTGGTACTTGAAAAAATGCACTTTGAAAAATTGTTTTTTATGTTATTGACTTAAAAAAGTTTTTAATTTTGTTTGTATTGTAGTCTTTTTACAATAAATATCAACGCTAGTTGAATTCGTTGAAAACGTTTTTACGCCATAACTTCTGAACCCTTGAAGAACACACTCTCATATCTTTGGAAATGTAATGGCAAGTAAAAAAAAAATGAAAATAGCGAAAGTTAAAAAAAATTTTAGGGCCTGTTGTTGGCATTGTATTAAACTTTGAAATTAATAATGGCTGATGTAAGTGAAATTTATTCCAATGTATTATATTTTTCCCTCAAAATAAAATTTCTAATGATACCCTTTTTACGAAAATCGCATTTAATTTGACTGAGCTACGTTGTCTCAAAATAGACCATATTTTGGCCACATAAAATCTCAAAATCTCAAATTCCGGATTCGGTTTTCTAAACAATAAAGTAATCTAAGCACAAAATTTGAGCCAAAGCGGAGATGGTCAGTGCAACTGATATTACACTTCAATGTGAAATGGGCGACATAATGAAAACAATTTGTTTCTACTTTGACGTAATATGTTGAATGCAATTTTTTTTTTCATGTTGTTAAAAAATTGCTCGAAACATTTTTTAACAATTTGTATAAAAAATCATGCATTGATATTAAAGGCTTAAAGGGTTGAATTTAAAAACGTGACGATTTTCCAGTGTATAAATTGATTTTCATCAATATTTTGTACCCCATATTTGTAGGCACTGCTTGAATCATACAAATGCGACCTGCAACGTTTATATATCCATACGTTATACTACCCCATTAACACTGAGTTCGTACTACTGAATATTTTTTAATATAAACACTTTCAACTTTTATTTATATTAAAAAATACATTTTTTTGATACAACAGAATTTGTTGTATTCTTAAAGCTTGAAATGTCATTTCTAAGACTGCGTTCTTAGTGGAATCTTTGGCTGAAGCTGATTCATAAAGCAGCTTTTTCGAGCTTTTTTTGATCATTGTGAACGCTTATTCAACGCTTCACAAAGTAGCTTCTTGAACTTACTGGTGTTTATAGATCACGTTTTCTTCTTGTATGAGCAAGCGAGATGGAGATATAAGTGCTGAAAACTATTTAAAAAGTAGCTTTATGCTCGGAGTCAGCTTGCACTATAAACACTGAGGTTTTTCTATATGTTTATACACAAAGCATTTTTCAGCAAAACCTCTCATCTCTGCAAAAAAAACTAAAAACGCGGCCTTGGAAATGAAAGTTGAAGTTTTAAGAATAGAACAAACTTTATTTGATCAAAAACATTGATTTTTAATACTAATAAAAAATGAAAGTGTTAATATTAAAAAATATTCAGGCGTACAAGTTGAGTGCTGTTGGGGTAGTATATCCATCAACAAGTCGATTCCTGAAGATTTGTGCAACGTTGCCGGTTTCAGTCGCTTCAAGCGAACTCTCGTTTTCGTCGCTTCGAAGACTCAAAATATGCATGAGAAGTAAAACTGGAGAAGAAAGGCTCAATGGGTTAGCTCTTCTAAATGTTCACAGGGATGTGGAAGTGACCACGGAAGAAATTTTAACTGCACTAGCCAAAAAAAAAATTTTATTACTATATATTATATATTAGAAAAAAGGGAATACGTCTAAGCAAAAAAAAAAAATTAAAATCCCCCGAAATTTTTTTCTGGGTACGCGCCTGACTACAAGTATTATTATAAAAAGATTACTTTTATCATATTTCGATACAATTTTGCAACACAACTTGTATATTTATTACGTAGCTAAGTATTTCCAAAGAATGTTTGGAAAAGGCTTTAATTATTCTATTGTAGGTAAGCTTACTCCAAACACTATTTCATGAAGAACAGTTACACTGGCTGTAAATTGTCGTTGGCAGTTCTAATGAACGATTTTCAATTAACAGTGCTGCCAATTCACACTAGTCCATGCCTTGGTTTCGATACTAGCTGAGAAAAGATAAAAGTGAAGACACAAACCTAAATCAATGCTTAGAGTGCACTCGCATGATAGCAATATGATAGAAACTTCTGCACCACACCATGGCTATTAAACTTCCGGTTAGTGCTTACTTCCGTTTAGGTATTTAAATTTGAATTAAATTATTAGTGAATTATGAAGCAGTGTTATATTAAATTAGCGCAATCAAAGTGTACATATTCAAATGTGTAAGTACAGCCTAGAAATATATGAATGTATGCAATGAATTGTTGTTACAATTTACAAAGAACTAATTTGCATTAATGAAGTAAAATGTTATTATTGTTGTGCTTAATTTTTTTTTCTTTATTTATTTATAAAATAAGACGATATTTTACACTAATTTTCATCTACGAGAACTAATTAAATGCATGGAATTCCTTGAGAAATGTTTCCATGCGCTTGGTCACAGTTTGTGCTAGAATCGTCGATTCACAGCCGCAACCGTTTTCAATGCCATCAACGCAGGCACGCACTGAAATAAGATAAGTTTGTTCGGGCGCTAGATTTTGCAACAAGTGCGAGTGCTGCTGGCCGGATACAGCGATGCCGTTGTACTGTTCCAATGGCTTGCAAAGATTTTCCAATTGATATTGCACCGAAGGCTTTGTCATCGAACAGGTTGGCTGTGGCTTTAGAATGGGAAAATTCTTATTGCCGTTGTCTTGCTGCAGTAGCGCTTTATGCTCCATTTCCTGACGATACCTGCTGTAGATGCGTTGAGCTTTGGTATCATTATCTTCGATTTCATTATCACCGAGGTTTTTAGTGTGCTCTGTAGAGCTTTGATCCTTTGACGATTTGTCAATTTGATTTGCTTCTTGACCAATATTATCGCTCTTGCGTCTTAAACGTAAAGTGTTGATGTTAATGTAGGTTTCCTGTTGGCTTGTGGCGTTATCAGTGGTTTTAGCTGCGGCTTTTTTTTTGTAGACATGGTTTTTCGGCAACTCGGGGATGCGTCTAACAAGGGAAAGGGGTAGGGAAAGCAATGTAGACGTGTATTTATTGATCTTGAAGATGGAATTAACTTACGACACATAAATAAGATTTGGTAATGCTTCATCGTGCGTGATCTGCTCCTTGTTGTAGTAGTTTTCATCCTCGGGCACGGGCCCACTTGTAACGAGCTCGGTTTGAGTACACTGACAAACATCCAGTGTGTTCCTTGCTTTTGTCTGAGTTGGATAGTTTTTTATCTTCTCGGTGGCATCTGTAAGACGAGAAAATACATAGTTTTGTTTATAATTAGCTATAATTACTTACATTCTAATTTGATTAATTAGAATTTTAAAGAAACTATGTAAAAGTGGTTTAAAAAAAAAATTACGATACAGTCATTAAGGTAAATAAAAAAAAGAGATTTTTGTTCTATAATTAAGAGAATATATATTTTTTTTATATTCATATTATATTCATATAAAAAAATAAAATCTTTTGTTTAGAACTATATTTGAGCTTTATGTCAAATAAGTTCAAGAAACAACGGGTTGCAACAACAAGTTTCTTACAGAACCAACCACCAAGCAGACTAGACACTGCTGTTTCGCTGATCGTTACATCAACTCTTCTTCACGTCTTCTATGTTTTTATACCAAAAACTGTTGAAGACCAGATTGATTCGTGATAAAGAAGTTTGCATAAGCCACAGAAGACTGCTGAAAAATTGATGTAGTGATCAGCGAAACAGCTGTGTCTAGCCGCACTACTTATATTCCATTAATTACTCAATTTGTGTCAATAAAAGGCATAGCTTTTTGCAACCGTGGTAATAAAGTAATAAGCCGCAATGTCTGTTTTTCAAATACGTAACGGTTTTTTACCTTTTTTGTTTTGTTTATGTAAAAATTTAGTACGACTGTGAACGCACTTCGTAGTAGCAGCATATTCGTATAGACGCAGTGGAAGAAATTAAATTTTTGAGAGGAAATAACAACAAAATAAAATATTTTCTTTTCATAATTGTAAAATAAGTCAGTCATAATAAGTCAACGTGGAACTTAAAAAATGCAACTTACTTAACCGATCAAGAAAAAATTCAACTAAAATTTTTTTAAAAAGCACGGGTTTCCAATCGGGAAATTAGCCGAAAATTTTGCGTTCTGATAAAGTTGTAAGAAATTATTTAAAAAATGGAGCTCATTATGGAATAAAGAAACCAACAAAAGGTTATCAAAAGCAGCACAAATACATTCTAAATTATGTTTACCAGTAACAAAAAAACATATTGCCCATGTTCTTCGCACAACACCAAATGTTGTTTGGAAGAAGCCAGCGCGCAAAACCAACGCTTAAAGAACACCATAAAAAGGCACGCTTAAATTTTGCTAAAAAACATACGCACTGGACTTCCGAGAATAATTTTTTCCGACGAAAAAAAAAATTTAATTTGGATGGCCCAGACTGTTACAGTTGCTATTGGCATGATATTCGCAATGCAAGTCTGATGGTCTGATGGTCTGGGCCGCCTTTGCCAATGAAGGAAAGTCAACCTTGAGTTTTGTTCCTCCCCGAATGAACTCGGAAATGTACATTGACATATTAGACGATGTCCTTATTCAATTTATAGAGGATAAAATGGACGACAGTGTCATTTTTCAACAGAACAATGCGTCCATTCATGTCTCTAAGATATCCATGGCTTGGTTTTAGCAGCGATAAATTAAAATTTTAGAATGGTCTGCATGTAGCCCCGATCTAAACCCTATAGAAAATCTATGGGGCATTATGGCACGTTAAGTTTACACCGAAAAAGCGAAAGGAACACCATTTTCTACTGTTACATAATTGAAATTTAAAATTCAAGAAGTTTGGACTTCAATTCAAGGAACCATTCTACAAAACCTTATCAATTCAATGCCTAATAGGATATTTGAGGTGATCTAAAAAAATGGGGGCATACTAATTACTAAATTTTTTTAATTTAAGATTTAATTAAAGTGCATCTAAACGAATACGCCAATTGTTTCAAACGTTATGTATTAAGTTAATAAAAAAAAAATATATAATAATGCTAACAAGAAGTTTTTTGTCATTATTTTGCAAAATAAATATTTTTCTTTAACATAAATAAAAAAAAAAAATGGTTTAAAATATATTTTATGTGTATTTTATTTAAAGTTTTTAAAAAAATTTATATTGCGTCTAAACGAATATTCCTCAGTGTAGTCTGCTTCGTTGCAACCTGTTGCTTCACGATCTTATTTGGCATAGAGCTCAAATATAATTCTAAATTAAAATGACATATTTTTATAATAGATTTATAAAATACTAGCTGCAATCCGTTGTTGCCACAAAAAATTATGGAAATATCGTTTAAAAAGGAAAAGACTTATCATGTTTAGTTGAAAATAAATGCTAATCAATTCCACTCAAATGCATGTATTTACGACGAAAAATAAATTTTCTTTGCGCACAATTACTTTTATTTTGTCGGTCACGCCCAATATTTTTTCTCGCGCAAGTGCAAGCAATAAGTAGAAAAAGTTTGAATAGTAAGTTCGTACCGAGTTTCATTGATGTATGACTTATTGGCTAAAAGTTATACCGAAAATTTGTTTGAAAAAATGCCACGCCCCCTTGTTCTACCCTCATTAAATGCTACCAATAAGACTGCACAGGTAAATTGTGGTCGAATACCGAATTCCAAAGATGTGCGACCTAGAACTCCAAAGTTATTCGATATTGCAAATTTTGGTTGCATGGGAGGTGTCACTCCCCCTTGTCCAATGCCCAAAAATTTTAGCAGGGGAACGGCACGTATAAGTTGTATTCGAATACCGAACTCCAAGGTTTTGCGACCTATAATTTCAAAGCTATTCGATTTCGCAAATTGGGGTTACATAAGAGATGCCACTCCCCCGTTTTCAATGCCCATTCAATTTTATCAGGGGAGCGACACGTGTAAGTTGTGGTCGAATACGGAATTCTGACGCTGTGCGATCTATGATTCTAAAGCTATTCGATATTGCAAACTCGGGTGTTATGGGAGTTGACACGCCCATTTTACAATGCCCATAAAATTTTATCAGGTTCACAGTGTAATGAGTGCGGCCATTATTCATAATTTTTTTTTAAAAGTACAGAAAAAAGCATATACGTCGAGAGAGAATACATAAATTTAGTTGAATCCAAAATATTTTTCCAAAATTTGTATGTTTGTAGACACACGACACCATGAAAGTTGGGATTTCCAAAGTTAACTTATGCTAGTCAGAGAAACTTACTTACATATACGTATTTTAAGAATTTTCTTAATTAATTGTTAAAATAAGTATGCACAACTTGTATAAGAAAAAAAGAAGATGAAATTGTATCTGTCTGTAAAAATATTTTTTTGTTGTTTTTTACGTACCATTCTCGTGATACCGGTACTTTTATAAAGTGGTCTCTGACAAATAAAATAACCAAAATTTTAGCAACTTTAGAAATGATTAAAAAAAAAATGCAAAATACCTCTGCAATTTTTTAATATGTTATTTTAATAAGTATAAATAATTGTATGAAAGGAAAGTTTGATCTGTTGAAAGAAAAGTTTTTTGAAGAAAATTGAAAGAAAGTGTCTTTACAAACATTGATTTTTTTAGTGATAACTTTAATGCTTTTTCTTTAAGTCTTGCTGTGCTAAATACACGTTATTTATTTTTCATGGTCCCGGAAGTAATTTTATCGGAATAACTCTTTTTTTTAACCAAAAAGTGAAAAATTTCGCCAACTTCGAAATTGATTAAAAAAAAAAAACACGAAATAGTACTTTTCCAATTTATTTTATTTCTTATTTCTGGAAGTATGAAAAACCTTTTACAAGAAGAATAAGCAGGATATAAGTGCATTTCTTAAAAAAAAAACTGTTTTTTGTAGAAGTATCTTTTCAGTAAATTTTCGAAGTTTTGTCAAAAGAATTACAGCCATAACATACAAATTGTTGAAGTTTATTATTAAAGTAAACACACTAACATTATAAATTTAAAAAATTTAGAATTATCAAAAAAATCTCTATCTAAGCATCTTGTTCTGGGATGCTCTTTTAAGGAATTAAGCCACCTTACCGACTTAGGTTATATGAGGGGTTATATGTTGTCGGCCGATTTGGTTCATTTTAACACAAATTAGTTGTTACAATATAACAAGGTGTATCGAATTGTATTCCTCCGGGACGATTTTTTGGGGATATATGCAACCTTACCGATTTCGGTTATATGAGGGGTAGGCGTATTAGTCGGTTGGGAATTTTCCGGTATCGAGTATTTTATATTTGATACTCAAAAAATACTCGTTATCGATACTCAATACCGAAAAAGACTTGATACTTGATAAGGAAAACAAACGCTTTTGAAATTTCAGTTTTTGCGCACCTTTTTTGTTTTTTTATATCCTCCTAGGTGTCGCTGTGGTCAATTTTTATCGGTTTATAAATATAATTTTTTGTCAAAAATCGACCACAGCGCCACCTAAGAATCTAAAAAAACAAAAAATTTCGGAGGACCACACGAACGCATGTTGTGAATATAAGGTGGATAGCTTCAGTGGTTCAGCAGTGATGGTTAAAAAAAACAAACGCACCAACGTTAAGATTTTACCTTGAATTTTGTGAATTTTTTTCTTTAGAACTTTTTTACGACACATTTTTGTATAAAAACGTATAAATGTGAGACCGGTTTTATGTTGAATCGGGTACGAGGATTTCATTTCAGTTTTGCTCTAGCTGTGCACGTTTATAAATAAAATTTTTCTTTAAAAAATTCCTAAAGAAAACATTCAGAAAATTGATAATGTAATAGGGTAAAGTGCACCCCTATTTCCCCGTTTTTAATAACTTTTTATGCCCGATTCGAAAATCGCCGAGGCAAAATTCTTTTGTCAAATGAAAAAGGTAGGCTTCGACATAGTGTATTGATGAATACACGATGATACCTTTAGTATTGCTGACTCCTACAAATCCCTAACTTTCGTTCAAGATGAAGACAAAGAACTGTCGAGGGTTGCAAATCGATCCAGCCTAGTATATAGGCTATCTATATAATATAATATATTATAATACTTAAGTATAATTAACTGCTCTTACATTAAAGACAATTAATAAGAACTAAAAGTAAGGTATTTTCCAATAATATATGCACTTAAGTATAAAAATATAAGTCAAACAAACCAAATGACGAAGCCTCCCTTCCTGTGTCTAAGCCTCCCTGAAGACTGACGAAGGCTCCCTTAATGTGGGAGGTTTCGACATTTTATTGAAATTATGTTTTTTCTCACAGTTTAGAAAATAACAAAACTATTGAGTTCTTGGTAATTTTTAAACGTAGCCGCATATATTTGCTTTGAAAACAATCTGTCCCATTGCATTTAGGAGAAAAAATTTTTTTTTTTAGAGTGTTGAAGCCTCCCCCTTCTACCCTACTCTTAAGTGATGCGTGATTTGAGTTGCCACATGTAAAATTATTGTGTAAACTGTTGCTGTGTGCTGCACGATTGTCATCACGGGTAGGTCGTGGTTACATGAAGAGAAAATTCCCTCTTGCGAACATATTTTAAACCATTTAGGTGTAAAATAAAAAAATTTATTTTCGTCAGAATAAAAAAAACAGCCGAATAAACAAATAGCCAAATGAAAAATAGAATCGCGAAATTGCCAAAAACTGACTGCGAGAAAAAAAAGCCACTTATGGCTATAAATAGCCAAAACGGTAACACTGCTTATATGTTCTTTTAATTGCAATATTTAATTGAATTTATGAAATCACTTTATTTCCTGCAAATATTTTTTACAGATAGTACGCTCAAAAAAAAAAAAAAAGAAGAAGCTTTGCCAGTTGCAGTGTTGCAAGCTTTTAATAGCTTTAAAGTGCTTTCATACTTTTTTATAAATTAAGTCGAACATTTTTTAGTAAAAAATAATTTTGAAAATGGAAAATCTACAAAAAATCTACCAGATATGAAAATTTACTAAAAATCTACTAGCGACTTGAAGAAATCTACTAAATCTATCAATCCAGCAGTGAATCTACTGAAAATGGTCACCCTTATTTACAGTTTGATTTTATGAAGTTTATCAAAGCGTTAGTAAGTGCATCATCAGATGATACCGTATCCTGAATTGTTAGCTCAAGCTCAATTGCCTTAGCCGATTGTTTGCCTAGTTCAATGCTCCATTGATCAAATGAATTAATATCCCATATTTTACCTTGATAAACTATTTTTTATTCGTTCATAGCTGAAAACAATTTAATTTTATCGAATCGCTTACGAAATTACTTTGGTTCTTAGAAAAGTGTCGAGTATAAAAGTATCGAGTAAAAAACATCGAGAATCGAAGTATAATCGATACCAAAGTATTCGATATCAAAATTGCTCTGGGATTAATTTTTGGGGGAAATATGCTACCTTACCGATTTCGGTTATATGAGTGGTGGGCGTATTAGTCGTCCGATTTGATTTGTTTTCACACAAAGTAGTTGTTGCTATAAAACAACTAAGTGCACAAATTTTATTGCTCTGGGATACTTTTTTGGGGAAATATAACAACTTACCGATTTATGTTACATAAAAGGTCGTATTAGTTGGCCGATTTGCTTAATTTTAGCACCAAGTAGTTTTTGTTAGTAAAGAACTTGGTGCACAAGATTGTATATCTCTGGGATAATTTTTTGCTGAAATATACCACTTTACCTAGTTCGGTTATATGGGAGGTGGGCGTACCAATCATTTAATTTACTCGCACTTTTGTGAGAATAATTCTCTAATCAAAAAACGTATTTGCAGAAAATTTTGTGATTCTACGACAACTCTTTCTATTTATGGCCGCTCGCTATATGGGATCGTTACACTGTGCGGCACGTGTAAGTTGTGGTCGAATACCGAATTCCGATGCTGTGCGACCAATAATTTCAAAGCTATTAGATATCGCAAACTTGGGTTGTATGGAAGGTGACACGCCCTCTTTTCCAACGCCCATACAATTTTTTCAGGGGAACAGCTCGTCTAAGCTTTGCGCATAGTCTGTTGCAAACCACCTTTATGTTGATCAAATAGAGTTTAACAAGAGAGAGCCTTTTTTTCGCTGAGGAGAAGAATAAAGAAATTGTATGGTTATGCTCTTTTAATTTTCATTAAATATTTAAAAAATTATTAGAAAATTTGTATTGCCTGTATCCCAACTGGGTACCATAGCTATCCAATAGAAAAATAATTATTAAAATAGCGCCTCCCGTTCTCAAGCTTTGTGGTCCCGAACCACTGTTGCCAGATCAGCGGATTTTCCGCCAAAACAGCAGACTTTAATGTCGCTTGGCGGGATAAATTATCAAAAATTCACTGGCGGAATTTTTGGCGGATTTTTACTTAATGTTTATTAAAATTTGCTTAATTATAATTAATTTTGAAGTTGATTGAGCACTTCTCCGTTAACAATGATTTAAAAGAAGTAAATGAAAATATTTTGCCTTTTTTGAAAATTTGTGGGTTTATCGATGGATATCGAAAATATTATATCAGTACCAAAAAATTAACCTCTTAGAATAGAATAATGTATCTAATACAAATGATTTTTAAGTTGAAGTACTTGATTATAAGGATACAGCTGGAGATTTAATTTTGACGCTGATATTGAACGAGCGCTTAGCCAGCTCAATATTTGTGAAGTACAGAATAAGAAATCGATTGCAAATCGACACAGTTAATTGAATTTTTAGTATAAAGTAAGTTGTTCTTGTATGTGTCTTTAAAAAGAAAATTGTTAATACTCATTTAAATTTTCAAGATACAGCTTAAGAAGGTGTCAGAAGTGATGCCACGATTATAATATACCCCGATCATATCTAATGTTAATTGGGTTGAATGCAATCTATATAAACAAGAACATTTATTAACTATCGATTGATGTAAATTAGTATATACTTTTTGTTGTTTTAATTGGAATTTGCATCGATATTTTTTGTTATTTTTTTACATTATTATAAATATGTAGCTATATTAATATATTGTTATAAATTATGTTAATAACATTTTTAAAAAACTAATTAGCGGATTTTTTTGGTAAATTTTGTGGACTTTGATCAGCACTAGCTCGCAGCACTGTCCTAAATATACATGATTACACTTTAAAATAATAGTATAGATAAATACATAATTTTTGTATTGCATCGAAAAAATATCAATCAAAAATAATTTTTTTTGCTTTATCAAGTAACCAAAAAAATACATTTTTATTTTTGATTGAAATATTATCGATAAAAAAATAATTGTGTTAAAGTGATTTTTATCTTAAAAATCATGAACAAAATTGTGTCAAAAATGGTATCTTTTAATTCCCTGGCCTCACATCGCTATATTTAAAAGTAAATTACAACATCTTTTTAAGCATGATATTTTAATATGTGAAGTACAATATAACAGTCTTTTCGGTCATTGGAATTTTTCTTTAGGTCAAGAAAATAGTTCTTTGATTCCATGAATTGGGTTTTTTCAATTTAAAAATCGATGTGATGTAAATTAATTTAAAGATCACGATCTTTGGAAGTAAGAAAAAATTCTACTGTTTGAAGAAAATATGTTCTTTCTACTACGCTCAAATTGAGACAAATGAGTTATATAAAATGAATTTTTTTAAAGTGAATTTGTTCTATAAGCCATTGAATTTGTTTTTTGATCCAATGAGGCTGTTAAGACATGCCTCAAATGAGGCTACTCACTTACCTCATTTTGACGTCTACAGGCAAAGGGAAAAGCGGGACATGTTACATGAGGCAAGAATTTTTAAAATTTTAAAAATTATGCGACTCATTTTTAAATTTTTGCTCTTTTTAGTTTTTTTTGGCGCGAATTAGTTTTGTTTGTTCATTATTGTTCGCAAATGAATATTCTTTCAATTGTGAAAATTTGAGCGTTTAATAATTAAAAAAAAAAAACAAAAAGAAACAATAAACGCCAAAATGATGCAGCCTCAAAGTGAGGCAATAATTTGAGTGTGAACACCTGATAGCTAACTTATGTCAAAATGAGTCAAGTCTGAACAGCCTCAATGAATTCGAAATTATGTTCATGTGAAATCACAGATTTTCAATGAATGTAAAAAACTTCATTCTTTGGATTTAAGAACAATGCAATTGCCTATAAATCGCCGAATTTGGCAACACACTTCAAGTTAAAAATACATGAATGTCATCCTCAAATGCGTGTAAAAGCGGTAGATATATTGAAAATATATTTTATGTCCGTTGCTAATTTTTCACAACTTTGGATATCTTTAAATATTTTTACACATTTTTGTCCATTATCTTTGCAGATGTTGGGAAATTTCTGCAATTCTTATCTGTGAAATCTAGTGGTTTGTTCAAGTCTATTGTTTAACTAAACCCTCTCATTTTGCAAACTTTCTTACTCTGTTGCTGTGGAGTTGCGATTTCGTAAGAGATTATGTATTGCTTAATCTGACCATTGGGATTTTTGGGTGGCCACCAATGCACCATCTGTAAGAGAAAAATAAATACCATTACAAAGGTACTCTCTTCGACTTGAGCGCTACTTGCAAGTAAAAAACTTACAATTTCCGTTGCCGACACTGAGTTGAAGTACATTTTGGCTACCGGACCCGGTTTACTTGGCAATGTTGTGAAATACTGTATCTTGGAGTAGGCATCGATCTGCATATGATAGTCCGTGCGCGTCAGGGTCTTGACAAAGTAAGCATACTGTGTGTAGGGCTTTAAGTTGGAAATAATGTGACGCACATTCTGATAGGGTGTAATATCCATGCGCCAACTGTGACGAAGGGAAAGAATAAAGAAAATTAGCTTAGAAAATTAATTTTTGAGCAGAAATTACACCTACTTGTCATGACCACATCCATGACGTCCATCATACATGGTAACATTGGGCAGAGGTGCCTCTTTATAATGATGCAAATAGCCGATGAGCACGACCAAATCATCTGGTGACATGGGATCCACTTTGATAAGCGCTGCAGTAGCATTAAAATCCTCGACTGAGGCGTTAAGTTGACGCACGGAGCTGCCGCCTGTTTAAGGATCATTTAGTAATGGGATATGTTATCATTTCTGGTATAGAAAAAACGATTATGCATTACTCACATATTACTCGCTCGCCATTTGAATTCGGTGAAACATCTACAATGGATATCTTCGTGACATTCTTCAACGATGTTTCCAGCTGCATTATTTTTTCATGACAGAGACGTGGATTGAGATGAAAATATAGGCGACCCTTGAGTATGGCAACCTTTTGATTGGCTGCCCATATTTGTTCCAAATGATGATTATCCACAATATAAAGAGCGTATCTGAAAGAGTTAAAGAGGAGTATTTCAATACAATATTATGTCATGAGTCGATATTTAAGATAAAAGAATCCCTATTAAAATGTGTGAGTAAAACTACATCAAATATTTGGGAACATGTCATAAATTCAAAGCTTCATCAAAAAGTTATAAGATAAGATTTTTTCTTTCAACAACTGGCATATTTTGCCTGCCATACCTTCTTTGTAGTTACAATAGTTTATCCAAATTTGCCTTGAAAATATCTTAACAAGTAAATTTTTCAGAAATCGTAAAATAGTCCGCTTTATGAAAATAACCGCAGTTTCCCTGTGGACCGTGTATGGATGCATAATAATCTCAAGAAATTTGGGGTCTTTAATCAACATTTTTACATTTGAATCGCCGGAGAATCTATTTGAATCTATTTTAACTTATTTGTTTGAGTGATATAGTGGTCTAAAGTTCTTAAAGCAATGACTGTCAAGTGACGGCAATGAGTAGCAAGAATAACGGACGTAAGCATGATCGATCGCATTACTTCAACTGCAGACCTAAATTTCACATTGAGGCTGTCTACAATCCCCAAATTATATCCAAATTGAGTCCAGGACAAGACTGAATCGGCTCTTCCATTAAGAGACCGATCTCTCTCTGTAGGAGTATTATTACTTAACGCCATTAGCATTCTCTGTATTAAATCTTCCAAGGCATAATTGGACATTCGACTAAGTATTTTACATTCAAAACAACTAAGTATAATTAACAAATTGATTTCAAACGATAAGCAAGATTTGAAATATTTGTCGGTGATGACATTGATGACAGACATTGATGACAATGCATAACGTAAGCGAGATGTGCTTTTGTCTCATTGTTAACGCAACAGTTTTGCTTCATTCGACTGTGTATCAATCGCATCGTGTTTTCTAACAAGACGTTTCGCGTTAAAGTGTATTCGTGAACATTTTTGTTGTAAATGTTTGAATCTGGAAAAAATGAATTGCAATCTGAGTTTAATTAGAATTAAATTAAATGCTTAAATGCAAAACAAAAATGAAAAAAAAACATTAAGTTTTTATAATGAAATTCTTGTGAAAATAATTTGTGCCGTTATGTGCTTTCGTTTCTTTCTTCTCGGTGTTCCTTCTACATAAAGGGGAACTTTGTTAAATATTTTGTGCTCTCTTATGCTTGTGCGCCGCTAGCAGCACACCTACTCGCATTATCACTTACTGTGTAAGATAGAAGTCATCAGTGTCTTAACGGCTATGTCCGACTTAACGGCATTTAGCATCGGATTAAGTTATCGAGACTGTGCAGCTCTTTTTAAACTTACACAAAACTACTTAGTCTCTTTCATTATACTCCTGATTGCAGAATCGGAACCGTTCTGCGATTTTAGTAAAAGCCTTCCTTAAGATTATTTAAAAACAATTGCCTTATAAAATCGGACCTTATTGCTAGAAATGCAAAATGCCTTGACTTTAACTCAAGACTTTGAAATTCCAGGCAATTCTAGACTTCTCCAATCTAAGACTATGGTAGTTGTAATTGAAGACCTTATGTCAAAAAATTGAGCTACAAAAAATAGAATACCACGGTACAGAACAAAAGCCAAGTCAATTTCACTTTAACTGTCTGACCAGAGCTTTTGCATACATATGAGAAAGAGGGTTTCACGTAGTGAAGTTTTCTAAAATATGCATGTCAACAGAAAAAATTTAACAACAAAAAACTGATTGAATAGGTTTTAGCTCCAGTCAGACAGAAAAATAAACTATTTTCAGAATCCGAAGTGTTAGATCTATAAGAGGCACCGTCAAACGATATATGTATATCTATCCATGCTTCAAAATTAAATAATTCATGCAAACTCATCAGAGTAAGTTAAGTCACTTACTTGTCATCGATGAGTTCATCACCTCCTATGGTATCTAAGCTATGTAGAAAATTTAACGAAACCAATTGCGGAGAGCGCATAATCTTCAGATAGCCAGTGATTTCTTTAAGGCCAGTTAGAGCACGTTCCAGATCCGTTATAATGTGAGCTATATTGAAAAACAAAATTAAAATTACAAATAGTTTTATAATACAAGCAACTATGAATGCTGACTTTTAAATTCCTTTAATTCAACAATCAGCGAACCGCGAATGGATGAGCAATCTTTAAGACTGTTCAGATCTTCTGCAGTATTAATGATGAATTTACCGCTACAAAGTGGACTGCAAGTGGGGGAACCGTTTGCATCATAAACCATTTGGTAGTTCGTTGGACAGCGCTCTGAGCAGACGCCCGCATAGGGAATGAGTTGATGCTGGCGGCAAAAGTCATAGGGCACGCACTCGATCTTATTGAGCTGGAAATTAAAGATTTACGATTAAAGAATTTCAGATTAAAGTTTGAAGATTAAAGAATAAAGATTAAATATTAAAGATTAAAGATAGAAGATTAAAGATAGAAGATTAAAGATTAAAGACCAAAGATTAAAGGTTACAAATTAAAGATTAAAGATTTAAAATCTAAGACGGATAGTGTAAGAGTTTAGTTTAAAGGTTAAACAAAGAGTTAGCAGACAAGAGTTAAAGTGTAGAAATTTTAAAATTTAGAGTAAAATAATGAAAAGATTCGGCTAAAGGTTAAGGTACAGTTGGTTTAGGCTAAATAGTGAAGAGATGAAAGAAGGGTTAAAGTTAAGATGAAACCCTAGAATTCTAAAAATAAACGTTTACCCTTAAATACTAATCTTCGCCTGTGAAGCTAATTTTATAAAAAAATAAATTTTTTCCTTGTTAATAGTTCTATTTATTAAAACAAAAAAAATAAGGACTTTGTCATAAAATGTTGTTTTTTAAAAAACGAATGATATTATATTTTAGATTTCTAAAATATATAGGTATCTCAACTATGTATATATAAAAAGGATGTATGTATGTTAAGCCGGATCGATTTGTATGGAGAAAAAAAAGTCAACCGGACACTGACTTAAAAGTTAGAGGGGCTTTTAAAAACTATTTCGGCATAATTTTTTTTTGGATCGGAAAGATTCTTATGGAGCAGTTTTAATTCTCCTGAACCCCTTTTTTGCCAAAAAAATGATTTTTTTGCATGTACATTTTTTTTCTTCAGAATGCACAATAACGATTTTAATCGTACACAAATTTTGGCAAAAAAAATTGTGCTATTTTTTTTTTTACAAACTCTTTTGAGACCCCAAATAATCTATATTTCGTTATTTTCGAAAAGGTGGTTTTAAACACCTATAAAATATGCATTTTTCATGACATTCACATGAATTTTCGCTTACTGAAGAGGTATTGAGCTCGTCTTTCAATTGATGTATCGTATAGTGGTGTGGATTTTGAAAGTTTTTTCGATGCTATTTTTGAAGCAATATTGTGTGTATTTCAAAGGCCAGATGGCGCCTTAGAACAAGAGTTTTCATAAATCCTGAATTTTGTACTAGAGTGCCCTCTGGTGGACACTTTACTCAAAAACTGTTGCCGAGATTTGATATTGCGTGCACTCTAACAAAAATTCACTTGAATCAAATACAATAATTGGTGACACTGATTGCCTACATTCCCATACATTCCCAACAAATCCCATAGAGCAAAAGTATAAATATTTCACGCTAGAAATGCGTGAATCCTCTCAACTCAGGCTCGTAGCCAGAATTTACCCAAAAGGTAAATTACCCAAGATTAAAAACAAGTATCGACAGTTTTTGATATGGATAAATTAAAAAAGGTATTTTTTATATATGTATACATTATATGTTTGCTCAAATTGTAAAAATTGTCAAAAATATTCGATTTGATATAAAACTAAAATCTATAATATTTCGTGTCGATTGATAAACTTTTAGAACTCGCTCAAGAGTCCAATAAATGGAGCAGCGTTTTACAAGAGTTTTACCTAATATTTGATCAAAAAAGTAACAAAATCATCTCTTGAAGTAAATTTTTTTAAATAACTGGTTTGAATTTCGTTTTTAATGAAGATATATCCAGATGCCTTCTGATGAAGGTTCACTTAGACAAATACTGGTTTTTAGTTTATAATGTAATTGTTTTTTAAAATGAGTTACAAAAAAAATATCGCATGAAAAGTACCGGAGTTGTGATATTTTACTTTTTGAAAAAATGTTATTTTCTTTCTTTCTGGTTTCAATAAAAAAATCGTAAAAATCAAAATTTGAAAAAAATGCAATGAAATGCTGTTGAAATATTTTCTGAAACCACACTTAATACAAATTTAAAAAATTGTGTGATTCCGTTGTATACTCAAAAAATGCAAGGCTCTATGAAATAAGGCCCCATTAAATAAGGCCCTAAACTACTAATGAAATAAGGCCCCAAATAATTCCTTACAAAACAACAACACAAATAATTGGGATGTTATTTCCTATTTTGGGGCTTTATTTCATTTTTGAAAAATGGGGCTTTATTTCATAATGAAATAAGGCCCCAAGAGTAAAATGAAATAAGGACCCAAAAATTATTGTAGGGTCACTAAAATAATTGTGTTATTTAGATTTTCGTGGCACTATTTAATTTTTAAATTAGGTTTTTATTCCATTGTAAAATGGCTACCAAAAATTTCAACCCTCCTTGAGGGTCAGACTTGGATACGGTTGTTATAACAATTTTTCAATTTTTGTTAATTAAAATCAATTAAAAATTTCTCAATTGAAAAAATTTTCAAAAATACATTAACAGCCTATTCTACTATTCTGGCAAATTAACAAATTGTTAAACAGTATTTTTAATATTGCTATGTGTTTTTTTATTTCAAAACAAAATTTGAAGCTCAAAAATAAAAAATTTGGATAAAAACTGTCAACTGCTTTTCAGTTATTGACAATTTCATTAACAAATTTTGTTTTTTGAGCTTAAAGCTCAAAGCTCATTTTGTATTAAAAACAACAAACACATTGAAATATTCAAAAAACTGGTTAACAATTTGTTAATTTGCCAGAATAGGGCATAATAAAAAATTAAAAAATTAAATGAATTGTGAAAAATTTCGTGGTAAAAGAAGGACCAGTGAACTTCTGTCATCGATCGAAAAATGATATATAGTAAAAAATCCACTTATAAAACTATAACAAAATATGAATGTCGGCAAGAGTTAACCTTTTGTCGGAAGGAAAATTTTGCGACGTTCGCACTTCACAAGATCTCTTAGGAGTAGGAAAACGACTCTTTGAACTTAAATTGGACTCTATTGAAATTAAACTTTAGGCACAAGATATAAGAGAACTAACAAAGTTTTCTTTATAATTACATATTTGTAAATTAAGATAGATTTACAAAACTATAATTACCCTGCAGTGTAATCAACTAGATTTATACCAGTCAACAACTAGTTGGAAATATCCAACATCTAGTTCGATTTATGTCCTATTCTCATAGAACCGACTGGTATTTTTTACGTGGTGATGTCATTGGAAAAGACAATTGTCTTACTATAGATAAGGTTTTAACTAGTTAACAACTCATTTTTTATGTGAAGTAAAGTTCTAGTTGGGTTGTGACTAGTTTTTAACCAATATAGTAATTATCGAATTAAAACTAGTTCATAGGTTCATATTTTTTCAATAGTTCATAGGTTCAAAGAACATATATTTTTACAACAAAATATTAGCTAAAGGCTAAAGTTAAAGCTATTTGATGAAATACCATGTTTATGGTATACTACATGTTTTTAAATTAGTTTTTATATGTTTTAATTTGTTTATTATTAGTTTGTTCCAATGGGGTACCCAGCTCCAACTGGTTTTGGAACTGGTTGATTTTGATAATATGTAGTATAGTTTGATTTTGGCTAGTTTTACAACTGGTTTAATGTGACTTGACAAAAACTAGTTGGGTTTAAACTACTTTTGCAACTTGTAAATCGTCACAAAATATAAACTAGTTTGTTTTGACTAGTATAAATACTACTCATGTTTTAATGCTGACTAGTCTTACACTGCAGGGTATATCATCATATCAAACGATTTGGATTACAAATATATAAAAAAATTTCGTACAGGGGAAATGGATTCTTGAAGATATTAATTCATTCATGTTTACAAATAAATATAATAGCAATTAAAGGGTGTTTTTATTTATTGTGGGGTCATTCTTCATAAATTTTGGGGTGCTATTTCCTTAATATTACGGTTTGATTCCGTTTTAAGATTTGAGGCCTTTTATTTTGGGGTGCATTTTTGCAGTTTATTTCGGGCATAGTTGAAGAATAGTGAAAACTCAAATTTTACAATTTTACAATTTTACATTTCATTTTAAATTTCAGGCCACTTACAAGTGGTTTGGAAGTCTTAGGGTTCCAAAATTGTAAAAATTGGCCTGAAAAACTTGTGATAATTTTTTCTTTTCATACAAAACTAATAAGTATCAAAAAAAAGGCTATTCTGTTACCTATTCAACGAGCCATTTATCATAAAAATCCATGAATTACTTTTAAAGATATATTATTTTACGTATTATGCACTGCTTACACAAATTATGTTTCATTATAAAGAGAATTATATCCAAAAGTACTGTAGACAGAGTAGCCGGTGTTTGACTTACTGAGGGTTCTAATCGCAGCGGCCGAAGGCCTCCTATTAAAAAGATAATTAGTTTGGACTTCCAGCAACATGTATATATTCATATATAGAAAAACAAATTTTCAAATTTGGAACCACGAGTTATATTTCGTATTTCTTAAAGTACTCAAAGGATTTCATTTATTGATATTTCATTTAATAGATCACTTTTAAACTTTTAAAAAGCAAACATTTTTTGTACATTTTATTTCACATTAAAAAAATTTGGTCGTTTTCATATACATACTTGAAATGGTAATTTTTTGCAACTTTGAACCCCTATAACTTCTAAACCACTTAAGAGAAATTTTTTCAGAAATGGACTTGGAAGGCTTTAAAACATATGACTTAAAATTTTATAATTCGAGTTTTCATTATTCTTCAATTGTTTCTTTATTTCATAAGAACTTGTTCCATAATGAAGTATAGCCCCAATTTTGGGGCCTTATTTTATTTTAGGTTGGGGTTTTATTTCGTAGGGTGTTATTTCATAATGAAATAAAGCCCCATATTTGGTCGGGGTCGTCCATAAACTACGTTACTGATTTTCCGGTTTTTTTTACCCCCCTCCCCCTGCGTTACTTTTCGTAGTGCTTTTCAAAACTCCTCCCCCCCCATAAAGTAACGTGACATATGAAATTAATTCATTCGAATGATTATATATTTTGACTAGCTCTGACAATTTTCACTAGTATTAGTGACTAGTATGACTAGATACATTAAAGGAACAATTGGAAAAAATCAGTAATTAATATCATCTGTAAAAGCTATTCCATCTGCGATCCAAGATTCGATGCTCTCAATCACTGGGATAGAAGAAGCTGGTAGCTTTGTTGAGGATTCTTCAAAAATAGAATTTTTCATCGGATTCCATGTCGACCCATTCAGGTGAATCCTCATTTCTAACGCAAAAAAATTCACCTGGTCTTTGACAGAGTACCCTTAAAGGCTGCACCCGAGCTGCACCAAGTTCTGTGTTTTTGTGTAAATGCTTTCTGAAAATTGATTTATTTAAATAGTATTTTTTATTCCGATTTATTGTTAACGATATAATACAAACTTATGGCAATTCATAGAAGTTTTAAAAACGAAATACAAGCCGCAGGTAGGACACGACCTTGAACCGATTTCTTCTTTCTGAGAAGGACAGTACATGCCATACGGTATCTCCTTTGATTAAGAACATTCAGGCCTTAACGTCAAAGCCTGTCGCAAAAGCAAAGACCCAAATTTTTCAGACGTGTGCTGAGATGGTGAAGGAATACCAAAATGTTCCTGTGTCGAGGGAAAAGGTGGTGGAAGAAATCGTTGAAACAAAAGTTAACCATCAATTTAGACGATCAAACATAAACATGTAAGGTTAAAAATTTTTGAAATGATTGTGTTATTAATTAGAGGTTTTTCGTCGATTTTTTTAATTTTTGGTAACGTTACAATATCTAAACACCTCCCCCCCCTACCGTTACTTATCGTAGTGCATTTCAAAACCCCTCCCCCCCCCCCTAAATTGGTAACTTAGTTTATGGACGACCCCCACATTGATAGCAATTTGAAAATCAAGGTTTTAATTGTTTTGAAAAGCTGAAATGCAAGAGACGATATTGCGAAATTCAGTTGTGATGTCTAAAGCTTCAATAACAGTATCCTGTAGCTCTTGATAAGTATTTATGGATTCATGTCTTGCAACCCATCTAGTTGGAAGGAATTTTTTAATTTTTTTTAAATAGGGCAAGTATATCTCTAAACACATTGTGTAAGTATTTAAAAGCTGTCGTTTGGGAGTATATTATTTTAGGGTCAATACAGCTAATATCGCATGAGTTTGATATAGACAAGTTTAGTTAATGAAATTACGCGGCAAGATCACATTCTTCCCCTACATACGCTTGTGCTCCTTGTAGTGTACTATTCATGGCAGCCGCACCATCGTAACCCTGCTCGAACAAAAAATCACAATTTATGCCGAAGTCCTTATATAATCTATGATCTGAAAGCATTGGTCGCAATTTGGTTAAAAAATTGAAGTGGTTTGCATCTTTTTTCGCTGTTGCGTTGTTACACTTTCTTGACCATACGGGAGGTATACCACTAAAACCCCCCTTATCTACGGGTCTGTCTCACCTACAATTATCTCTATCGCGCTCTTGTAAAAATTCTCTTCTAAAATTATCTCTTTCAATATTGATCTCTTCAATATCTCTTTCACTTTCTATTCCGTGGATGGAAAAGTCAACTTGACAGAATTCTTAATAGTATTTCCAATACTTTTAGAAATAAATGCTTAGATGATATGCATTTCGCTTCTTTTCATACAAATTACCAACATTTATATCTTTTTTTAAGTTACTTTAATTCAAATCTTCTCATTGATGTAATCAGTTGCATTTTTAGGGCAAGAAGTGATATGTTACCATTAGCCAATGAGCCTTGTAACTATTTTCTTTCATATGAAGCCACTTGCGCTTTGTATAATTTGTGAGAGAGTGAAGACACTTTCCATTTTATTGGCAAATGCCCAATTTTTGGAATATAAGGCGGAAATATTTTGGATTTGAGTTGCTTTAATATTCCCAATTTATTGATTTTTTAAGTGGAGCAAGTTGGATGAACTTGTATAATTATATGAAACAAGCACTGCGTTATAGATCGTGCATTATAAATAATTTAATATTTAGATATATTTTATATTTAGATACCTTTAAATTGAACATATTCAATCTACGAATATATATGTCTATGGGTTACTGTACCTAATCAACATTTTAAAATTTTTTTTATTATTTTATAATTTTCTTATTATGTACTTTTGTTACGTTAAAGATGAATTATGCTTTGAATTGTAAAAAGGTATACATGTATGTTAGTATATTACTATTTTACTTTCTTGTTTTATGATGAAATTTTTTGTTGTCATCACAGGCTCACGGCTAGTTCAATGCCTTCTAATGTTAATTTGCTTTTTAATGTATACATCTTAAATCATACTTGGAAAATAAACATTTCTATTATAATTATTATTATTACTATCATTATTATTATATTGTCTTCGCTTATAAAAAACGCTAGAAATGCGTGAAGTCTCTCAAGTAAGTTTTGAACAAGGCAACAGCAACAGCAACAGCAACAACAACAACTCTGTATAGAGTCAATCACACAGCAGAAGGCGCTACTCTTTCCAACTTCAGTAGGTTGTGTTGAACAAATGAAGCTGTGACCACTGTTTAAACTTTATATAATTTTACATTTGCTCGAATAAACTCTTCGAAATCATATGACGTTTAAGCAGAACTTTTTATTTTAGGTCAAACGTAACATCCGCTCTAATAGCGTAAAATATCGCTGCTGGAGCGTTTTTCTGAGCGAAAACACGAAGAAATAGCGTGAAAAGTAGAGAAAATATACATATTTAAAAAAAAGCTGAGTTTTAGACAGAATTGACAGCGTGATCTTTTAACAAAATCGACAATAATTTCACAACATTTACTGTAGTGATTTTTCAATCGGTTTTTAGAGTGTACATAAATAGAACCTCATATATACTAAGATTTGTCAAAGTCGAACAGTAACTCAGCGAATATTTCAGTTAAAAAACCCTTTAAATATCGATTTTTCATATGTTTTATGTCTGTTACACTCAGTGTTGACTAAGCCAACTTAGTGTTTGCGGTATCGAACAGCTTTGGAGTTTCCTCTTTTGCTCAGAATTTTAACTTGTTAGGGGAAAAACCGTTTGCCACCAAGCTCGTGCAGACCTAAACTGAGTTGGGACGAAGGCATGCTGTGATTTTCGTAAAAACGAACTTTCTGCGCCTCACAGGCGAAGATTAGTATTCTAGGATTAAGAATTTACACCCAAGAGATAAATTGGAACAATTTAAGTTAAGCGAACAAAATTAAAAATAAATCTTAAATTAAGTCTTACTTCGCAGTTTGGAATATTGCAAGCATCTATGCACCTTACGGAACTTCTATAGTTGGCACACACTCGACAACCTTTGTAGGAGCAGCCGGTCAGACAGGAGCTGGTACAGCAACCACCATACGTATCGCATCCCAGAGCACCACAGCTACGTGGACAATGAGCTGTTGAAAGTTCTTCGTATAGCTGTCGCTGAGTTGTATGTTGATTCCAACAGTGTCGAATGTTAGAGGCATCATTTTCCGACAAGCACAATGGACAATAGTTCGGTGATTTGTTGTTCTAAAAAGAGCACCAATAATTTTTGTGCATTACAAAATTCACTTCAAGGACTTGAAGCTCACTAGCACAAGTACCTTAAGTGAAAAATGTTGGCTTGTGCTGTTGCCCAAGAGTTGAACCCAGTTGACGGTATCTACAAAGCACAAAACGGGGTTTGCTTCAATGCGTATGCCACCTAACTGTATGCGCAATAAAGAGGTCAGACCTAAATCCAAAAGATCGCGGTTTTCGTGCACAACCAGTGAGTACTTGTCAAAGAGCAGCTCTTTGCCGCGAATAATCACCAATTGTGGAAATACTTGCTGCAGCGATGTCAGGCCATGTGTACGATAAACCAAGAGATAATCGGAGATTTCTACAATTGCAGAGCTAAAATTGTCGAGTATCTCCGTTGACGGAGGCAGCTGGACATTAGTGATGCTCACGTGTCCCACGATGATAGTGCAATTGCGTAGTAGTGCAAAATCCTCAACGGAACGAATCTCTAGTGATTTACATATTTGGTCACTATACACTGGATGTGGGAGTTGTAGGCACCAAGCTAAGACATATATGTAGCACGTTATTTTTACGTGCCAAGTCATAATATCTTCTATGAAAATTTGAACTGCGATTGATCACAGTTGAAAATGTGTCGCACAAGACGTAACTTTATGATATCGACTGCAGTCAAATTAATTTAATTGATATCTGACCTCGGCGTAGTTACGAAGCTCTAGCTATTGTTCCGCTAACGATCAATAATGATTTTGAAGAACAAAACAAAGATGAGAATGATGATGATACTGATGGTGATAATGATGATTAAAATTAGCGGTCAAGGCTAGCAGAAAAATAATATTCTTTAAATTAACTGTTTGTAGTAAGTGTTCTTTGCTAATTTTGCAAGTTTTTGCACTGATCCCATAGTTTTTTATTCAGTCTGTGTGACTGCTTGTTTTTGTCTTTAAATATTACTCTTCATATGCTTGATATTTTAATTGATCTGGCACTTGAATGTGAAACTTGTCTGTTCTCGGCCGTCGAACAATTTTTACTGATCGATCGCATGTATCGAGATCCAGCGCACTCCAAGCAACCTCCATTGTAACAAACACACACACACACATACTGACATGCAAAACTTTAGCACACGATTCATGTTCGTTAGTTAAATTGGTCTCCCCGCTATTGTGGCTTATATATTGAGCTTTTTTTAGTTGTTGTAGTTTTCGTTTTGAGTAGAGGTTTTTGGTTGTATAATGATCAGATCACGCTCATGACCACGTACTGAATCTTTCACCGCTAAGCAAAGATTCTCAATGAATGTGCGAATACTTTACAGCTTTGCGGTTGCTTCTGCCTTAGCTCAGAGCCGTTTTGTCTCAGAGCGCATACAAGTCGGTTTTCGAAAAAGGATCCAGCATGCCTGCTTGTTGAGCCACAATGTTGGGGAAATGCTGTGGGGGCTGCTGCGATTCCAACCGGTTTGCTTTGTCGGTTGTTTCTCTACTGATAAGAGTTGCTAGTTTGCTGGCTGGGAAGCTTACGTGTTAACCCTTAGTTGGCAAAGCACTAATATGTAGAATGCTTGAAAGAAAGATTATAGTGGGCTCATTTTTTAACAAACTACGGCGAAGCAAGAGCAGCTTTATGTATGTTTGACTAACTTTATATATATATGTACACTCAGAAAATTAATTTATCAGCGTAAGGTTGGTGGAAATGAAATTTGGGGTAATCGGAAGAAAGTTGCTACAACTGAAATATGCTCAATGTAACCGCAATGATATAAGCACAATTGATTTCTAATTACCACGAGTGATCGTTCCTTTGCAGTCTCCTTATTTCCAAATTTTTGTTCAGTTGAAATGAAAATATGACAAGTTAGTTGCTTTAACCATGCAATTTTAATGATTTCGACTCCTCTCGCCATTATAAGAAGCATAATTTTTCTGAGATAACTAACCGAAGCCATTGGAGACAAGCGAACAATATGAGTTATTGTAACAACCACATTGTAAATTATGTCAATAGCATTATTTTTTTTTATTTTATTAAAGTAATTACAATAATTAATCGTTATAATTAAGAAAAGTACAAGAACACTAGCTGCCAGGACTTTCAGTTAATAGCATTATTTTTACGATGCAATCGAGTTTCGGAGGTTATTAAATAAATCAAAAGCCTTTAGTTGCGTCGTTCTCAACAGTAAATCTTGCAACTGAAAATTTGTATACCATCAGACTTGTCGAGTGAACCAGACAAGCTTTAACAAACACGAAGTTAAGTAAGCCGACCTAAATCGCAAGACGCTTGTATTTCATTTCTCACAGTTGTTCAACGTGATTGGTTCCAAACATTTTTGGAAAATTTTGTCGTTAAAGTGTTGTGAAAAATATAATAATAATAATAATAATAATAATAATAATAATAATAATAATAATAATAATAATAATAATAATAATAATAATAATAATAATAATAATAATAATAATAATAATAATAATAATAATAATAATAATAATAATAATAATAATAATAATAATAATAATAATAATAATAATAATAATAATAATAATAATAATAATAATAATAATAATAATAATAATAATAATAATAATAATAATAATAATAATAATAATAATAATAATAATAATAATAATAATAATAATAATAATAATAATAATAATAATAATAATAATAATAATAATAATAATAATAATAATAATAATAATAATAATAATAATAATAATAATAATAATAATAATAATAATAATAATAATAATAATAATAATAATAATAATAATAATAATAATAATAATAATAATAATAATAATAATAATAATAATAATAATAATAATAATAATAATAATAATAATAATAATAATAATAATAATAATAATAATAATAATAATAATAATAATAATAATAATAATAATAATAATAATAATAATAATAATAATAATAATAATAATAATAATAATAATAATAATAATAATAATAATAATAATAATAATAATAATAATAATAATAATAATAATAATAATAATAATAATAATAATAATAATAATAATAATAATAATAATAATAATAATAATAATAATAATAATAATAATAATAATAATAATAATAATAATAATAATAATAATAATAATAATAATAATAATAATAATAATAATAATAATAATAATAATAATAATAATAATAATAATAATAATAATAATAATAATAATAATAATAATAATAATAATAATAATAATAATAATAATAATAATAATAATAATAATAATAATAATAATAATAATAATAATAATAATAATAATAATAATAATAATAATAATAATAATAATAATAATAATAATAATAATAATAATAATAATAATAATAATAATAATAATAATAATAATAATAATAATAATAATAATAATAATAATAATAATAATAATAATAATAATAATAATAATAATAATAATAATAATAATAATAATAATAATAATAATAATAATAATAATAATAATAATAATAATAATAATAATAATAATAATAATAATAATAATAATAATAATAATAATAATAATAATAATAATAATAATAATAATAATAATAATAATAATAATAATAATAATAATAATAATAATAATAATAATAATAATAATAATAATAATAATAATAATAATAATAATAATAATAATAATAATAATAATAATAATAATAATAATAATAATAATAATAATAATAATAATAATAATAATAATAATAATAATAATAATAATAATAATAATAATAATAATAATAATAATAATAATAATAATAATAATAATAATAATAATAATAATAATAATAATAATAATAATAATAATAATAATAATAATAATAATAATAATAATAATAATAATAATAATAATAATAATAATAATAATAATAATAATAATAATAATAATAATAATAATAATAATAATAATAATAATAATAATAATAATAATAATAATAATAATAATAATAATAATAATAATAATAATAATAATAATAATAATAATAATAATAATAATAATAATAATAATAATAATAATAATAATAATAATAATAATAATAATAATAATAATAATAATAATAATAATAATAATAATAATAATAATAATAATAATAATAATAATAATAATAATAATAATAATAATAATAATAATAATAATAATAATAATAATAATAATAATAATAATAATAATAATAATAATAATAATAATAATAATAATAATAATAATAATAATAATAATAATAATAATAATAATAATAATAATAATAATAATAATAATAATAATAATAATAATAATAATAATAATAATAATAATAATAATAATAATAATAATAATAATAATAATAATAATAATAATAATAATAATAATAATAATAATAATAATAATAATAATAATAATAATAATAATAATAATAATAATAATAATAATAATAATAATAATAATAATAATAATAATAATAATAATAATAATAATAATAATAATAATAATAATAATAATAATAATAATAATAATAATAATAATAATAATAATAATAATAATAATAATAATAATAATAATAATAATAATAATAATAATAATAATAATAATAATAATAATAATAATAATAATAATAATAATAATAATAATAATAATAATAATAATAATAATAATAATAATAATAATAATAATAATAATAATAATAATAATAATAATAATAATAATAATAATAATAATAATAATAATAATAATAATAATAATAATAATAATAATAATAATAATAATAATAATAATAATAATAATGATAATACTAATAATAATAATAATAATAATAATAATAATAATAATGATAATAATAATAATAATAATAATAATAATAATAATAATAATAATAATAATAATAATAATAATAATAATAATAATAATAATAATAATAATAATAATAATAATAATAATAATAATAATAATAATAATAATAATAATAATAATAATAATAATAATAATAATAATAATAATAATAATAATAATAATAATAATAATAATAATAATAATAATAATAATAATAATAATAATAATAATAATAATAATAATAATAATAATAATAATAATAATAATAATAATAATAATAATAATAATAATAATAATAATAATAATAATAATAATAATAATAATAATAATAATAATAATAATAATAATAATAATAATAATAATAATAATAATAATAATAATAATAATAATAATAATAATAATAATAATAATAATAATAATAATAATAATAATAATAATAATAATAATAATAATAATAATAATAATAATAATAATAATAATAATAATAATAATAATAATAATAATAATAATAATAATAATAATAATAATAATAATAATAATAATAATAATAATAATAATAATAATAATAATAATAATAATAATAATAATAATAATAATAATAATAATAATAATAATAATAATAATAATAATAATAATAATAATAATAATAATAATAATAATAATAATAATAATAATAATAATAATAATAATAATAATAATAATAATAATAATAATAATAATAATAATAATAATAATAATAATAATAATAATAATAATAATAATAATAATAATAATAATAATAATAATAATAATAATAATAATAATAATAATAATAATAATAATAATAATAATAATAATAATAATAATAATAATAATAATAATAATAATAATAATAATAATAATAATAATAATAATAATAATAATAATAATAATAATAATAATAATAATAATAATAATAATAATAATAATAATAATAATAATAATAATAATAATAATAATAATAATAATAATAATAATAATAATAATAATAATAATAATAATAATAATAATAATAATAATAATAATAATAATAATAATAATAATAATAATAATAATAATAATAATAATAATAATAATAATAATAATAATAATAATAATAATAATAATAATAATAATAATAATAATAATAATAATAATAATAATAATAATAATAATAATAATAATAATAATAATAATAATAATAATAATAATAATAATAATAATAATAATAATAATAATAATAATAATAATAATAATAATAATAATAATAATAATAATAATAATAATAATAATAATAATAATAATAATAATAATAATAATAATAATAATAATAATAATAATAATAATAATAATAATAATAATAATAATAATAATAATAATAATAATAATAATAATAATAATAATAATAATAATAATAATAATAATAATAATAATAATAATAATAATAATAATAATAATAATAATAATAATAATAATAATAATAATAATAATAATAATAATAATAATAATAATAATAATAATAATAATAATAATAATAATAATAATAATAATAATAATAATAATAATAATAATAATAATAATAATAATAATAATAATAATAATAATAATAATAATAATAATAATAATAATAATAATAATAATAATAATAATAATAATAATAATAATAATAATAATAAAAATAATAATAATAATAATAATAATAATAATAATAATAATAATAATAATAATAATAATAATAATAATAATAATAATAATAATAATAATAATAATAATAATAATAATAATAATAATAATAATAATAATAATAATAATAATAATAATTATAATAATAATAATAATAATAATAATAATAATAATAATAATAATAATAATAATAATAATAATAATAATAATAATAATAATAATAATAATAATTATAATAATAATAATAATAATAATAATAATAATAATAATAATAATAATAATAATAATAATAATAATAATAATAATAATAATAATAATAATAATAATAATAATAATAATAATAATAATAATAATAATAATAATAATAATAATAATAATAATAATAATAATAATAATAATAATAATAATAATAATAATAATAATAATAATAATAATAATAATAATAATAATAATAATAATAATAATAATAATAATAATAATAATAATAATAATAATAATAATAATAATAATAATAATAATAATAATAATAATAATAATAATAATAATAATAATAATAATAATAATAATAATAATAATAATAATAATAATAATAATAATAATAATAATAATAATAATAATAATAATAATAATAATAATAATAATAATAATAATAATAATAATAATAATAATAATAATAATAATAATAATAATAATAATAATAATAATAATAATAATAATAATAATAATAATAATAATAATAATAATAATAATAATAATAATAATAATAATAATAATAATAATAATAATAATAATAATAATAATAATAATAATAATAATAATAATAATAATAATAATAATAATAATAATAATAATAATAATAATAATAATAATAATAATAATAATAATAATAATAATAATAATAATAATAATAATAATAATAATAATAATAATAATAATAATAATAATAATAATAATAATAATAATAATAATAATAATAATAATAATAATAATAATAATAATAATAATAATAATAATAATAATAATAATAATAATAATAATAATAATAATAATAATAATAATAATAATAATAATAATAATAATAATAATAATAATAATAATAATAATAATAATAATAATAATAATAATAATAATAATAATAATAATAATAATAATAATAATAATAATAATAATAATAATAATAATAATAATAATAATAATAATAATAATAATAATAATAATAATAATAATAATAATAATAATAATAATAATGATAATAATAATTATAATAATAATAATAATAATAATAATAATAATAATAATAATAATAATAATAATAATAATAATAATAATAATAATAATAATAATAATAATAATAATAATAATAATAATAATAATAATAATAATAATAATAATAATAATAATAATAATAATAATAATAATAATAATAATAATAATAATAATAATAATAATAATAATAATAATAATAATAATAATAATAATAATAATAATAATAATAATAATAATAATAATAATAATAATAATAATAATAATAATAATAATAATAATAATAATAATAATAATAATAATAATAATAATAATAATAATAATAATAATAATAATAATAATAATAATAATAATAATAATAATAATAATAATAATAATAATAATAATAATAATAATAATAATAATAATAATAATAATAATAATAATAATAATAATAATAATAATAATAATAATAATAATAATAATAATAATAATAATAATAATAATAATAATAATAATAATAATAATAATAATAATAATAATAATAATAATAATAATAATAATAATAATAATAATAATAATAATAATAATAATAATAATAATAATAATAATAATAATAATAATAATAATAATAATAATAATAATAATAATAATAATAATAATAATAATAATAATAATAATAATAATAATAATAATAATAATAATAATAATAATAATAATAATAATAATAATAATAATAATAATAATAATAATAATAATAATAATAATAATAATAATAATAATAATAATAATAATAATAATAATAATAATAATAATAATAATAATAATAATAATAATAATAATAATAATAATAATAATAATAATAATAATAATAATAATAATAATAATAATAATAATAATAATAATAATAATAATAATAATAATAATAATAATAATAATAATAATAATAATAATAATAATAATAATAATAATAATGATAATAATAATAATAATAATAATAATAATAATAATAATAATAATAATAATAATAATAATAATCAGCAAAACTTTGCTCAATCGCAATGTGATTTAAGAAAAAGATTGCTAAATTGCAATCACTCCTCGTGTATTTAGGAAAAAGCAAAATTTTGATTCAGTTAACTGAAAAGCAAATTTTTACTTAATTCAAGGAAATATTTGCTTAGTCATTATAAATTGGAATAGCATATTTTTACTTAATTCAAGCAAATATTTGCGTAGTTATTATAAATTGGAATAGCAAATTTTTACTTAATTCAAGCAAATATTTGCTTAGTGATTATAAATTGGAATAGCAAGTTTTTACTTAATTCAAGCAAATTTTTACTCAATTCAAGCAAATTTTTTCTAAATACACGAGCACACATTTATTCTTAATGAAGAAAATTAGGCGACGATTAGTTAACAACTGCGATGGTCGAATAGATAAGCATATGTAATTACACTCACGCGGCCGAGGCTCAAATCTCCAGATGGTGGTAATTTTTAAGTTAAATGAAATGTTAAAAATTATTTCACTTTAAAAATATGCTAGATTTCAGCAAAAACTAATCAAAAGTTGCTATTTCAATTTATAATAACTAAGCAAATACTTGCTTGAATTAAGTAAAAATTTGCTTTTGCAGTTTATAATAACTAAGCAAAATTTTAATTAAATTTAAGCAAATATTTGCTTAGTTATTATAAACAGCAAAAGCAAATTTCTACTTAATTCAAGCAAATATTTGCTTAGTTATAATAAATTGAAATAGCAAATTTTGATTTGTTTTTGCTGAATTTAGCATAATTTTGAAGTGGCTGAGAATCAAGCGCAAGTTTTGCTTAACCACAATACAAATTTAGCAAACAGTTTTCTCCGTGAAGGAACAAGGCATACTTTAAACATCTTGGGAGCGGAAACATGGAAATAAATCCTGTGGAATTTAAAAATCAATTCCTCGTTTCGTTTTTAAGTAAATATATGGAAAAAAGGCAATGACCACATATTAAAGAAATTTGTGTAAGACAAAATTATTGAAAAATATTTGTTTTATTTTTATACAGGCGGAAAACTGCAAGACTTAAAAACATTAACGGAAAATTAAATTTGGCTCCGTGTGCTGGTCCGGCAGCATATCAGTAAATTTTTTAAAAGAAATAATATGACAGTTGTTTCGATAGCGTCCAAATATTTAGTCATAAGAATTCCAAATTTCAAAAAGTTCTGTGGTGATTAAAATTTTTGCAAATTTTAGGTTCCCCATTACACATGTTTGTGTATATTCGCAATTTTTTTTAAAATAAACTTTCTTTGTTATTTTTACACTCTTTGAGTACAACATTACACATTTTTGTATAGTAATTTAAGCATTTTTTGTATATATTTGAATTATGCACAACTTTCTGTTTAAATTAAACAATTACTGCTTATTTTCATTAATTGCGACCAAAAGATAATAAATTTAGCCAACAACAAAAAATACAACAAAAATTTGCAGTCATTTTGATAGTTAATTTCAACAAATAATTTAGAGTGTATTATATTATATAGATATTATATAGATAGACTATATATAAAGAAAAAGTAAGGGGAAAAGCGAAATTTTATTATTTTTTATTGTATGTTTATGTCGGTACAATCTTGAAGACGTATTTTAGACGAGTCCCAGAAGTTCCGGGTAGATGATAAGGAGATGACAGAATGCACACAATATCTTCTTTTAAAACCATTCATAGTATATCGTCAACAAACGGTTCGTAGAACTGACAGTCACTTTTTCGTTGCAAAAACTTAAAGTCCTACGAACTGATATTTACTTCTTGTACTACTCTGATAAAATAAAACGGCCGTTTGGCTTTAAACTTGACTAACGAAGCTCACTCTAAAAAGTTTTTGTTGAATTTTACTACAATACTTGTAAGCAACAGTTTTGCGGTTGTTGCTGCAGTAAATTTACACACCTTTATTTAATTAAACATATTGTTTACTATTGACTTGTAGTGAAATTCAACAAAAAGTGTTTAAATTTGTTTTAAATATGTAGCAATATTAATGGAAAAATATTGATATTGCAGCAAAATCAAACATCAATTGCTATTATTTATGTAGTACCATAACAAAATTACTACTCTCATGTTAGTAAAATTCAACAACTTGAATTTATTTTTACTACGATTGATGTAATCAATTAATCTTATATTGATATTATAGTAAATGCAACATTGTTAGTTTTGACATTCTTGTTTTAAAACACAATTTAATATTTCTTAAAACTTTACACTTGACGGTACGTGCAGAAATAAATTTAATTTATCTTTATTGCTTATTCCTTCATTAAATTGGCACTATAAACAGCAAAATGAGGAATAAACACTTGCATAAAGAAATTCCTGCCAATGCGATGCAAAAGAGAAAAGCAAATGATACACAGATATTTTTTCTAGATTTTTATTGAATTATTAACATATTGCTCACATATACCTATTGTGTTGTGTTGTACAACACAAGGTACTACAACATAGTAAATCTTTTAATAAAAATCGAGTTATTACTACACTTTTTCAATTAAAAACCATATAACTCTTCCATTATGATATCCGTACACGTTGACAAACAGAGTTTACTGAACATCTGTTGAAAATATTTTATATGTTGAATATTCAACATCTGTTTCATTAGTTCAATTTATGTATGAATATAAGGTATTGCAGTTGATATTGCAACAAAATTGAACATTTATTGCTTAATTTTGCTAGGAATAGTGTTTAATGGTAAATATTCAAAGATCAATATAAAATTTATAGTAAAATTACACAACAGTTGGAATTTATACAAAAAATTACTATAGTAATAATAGTAAATTTACATTTATTTTTTAGAGTGCTGTTTTTTTCACAGCAGGAACCTTGCCCATCATTAGTTGCGACAATTTTTCGTCTTCATCTCGAACAAAAGTAAGAGATTTGTAGGAGTCCACAGTACTAAAGGTATCATCGTGTATTCATAGAAGCTTCCCTTTTTTCATTTGACGAATCCTCCCTCGCCTACTTATTTCACAAATTGCAAAATTAAAAATTGTTTTTTTTAATTAAAAAACCTTAAATGGTGTTTAAGCAGCAATAATGTGTTTAGGTAGCTGCACAAAAGAAACAAAAATTTGAATATTATATTATCTGAGTTTCACATAAAAATTAATAAGCAAATATTACATCAACAGGTTGCAGAAATACCAAATTACGTCTAATCACGCATATGCACCAAGCAAATTTTCAAATTTTCATGACAACCGCGTTCAGTTGGGAGAAACGTGTTTTTGATTACGCGATCCAAATAGTGTGAAAAAATGTCAAAAATTGTCACTGTTGAAGCCTCCCTCTTCTACCCTACTCTCTAAAAATTAGTGGCTGAAATTTACTGGTATAATAGTAGGCAATCGTTTTGCTACCGAAAAAGCAGTAAAGTAAGTGCCATCACAATTTACTACCATAATAGCTGTAACATAATAATTTGGGATTACTACTACTTTAACAGTAAAACTCTACCAAGTCACTACTATTATAGAAGTAAAATTCAAGGAGAGTGTACCACTTTTGCTACTATTTTTGTAGTAATATTCAATGAACGTGAGATAACTTAACTGCTTCTTTTGTAGAAATCCATCTTAATTAGAGTAATATTACTAAGGCACTGATATTGTGTAGTAAACCTGTATAATGGATAGCAGTTTATATACAGGTAAGCTTACGAAAAGCTTCAATGCCACTGATAATGTGTAGTATACTTGTTTAACGGATCGTGGACATCGGTGCCTCAAGATTTTAAATATAAATGTATTTGAGAAATACTAAATTTATATAACTCCTTAGAACTTACTAATTTACGTATGCTTATACTATGATGATGAGTAACCAAGAGAGGGGTTCTTCTGCACCTAAAATATACCTACTACCTACATATATGACAAATGTTACTTAAATTTATTCTTTTTAGTTCACGTCTTTTTTTAAAAAATTTTTTTTACTTTTTATTTATTTTTTACTTTTTAGTCCTAAAGGTTTATTATGAACATCTTTTATTTTCAAAACTTATATGTTTTAATGCAGATATAGCATTTTTATTGATTTTTGGGCGGTAAAAGGGGTGTGGCAAAAAATTTTTTTATAATATTGCATTTTCACCGGAATTACATATGTATGTAAAATTTCAGCTTGATCGGATACCAACAAGTTTGTAAAATTGAGAAAAATGGTTTGCAAATTTTGACGGACATACAGTGTATCAATAAAGTATGTATGCACGTCGCTGGACAAAAAATAAACAATAAAATAAGTAAGAAAAGCTGTTATAAGTTAAATTCAAATAGTATTTTATTACAACTATGTATTAGGAAATTTATTTAGTATTCATAAAATTAATATTAAAATTCACTATCTTAAAATAAATTAAGCTTAAACATTATACTTCAAAAAATATATCAGAAAAGTATGTATGCAAAACCAAATGGTTGTAGTTAAATACTTAATTTTTTTTTATTTACTATGAATTAAATGGATTTTTAATATTTTGTAGGATATCTCTTTTGTTTTATAACTGCTTTGAGTCTGGATTTCATTGAGTGCACCAAGTTCCTGGTCACGCTAGGCGGTATGTTCTCCCACTCCTCCAAAAGTTTTTTTTAAATCATCTTTGTTTTTTATATTATGTTTCCTTATCTGACGATCAAGATGGTCCCATAGATGCTCAATAGGGTCTATATCAGGTGACTGAGGTGGTGTTTTGAGCTGGTTTTCCACATTATGTGAGAGCCACTCCTTGACAATAACTGCAGTATGTTTAGGGTCGTTGTCTTGTTGGAAGATGAACGACTCCCCAATACCAAGTATAGTAGCACTTGCATACAAATTCTCTTTTAAAATGTCCAAGTAGCAGAATCGATCCATTACGCCTTCAATAAACACTAGGTTGCCAACTCCAGAGGCTGCCATACAACCCCATACAAGCACAGACCCACCGCCATGCTTCACAGTTCCCACCATATTCTTTGGCTCAAGCTCGGAATTGACTTTACGCCATACTTTTTCTCGTCCATCTGATCCGTGAATATTAAATTTACTCTCATCAGAAAAAAATACTTTATTCCAGAAGACTTCGTCAGCTTCTTCATATTCTTTTGCGAACAAAAGCCTCTTTTTACGGTTAACCGCGCTTACAAATGGCTTCTTACGCACGTTGCGGAGCCAATAATATACAATATTTTATTTAAATTTTAAATTCCACTGATTGTGATTTAAATTTAATTATAAACTCAATTTCTCACGAATCCTTTCCTTCCAGCACAAAGAATGCGACTACAGTTGTGTGGTGCATACAAACTTTATTGATGTAATTTTCTGATCTCTCAAGAAACATGTGCTGAAGAAAATAACGGTAGTTCTGAAAACAGATCAGGTGATTGTCTGTCAACAGTCGATAACGTCAACAACAAAACGTGAAAGAAAAAAAACACCTGCTGGCAGGGTGACTAAAACATTTTAAGTTAAAGTTTTGAACAACGGGTGCATACAAACTTTATTGATTCACTGTACATAAGTAGAAGAGCTATGATGCTTCTGGACCAAAAACGCGTGTATTTCCTTATGGGCCTCCAAATTCACAAAATTGTGAGAAGCAGCGCAGTCGGAAAGCGGTCAGAGGTGGCAGCACTGGCAGCGTGTTGTTGTTGTTATAAATTTCATGACTTATGTTCAAAGTGTTGGAAAGAAAACTATAGCTTTCTAGTTATAAACAAGGATGATCCTATAAATAATGGACGCTATAGGAAAGGATTCAATGTTTTTATTAGCCTATAAAAGGAAACAGTATAGATATTTTAAAATCAGTACAACAAATGCTGCTTAACGGATGATATTAAACAGCTAACTGCTTAACTGATAACATTAAACAGTTAACAGTCAAACAGCTAACTTCTAAACAGCTAACTGCTAAACAGCCAACTGCTAAACTGGGCTATACTGTTAAACAGCCAACCGCTAAACAGCTAACTGCTAAACAGCCAACTGCTAAACTGATCTATACAGTTAAACAACCAACCGCTAAACTGGGCTATACTGTTTCCTTTTATAGGCTAATAAAAACATTGAATCCTTTCCTATAGCGTCCATTATTTATAGGATCATCCTTGTTTATAACTAGAAAGCTATAGTTTTCTTTCCAACACTTTGAACATAAGTCATGAAATTTATAACAACAACAACACGCTGCCAGTGCTGCCACCTCTGACCGCTTTCCGACTGCGCTGCTTCTCACAATTTTGTGAATTTGGAGGACCATAAGGAAATACACGCGTTTTTGGTCCAGAAGCATTATAGCTCTTCTACTTTCATACATACAAACATACATATATACAAACGAAGCAAGTTATAATCAGCTTATAATCAGCCCCGTAGTTTTGAAGATATAGGTTGTTTTTCTTAAACCCCATGCTTTATTTCATGAAACTTTAATGTTTAAATTTCAGCTGAATCAGCCTCGTAGTTTTAGAGATATAGCATTTTTATGCATTTTTATGGGGGAGTGGCAAACAATTTTCCTTAACTATCCTCTACTCGAAGGAAATTTACTGCCAAAATTTCAGCTGAATCGGCACAGTAGTTTTAGAGATATAGTATTTTTAGTGATTAGTGGGCGGTAAAAGAGGGTGTGGCACAAAATGTTATCATAATATTGCATTGTCACCGGACCTACATATGTATGCTAAATTTCAGCTTAATCGGATACCAACAAGTTGTAGAATAATGGCTTGCAAGTTTTGAGGACATACATACATACATGCATATGAACGAAGCAAGTTAAATAAAAAGCTTATAATTAAACGACATTTGATTAAAATTAATGCAATAATTGTAGTAAAGTTTCAAATTACTGCATTCATTGCAGTAAAATTACTCTCCGAAAAAGTTATATTACTGTTATTAAGTTAGCATTTTCAATATTTGTTTGTAGTAATTTTATTGCAATCTTTGTAGTAAAAATAATATTAACTACCATTTTTGCAGCAAAACTGAGCAACCATCGAGTAAATTTAGTTCTTTTGAAGAAGAGCATTTGCAACTAATTTTGTAGTAATGCTAGTACACTCATGTAAAATTACTATTTCGTTCAATTACTACTGATTGGTAATAATAATTTCACTGCAGGTAAAGTAGTAAAAAGTTTTTTACTATCATCTTGGCAGTAAAAAATGTTGAATTTTTAAAAATTAAGTGAAGTTATTACTACTTAAGTAGTAAATAACAATCAATACCAAATTGATGGGAAAATTACAATTTTCAACACTAAAATCAATACTCAAATAGAAGTGAATTTAAATACATTTTTTAGAGTGTATGTAGCAATGTAGATGGCTCTGATCATGAAAAGTAAACTGTGAGAAATTTGTTTAACAAATCAAATTAAGAATCAACATGCAAAAGTAAGAATCTATTTTTGCAACTAGTTTGTATTGGGGGTTGGAATTAATTTTAAGGGTTTTTTTTCGGTTTTTGAGCATTTATTTAGAAACAACGGTACAATGTATATTATTCAAAGTATTGTCCATCGTTAGCTACAACATTTTCCCATCTTTCTGGCAGCATATGGATTCCGCGCCGGAAGAACGATTCGTCTTTTGAGGCAATCCACGAATCGACCCATTTCTTGGTATCCTCGTAAGAAGTGAAGCGCTGCTCAGCCAAGCCATGCGTCATCGATCTGAATAGGTGGTAGTCGGAAGGGGCTATGTCTGGGCTATAAGGCGGGTGGGGTAGCACATCCCAATTCAGCGCCTCCAACGTTTCCTTGACGGTTCTTGCAACATGTGGCCGTGCATTGTCATGTTGAAAAACCACTTTGTCGTGTCTTTTGGCATATTCCGGCCGTTTAACCTTTAATGCTCGGCTCAATTGCATCAATTGTTGTTGGTAGCGTTCCCCAGTGATGGTTTCGTTAGGTTTTAGCAGCTCATAGTACACGACACCCTTCTGATCCCACCAAATACACAGCATAAGCTTGGCACCATGAATATTCGGCTTGGCCCTCGATGTTGATGCATGGCCGGGTGGTCCCCACGATTTTTTTCGCTTAGGATTATCGTAATGGATCCACTTTTCATCGCCAGTGACAATACGATGCAAAAAACTCTTCCTTTTATGCCGTTGAAGCAGTTGTTCGCACATGCAAAATCGCCGTTCAACGTCTCTCGGCTTCAACTAGTACGGCACCCAATTTCCTTGCTTTTGAATCATTCCCATGGCCTTCAAGCGTTTGCCGACCGTTGATAAGTCGACTCCCAATGATTCTGACAATTCTTGAAGGGTTTGACACGGGTCTTCATCGAGCAAAGCCTCCAATTCCTCATCTTCAAACTTTTTCGGCTGGCCCGGACGCTCTTTGTCTTCCGTATCAAAATCACCACTTTTAAACCAACGGAACCAGTACTCAGTAAGCGTGCGTTGTGCTTCAACCGCTTTTTTCTTCAAATGGAAGCACAAAAGTAAATCTTCCCGCAAATTGCGTTTTGTTGGAACGAAAGTCGACATGTTCACAGAGAAAAAATATATGTTGTTTACACTTCAGTGGAATGACACATACTAAAAAATGAAGCTTAGACAATGTACTTTGAAATGAATATAGTCACAGGTGTGCCCGATGCGATCTATTGATAGTTACGTCATCTCTTAGAAAACCTTTAAAACTAATTCCAACCCCCAATAAATCGATTTGCAATAAGTTAGTACAAATATGTATGTCATTTTGTTTTGTTTTTTTTATAATACGATGAATACATATTTTGGCTAATTTTTTACATTTTGGCAAAAAAAAATATGCCCGGCAATACTGGTCTTAACCCAATAAGGACCATGATGCCATATCGTATTACTAAATCGGATGTCGCAAAACTAATTGTATCACATGAAAATTAGTCAAATTAAAATTAGGTGGAAACTAGCACATGTGTGAATAAATTGTCCCGTCTTTATTTTATTGATAAAAAAACCAACAGTGGCCTGCTAGTCTCCAATAAAATAAGATTACCCAATTTACGAGGTTTAAAAAAAGTTAATAAAAAAAAGAAATGTTAGCTAAAACAAAACTAAAAATTGTTACAATTTGCTTTAAGCAATGAATTTTATTTTATTTTTCTTTATAATACATGCAATAACAATAGAGTTCAGCTACTACAGCTTTTTCGCACTTTCTCCGCATTAGATCATCTTAAGAACCAGCCCAAATAACATTAAAATATCTCAATGATATCGATAAGAGTGGTCCAAAACAATCTAAAGTGAGAAAATTTTACCCACCATAATATGGGTTGGGCTCAGGGACAACACAACACATAACAACTAACCATGCGTTTACATAAATCTAATCATACATTAGTTTTCAATCTACTTTTGAGTTGACCTTTTAAATGACCTTTTAATTGACCTTAAATTTAAGAGTACCTACAAATTGTCTGAGAAGTCAGTGCGTTTCTATAACGATAAGGAGCCATGACAACTGTATTTAAAATTTTAAGCAGCAAAACAATCTCACGAAACTATAACAACATCACTCGTTACTCATCTGACAATGAAAATATGAGCTTTCGTATGAAAGCTTCGCAAAATATGATTTAACATTGTAACTAAGGTAAGGTATTTTGTGCGATTGGAAGTTTCTGTAATATCGCTTGTATGCGCAACCCGGACGTGGCACAGTGCTTTTTTTCGATTTTAGGATGGCAAGAGATAATTTCTTAACAATTTCATAAAAAGAAATGTATTTCATGTGAAAAAACGCTTAAAAATCATATTTTGCCTTAAAACGCACTGATTTTCTAAGACCATTTTGTAGGTACTCTTAAATTTAAAGAAAAATAGAATTCATTACTTAAAATAAATTGTAACAAATTTTAATTTTGTTTTAACCTTTCCTTTCCTTTTCTGCAACCCTTTCCTTTTTTATTTTTTTAAAAATTTTTATTTTTTAAACTTTTTTAATTGGCTATTCTAATTTTATTGGAGATATATCTACAAGTTAACCGATTGTAATAATTTTTAGCATGACGCTAAAATGTAGTTAAATAAACTAAATTTCTCTTTAAAAACATAAATATGCAATTTTATGCGGTTTTCCTTTCATAAAAAAAAATATGGTTTGCATGGGGAGTAAGCGATGTAGTTGACCTAGAATTCTAATATTTTTATGTTGTTACTTAATTTGGGCTAAAACTCATTTATACAAAGTTTCATGACCCTAGCTCTTATAATTTCTGAGATAATGCAAATGTTATTCTAACATCGAAAAAAGCGCACTGTGCGCCTGGTCTAGCTCCTAAACGACTTCCACTTCCGTCTTCCCATTGTGAAATTTGGCAAAGATTATCTATACACTATAAGCTATTTTCGAAAAAAAAAATAAATAAAAATTAAAAATTCTTTGTGAAATTCAAGTTTCAAAAATTTAAATATTTTTTCCAAAAAATTTTCTTTTAAAAATTCCTTTGAAAAGTTTATTAAATGAGGTGTAAATTCGACTCCTTGATTTATTTTATTTTAACTTTTTAAACTGGGTAATGGAATTAAAAGAAGTGCATACCTGCCGATTAGTCAAATTTCTAAAGACCTCGTCGTTCGTTAACCAGACTTCTTTAACCAGACTTTATACTGTAAAAATATTTTGAATCTGAATCGAAGACGTATAACATACTAAAATCGGAAGCATCAAATTTTTTTACTTGTCCGCTTTACTAGTAATGCCCCATATATTGCAACCACCGTTTTCGCCTAATTTAGCTTCGTGTGACTTCTGGCTATTTAGCAAATTCAAAAGACATTTTGAACGTTGAGGAGATAATAGCCGATATAAATCGTTATTATATTAAGCATATTTTGCTTTGATGCAGGATGTTAAGGAAGTCAAATATTAATTATTTGTATTCAATGACAAATTTACTCCCATATTTCACAAATGGTTCTGGACGCTGTTTACTTAAGATAGCCGAACACAACTCTAAGGACAGTTGTTTTACAGTTTCAGTGTTCAGGTCTTGAAATTGTCCACAAATTATATTAGTTATTAGATGTTATATTAATCGCTGGCCTTTGGTAAACGAAGTTTCGAAAGTTTCATTTTCTACAAAGCTTGTGTGCTAGCTCGTTCACTCGCAAATAAAATGTATCTTTTATTTTTAGTACCTATGAAACTCCTCGTCTTCTCATAGTATTAACACCTTTTAGCTAATGGCTTCTTTCTAAATTGCATCCCCCACTCACACTATAGCTACAAGGTTTTACAGCCACTTTATTTGTATAGAAACGCTGCAAAGAAAACGCTCCTCCAAAAAGCATGAGTTCAAAAGATTGTAAATTTTTTATCATGTTCTGTGTGCATGTATTTTGTTTTCCTAATATCGTTTTTCAATGCTAAATATTTTAATAATGCTACTGTTTGTTTTTATTTCAAGTGTGCTTTTAGTTTAAGCAACATTTTATTTTATTAACATTTTTATATTTCTCGCTCGATATTTTTTGGCCATTAGTTAAAGTCCAGCGCTAAAATCTACGTGATGGTATGGCTTTTTTTTGCCTCATTTGCAGGGTTTTCTGTGTGTTTGTTTTTTTTTTGTTTGTGAACAAGCAATGAAATAAAAAAAAGGAAGACTTAGGAAAGAAATCATTTCATTGGATTAAATCATTAGACAAAAATTTATTTTTATTGCTCCGTTTAAGTTTATGAGCGCCAAAAAGAAAACCGACGATAAACAATTTTGTATACAACAACAACACCAGAGCCAGAATGACAACAACAACATCATGCCTGCCTTTGCCACCATTGAGGATTGAGGACCATTGAGAACGCATTAAGGAAATTGAATTTTTGCTTTGAATGCTTTTAACAAATTCAACCGTTGAATTTTCAAAACATGAACCAAATATTTTCTTAAGAAAAAATACATAAACACTAAAATTTGAGTGAGACCATGAGTTTATAAAGGACCTTTTGCTGTTGCTAACGTTGGCGCTGATTTAAGACTACTTTGCGTAAGCGATTTGTTTAGCCAATCCGAGAATGAAGCTTATTTAAATGGGATTTAAATATTCACACCCACTTTCTAGGCATTGATTGAATTGCTTATTCAAAGTATGTCCCGAGTGCAAAAAATTAGAAATATTTTAGTCACAGTCACAAAGTTGAACTTTAAAGTGAAATCTTTAATACTGATAACTCGATTATAATCAATTGCGTTAAAAGAAAAAAAATATCGTTTGTTATTAAAATTAAAATAATTGATAGTTTTTACCATCTTTACTATTTGCAGTTATTTATGACGATATTTGGTCATTTTTTAAAAAGAAACCTTAATTATGCTTAGTACAAATATATAAGGATATGAAATTGGATATAGATATGAACATGGATATGGATATGTATATGGATACGGATATTAGACTTGTTCATAGTTCTATATAAATTTTCAAACATAACTCCTAAAAAAATCTGAATATTTTGACTAAAAAATAAAATATAAGAAATAATATATTAATAATGTTGAATATTAGGACCTCTCTCTCTCCAAACAAAAAAATGTTGAACAAATTTAAAATTTTAAAAAAGATATATTTTGATAAATGGTGTGATATTTGGTGATAAAGTTGGTTTGTTACAATAACTTATTTAAGGGCTAAAGGGTCTGTTCAACCGATCGGTGAAATTTTAGCAAAAGAGTGGACTTCTTTAATGCTTATTATCAAAAACACATAAAAAAAACGTAAAATTTTTCTAAAATTTTGACTTTAATCTAAATTTTTTACATTTTTTCACAGCATTAAGTTAAAAAATAAAAAATTAAGCTGTAAATAGTTTTATTACCTTTCAAACAAAAAAAAAAAATTGATCCATAGTACCTATCGTCGTACTCTTTCTACAGCAAGTTTTGTAAAAATATTTTTCTTAAAAAAATACTAAATTTTGCGAAATTTTGGGAGTCATATAAAATATAGTTAAAATATGCTTTAAAATTCATAATTATTTATTTTTAAAACATAAATTATTTTACACACAAAAATGTGTTATAAAAACTGTAGGTATTTTAACTCTAACGTATAAATGGTATACTGATGAAAATTACCAAAAAGCAGAAAAGATACCTCAAGGTCTCTTTGCAGTTAATGATGTTGCTCAAAGAGCAGTTGAACTTGCAACAAAATACAATGACAAATTTACAGATGACGAGGAGCAAAAACAGTTTTTATAAAAACAACTTAATTAATTGCAACTAAAAGATAAAAATACTGAAAATTTAAAAATCAATGGATAAAAAAAATCTTATAATAAATAAATACATCAGAATTTTACAATACGAACATAAGAAAGAAGGAAAATAATAGAAGTCTTTAGATAGGCCTAAAAACAGCTAATTTGCATGAATGTTTTTTGGAAAAAGAAAATATAGGTTCTCAAAACTTTTCAAGATTGCATAAATCTTTCAAGATTGCATAAAATGTTCAGATTATTTAAGCATCCTATCCTGATTATTTAATAATGCTATCCTGAAGTAAGACACGGGACGACGTGTGCCAGTGCACGATCTCATAAAAATTATCTGAACCAAAAAATCAAAAGATTTTCCTGTTAAGTAAGAGTGTGATTATGGAATAAACCACCTTTAATGAAATTAATTAAAAAATAACAAAATGGTGGCGTGTAAAAAAATTGTTTTTATTTTTACTGTAAATTTTTGTTATTTTTTTTATTAAAAGTCCTATAAGCAGTACTGGATCTAGGCCTAGGCCCATGAGGCCCAGGCCTAGGAAGGCAACATTTTAGGGGCGGCAACATTTTTGTGGGCTAAAGAATTTTTAGGAAAAAAAAAATGTTAGAAACGGAATCTATTTGGTTGCAGCCGAATTGACAGGGCGGCAAAATATTTTCGTGACTTATTTATAAAGAAACTCAATATAAATCAATAAACTAGTTTGACGAGTTTTGTAAATTTTTGGACGGCCAAATGTTGAGCGACAAATGTTTAAGAAAAACTAACAAGCAAAAACTTCGCTTACAGGCAATGAATAAAATGTTGCAGAGCACTCGTGCAATCGATTACGTTTTGGGTTACAGAAAGTATTACTTTAATATGTTCATGCCATTGGCGGTAATTTAAAAAATCAATGAATAGCGTAATCAGGGCCGTAGCCAGGAAGGGGATTTTGATGATTTTTTGTTTTTTATTTTTAATTCAAAAGTTAAAATATGCAAGTATTTGTTTTATTTCGTTTTAAAGTTTAGTTTTTTATGTACTATATATGTTTATTAAGGTGCCTCGACTGGTGGAGGGATAGCTTCATTTGTACCTCTCTAAAAATCAACCTTGGTCTATTTTATAACGATTTTTAAAATATTTTGACTGTTACAATAACCCTTGTGAGCTCTAAACCATTTTACAAAAACCTCAAAAAAATCATAATTTCTTAAATATTTTAGTTGGTGTAAAATTTGTCTGCCAGAAGTTAAAGGCAGAAAAATTAGAAGTTTTGAAATTGGATTAAAGATAATGTTGTTCGTGAATTTTTTTGAATTTTTTAAAAGTTATTTTCACTAAAATTAAAAAACTTCATTATTTCTTATGCGATCCTCACTTTCAAGATATCGTTGGAAAGGTTTTGTTGTTTTTATATAATTTTATTATAAAATAATAATAATATAGCTGTATAAATATTACACTGAAGCCAAGGATTAATAATGATTAATAAATTTGAATTGAATTTGAATTGCTTGCATTGATTCCTGGTCTGAAAATTTATGCATATTAAAGCTAAAATGTTAAATATAAATAAATAAAGTCATGAAGTTATTTCAAAAGTCTTTGTAAGGAAATAATATTAAAAAAATATTAAAAATATGCATAAAAAACCGCATTTTACTAAAATTTACTCCATTGCCAAAATTTAAAATTGTTTGAAGTAGATTTGAAGAACTTTTTCCACCCTATAATTTTTGAATATGTATTTTTTACCACTACACCAGCCAATAGAAAAACCAAAAACATGATTTTTTGAGGTTTTTGCAAAATGATTTAGCTCAATGGCAACATATTGCCAACATATTGTGGGAATCGTTACAAAATAGAAAAAGGTTAATTTTTAAGGGGGTACAAATGGAACTTTTTCAAGGCTCCCTAATTTTATACATTTTTAGTTATATTCTTATATGTTTTAAAATAAAATTTTAGTTATCTTTGTTTACACTGCTAAACATTTTAAAAGTTATTTGCTAGAGATTTAAATTTAGTCTTATTTTTTTTTTGCAAATTCTTCCGAAACGTCCTGCTCTAATTCTGTGAGATCATTGCGTATGCTAAGGGATGCACATCCGCTTAAACGGTTCTCGCCCATTGAATTACGAATGTATGTTTTAAGGAATCTTAGAGATGAGAACTATATTTTATTTCTCTCAAATATATTAATTTAACACAAACTTCATAAATCATAAAACCAAAAAAAAAAACTTCAACGATTGAGTTAAAACTTTCCATTGGGTCAGAATTCTGAAAAATCAACTTTGAAAAATCAAAATTGTTAGATCTACTTTGAAAAATTCATGAATAACTTAACACATTCCTTAAAAATTAAACCAGGCTTAGACTCATATCTTTAATTCAAAAGTACAGGGTTGTCCATATTCGAAGCGCCCATCTGGCAACACTGTAACTTTCCGCAGTGATGCCAAATCGACTAATGACATACCGCGTTTGAAGCGTCATTCCAAGCAAATGTTTACAATGGAACAGTACACGCCACGCGAACGCTCTAAAATTGTTGAAATTTACATTCAACAAAACAAGTCAATAGTGAAAACTCAACGTGCTGAAAACTCATGAGCGATGAAGCTCATTTTCAGTTGAACGGAACGGTAAACAAACAAAATTGCCGTATTTATGCCACTGAAAATGCACAAGAGATTCAAGAGGTACTTCTTCACGATGCAAAAGTCACTGTTTGGTGCGGCGTTTGTGCTAAAATGCTCATTGGGCCGTTCTTTTTCGAAGATGATAATGGCCACAGAGTTACTGTCAATCAGGAGCGTTATCGCGATATGATAAACAATTTTTTCATGCCAATCGTTAGTCGAAAGCGTATCAGGCACTACTGGTTTCAACAAGACGGCGCGCCACCACACACAAGCCGCACTACAATCGATTTTTTGAAGCAATTGTTCCCTGGCCGTTTGATGTAAAAAAATGGTGCTTTCGATTGGCGCCAAGATCACCAGATTTAATGCCTCCAGACTTCTTTTTGTGGAGTTATTTGAAATCAAAGGTTTACGTCAACAAGCCAAAGACCCTAGAAGAGCTGAAAACCAACATCCGTCAAGAAATAACCGCCATTCCCATCGAAATGTTGAAGAAAACCATGGAAAATGCTGCAAAACGGGCACAATATGTCGTAGAGGCCAATGGCGACCATTTACGAGATATCATATTCAAGAAATAATGTATGCAAATCTACTTGAACCCAATTAAATGATATTCATGACGAACAGACAAAAAATTGTGGTTTCTTTGATTTATTTAAAAATAAAATGGGCGCTTCGAATATGGACAACCCTGTAATTGGAAAAAAAGTCTTGACTATAAAATAGTCCCAATAAAGGGGCTGAAAATTGTATTGTTGTGCCGAAAAATTACGAAGAGACTGTGATGCAATGCCGCCATAAGCAGAGCTAAAGAAAACGCAGAACTTACAATAGGATCCATTTGTATATATGGAGTAAGCCAACAAACTCCAGCGACAAAACCATGGGTGCTGAAATTTAAATTTTAGAGAACCGCTCGAGGGAAAATTAAAATCATTTGGTGGCTGAAGTATACTTTAAAATCTCTCGAATTAGAATGATTTTTCAGTTTATGCATGTCATTCTTGTTGGCTTTACTGTTATCATCACTACCATCATCTACAACTGCCGATGTCAAGAGTAGTGATGACAATTGTTAATGTATCACGTTAGATCCGATAAATAACGATACATTGGTTTTCACTATTGTTGTTTAGACGAATCAACTCATAACACAGACTTGTAACATGTAAACGCAACTTCACTTGCTAATACGACTTGCTAAGTTTTTTAAAACATATTGAAGTGATTCAATGAAATAATTGCTTAAATGCATTAATTTTTATTTATATGTCGGACCTCTGGGGGGTTTGAACCCCCAAAACCCCTCCCTTGTCTACGGCCCTGAACGTAATGCAATTAATGCACTTTTGGTCTTTCTGACTTAATATAAGACATTATCGAATAAAAAATAAGGGTAATGAATTGAAACATTTTTTAAATGTTTTGTTGAGTGTATTTAAAGGGCGGAATTAGTATGATTTCAGAAAAATGTAAAAGACGACAGAGCAATTTCGTAGCTTATTTAAAATATAACGTTAAGCTTTGTGTTTAAAAATTTTTTGTTCATTTAAAAAGTTTTCTTCAAATATTATTGCAGGAAAATAAACAAAATACAAGTTCTGCACCAAAAATAAATAATATTTTTCATTTACGTGATCTTTGTGATGTATATCGAAATGAAGAAATATCACTGTGAATTTATTTAAGTATTCCTGAAAACTTTCGATACAACTTTCGAAGAGGACTGCATGGTTTTATGGAAATGCTAATTGGACTAACTTAAATAATTTTTATAACAACTTTAATTGGAAATTATGTTTTGCTGATATAAAAGAGAATGCCGCACTCTCATGGTACAAGAAATATTTTATGGGGTATGCGGTCTTAAATTGCCAATGAGATGAGAAACATTAAATCAAAAGATCACTGATGATTTAATGAGACTTTAAGGATTGCAGTCATGTCTAATGAGGAAAGCCATTCAGAATTGGTGTTCACACAAGAATACTAATAACAAAAGACTTCCCACCGAAGTGAGCAAAAATTGTTGGACATTTGTTAAAAGAGTCATCGATTCCAACTCTTTTAAAAGATGACCAAATCCTTACTTACTCGGCAGATAAAGCGGACCTATTGGCTGGATTGTTTGCACAAAGTTTCACTCTCTCGGATAGCAATCAGCCACTGCCCTTTGTTGAGGGTTGACCTTTGATCAATGCAAGAAATTTACTTTCGAACGAGAGCAGTTAAAAGGCTTCTTACAAGTCTAAACATAAACAAAGCTTCTGGTCCTGATGGATTACCACCAATTGTGCTTAAAATGTGTGTTTCTTCTCTGGCTCGATTTTTGCGCAACCTTTCAAACATCTTCTACATAACAGGAGTATTTCCATCTTGTTGGAAGGGAAGGTCGCAAATGTGCAGCCAGTACCTAAAAATGGCGATGCCATGAACCCTGCAAGCTGCCGTCCCATTACGATATGCTCTACGCTTTTCAAAGCTATGGAGAGCGTAATAAAATTTTACATTATGAACTATCTAGAGCACAACCAACTGCTCAGCGATCGTCAATATGGTTTCCGTAGGGCCCACTGGTGACTTTATAGAGTTCTTAATCAAGAAATGGAACCAATGTGCTTACTTCTTCGGACAGAACAAGGTTATTGCTCTTAATATTTTAAAGGCGTTTGAACGAGTGTGGCATAAAGCGCTTGTGTCAAAACTAATTCCATGTGGTGTTGGTGGTAACTCTGTTCGATGTACCATCTATTCGATTTTACCTCAAAGACAGAACGATTCGAGTAGTAGTTAACTGTATTTGGTGCAAAGGGTTAGTTCCACTGCTAATCTTGTTTCTGGTTTTTATAAACAAACTTCTTTCGTTGACACATACATCCGTTTGTTTGCGGACGTACTCATTCAAAAAATGCCCAAGCTTTATGAAGATTGAGAGGAAGAGGGGGGAAAAACTGTTCAGGAAAACGCTAATTTTCTACATTAAAACGAATTAAAAACTATTTACGGGCAACTATGATGCCTTATTAAAAATTGAAACAGATCTAGTACAAAAAGTTATGAGAACGTGATAAATGATTTCGCACGAGCATATAATGAAACTCTTTATTTTTATTATGTTGTATAAATCGTAATGTAATGTGTGTAAAAAATGAAAAAAATTTTTATAGTTTGGTTCTATTGTAAGAAAAACATTTAATATGTTAGAGGCGGCGCTAGTGTAGGGCCTAGGACGGCAAAATGCCTGAATCCGCCACCTCCTCTAAGCAATGTATCTTTTCTTTGTGTCAATGTAGCAAAAACGCAAACATCAATATGCATACGCGACTGAGATCATATTACAAACAACAACATTAAAAAATTCATGATTCACGCCTCGATGCATAAAAAAAGCAAAATGAAACGGAAAGTAATGCAATTTATTTGCGTGAAAAAGAAGGTTTTTTTGAGAAATGAAAAGTTAGATCGATTTTTCTCCACCGTAAGCCCATATATTGAAAATTACTTCGAAATCCTTTTGGGATATACATTTTCCTAATGCCCTTATTAGGGATGCCAGCATGAGTTTAGGAATGCACCGGTGGTAATAATTTGCCATACCTATACATTTTTGTATCTTTTTAACTGTTAATGGATGTATACATTGTGTTCGTTCTTCGGATGGTCGAATACCATGTTTAGAGATGTTTTAACTGAGGAAATCTATGTTGTCTACTCCAAATATGCATTTGTTTGGCTTGATATTAAACCATATTTGTCGAGTCGTTGGAAAATTTGTGTTTAAAGTGTTGTTCTTCTGTGTCTGGCCACAAGAATGTCGTCTAAATAAACGAAAATGACATCTAGCCTGTGTAGTACTCCATGTATGAACCTTTTTAATGCTTGCGCTGCGACTCTCAAACCGAAAGGTATTCGGAGAAACTAAAACATTCCAAAAAGTGTAGTGATTGCTGTTTTGTGTATGTCCTCAGGGGCCATAGGAATTTGGTGATTGGCCCTAATTAAATCAATTTTTGAGTAGATATGTGTACTGTGTAAGTTGTTCGAGAAATCTTGTATGTGTGGTAACGGGTCGCGGTCTAATACTGTTATTGTGTTCAGTTGTCTGTAGTTTCCGCATGGTCTCCAGTCTTTCGGTTTTCGCGTTTAGGGACAACGTGTAGTGGAGAAGATGTTTTCGAATCTGACGGTCTACAAATTTTAGCTTTAACTAATTAGTCAAATTCATTCGATGAATATGTCATTCGATGAATATGTGATTTACTGTTTGGTGCTTGACAGGTGCAACGGGTTCTGTTAACAGTGAAGGGAATTTCTTGAGTAATCTTATATATATTACTCAAACGCAAATTTTGTACGGCGTAAGGCTTTTTAAGTACAAGTCCAATCTTAATAAATTTAGTATGGTTTGGTTGGTTTAGACCTGTAGATGTGCAAACTGGACTTTTTATTTCTTAAAAAAATTATATTTTTTAAGTTATAGCGAGTTAAATTTTGCATATAATTGTTGTTGTTATGTTGCTTTTTCTCTTCTTAATTTCAGCATATGCCTAAAAATATGTGAGGTATTTAGCGCCACCGCTATGAAACTGTTATACTGACGAATAACATTTTATAACGTTTATACAGCTAAAACCATTGATGCCAACCCGAGGAGAGTAAAAATCCGTGTAAATCCGTGTTAGCAAATTTAAAAATATTTTTTTTTTATTTACAACTAACATCTAATAAAATTACTCAATTAAAGTCATTAATATTTTTTTACAAATTTATTGTTTATATGATTTTTTTTCTAAAATTTGCATTAAACTTATAAAAGTTACAAATAACGTAAAACATAACTACAAGAAAAAATAGTTAACAACTAGTACTTTTGGTCATGTTACTATAACTAAAACTTAAAAACATAACATAAAACGTAACTTTTATTCATTTCAAAGGAACATTAGATTTTTTAAATCTGCAATCATTATAAATACAATAACATTGAAATACATTTTACAGGCATTTTTAGTTTGTTTTAACCCATTAACGACAAAGTATGATATGTCGTCATACGCTATGAAAGCATCTTTCAAAAATTCACAGCCACTGTAAAGCTTTTGCTTCCAACAGTGTGAGAAAGCCAAAAATATACTTTTTCCATAAAAATTCTAAAGTTTACCTTTAAAGCCTTTTTGTTTTTTTTTTCCAGCCAGTTTTAAGTGGCGGCCGTAGCCTAGTGGGTAGAGTGCGTGGCCCCTAAGCTAAAGAACCGTGGTAGCCCGGGTTCAATTCCAGCTCAGACAAAAAATTTTTTCAATTGAATTCATTTTTCTGTTCGGTCGTCACCTCTCTGCAGACAATGGCAAACCTCAGCGAGTAAAAATTGCCATGTAAAGCTTCTTGAGAACATAAGCCGTTCGGAGTCGGCATAAAATACGTAGGTCCAATTCTCGGTCATTTGTGATCAAACCTTGCATAACACGCACAACACAATTGATCAATAGAATCTAGGTCAAATTCCTTTCAAGGGCTGAAATGGCCAGTTTATATATACACTGTTGAGCAAAACTGTAACATGATGTAACACTTCTCATTTCAGCAACCGTTATGTTCTCTAAATTATAACTAATTACATATTTTTATTTTATAATGTTATTGGTGCACTCGTACTCTTTCTCCTAAACAGGTTTGAAGTTAATCTAACAACAACGAAAAAACTAGCAGAAAAAATGTAAAAAATGGCAAATGTTACAGTTTCGCACTCATTTCTTATTTATTTTTTTTTAAAAGATTTTCGTGACAAAATATATTATTAATAACATGTCCAGTATCTTTTTGCTTATTTTAATTCCTGGATACGATTGGGTCTACTGGATGTACACCTCCTCACGATTTCTGGTGGCATAGCCTCCCAAATATCCTTAGTTCGCTCCCACTGCTCATTTACTCCTTTGAGCGGAGTATTTATGTAACTCCACAAAAAAATTTCTGTTCTTGTATCCAATCTTTGACAACATATGCAGTGATCTTTGGATCATTGTCTTGCTAAAAAATTACTTTTTCAGCAGCAAGACCCATATTTTCCACTATTCCTGGTAGATTTTGTTGCAGGATGGAAAGGTACTGTTCCTTACGCATAGTCCCATCGATGCGTATTAAGGGACCAACTACATTTTCGAAATACAACCCCAAACCATTATTGACCCAACACCATGTTTAATTGTTTGCTTTAAATGATGTGGTTGGGTTGTATTTGGGTCCTTTGTCCAATACCACGCACTACCATGCGATTGGAAACGGTTGATTTTAGTCTCATCAGACCAAATGTCCTAAAATTCAAAAGAACAACGAATAAAAAATATTGTTTCACAATGTAAGTTAAAAGACTCACCATATCCCAATCTGCGACTGTCGAGTGTTCGTGCGCTGCAGCAAAATCCTGCCTTAACCGCACATGTCTTTTTGTCAGCATTGGTTTTTTTTCTTCTCTGCTGCTTTAAAGCCCAATTTTGTACTGCTTCGCCGAGCTGTCCACTGGCTAGCACTGATGTTTAAAATTTTCAGGAGTGACTGCATCATTGCTGGTCACCAAGTTCGCAAGAGGTCGGGCCTCTTAGTGATCACTACATTTTTTTTTACCATTCCAAAATTTTTGACATAAAATTTAGTAAAAAAGCGAAATCTACGAAAATTCTGTGTGATATTCTTAAAAATCCGTAGATTTATCTTATTTTGCCACTGTTGTCCGTTTATCTTTGCAAGGCTTAAATATTCGTAGAAATGCGTAATTTCCGTGTAGTTGGCACCACTGGCGAAAACTATGAATTGATATTTTTAATATCAAAGTGATACTGAAATGATTTCTTACAACTGAAAGAAGATTTCTAAACTCCTGATCGGAATATTTTTTAATTTTTAAAAATTTATAAAAAAATTTAATAAGAAATACCGCGTGTATTGCAAAAAGGCCAACATTTTTTAATTTCATTTTAGATCAGTTGAAAATCTATTCAACAGCCACACGGGTTTACTAGGTGTTTATATTTGTTGTCTAATGTAAATAATTTAAGTAAAGATGTTTCAGTGAATGCTAAGATTGTGTTTATAGAGAAACTTGTTAATGGGTCAGTGATACGTTTGCGTTTAAGATCAATAAGTAGTCCGTATTTTGTTAGAAAGTCTGCGCCTAAAATTGGTTTGGAAATGTCTGCAAAGAAGAATGTAATGGGTAATTTTAAGTCTAATTTTAAGTCTAGTGTAAGTAATTATTTTCCGAAAGTCGAAATGTATTTGTCATTGGCCGCTGTGAAAGTGAGATCAGATTTTTGTTTTGAAATTTTTGAATTTGGAGGATGGAAGTACTGATACTTCTGCTCCGCTGTCCACTAAAATGTTCAATTTGTTTGTCGGGTCGTAAATAAATAGACGACGTATCGTTGTGACAGGTCCATTGTCAGTCGTCGCAGCAATGGAGTCATTAAGTTTTTGTGTTGTGTTGTCGTTTTGAACATATGCACATGGTTGTTCACATCTACGTGCATCTCTACCGAATTTGTTGTGGTATCGGCATAACCAGTTAGGTCTACGTGTCCATGACGTTTGGCTTGAGCTTGACCTGTCTCGTTGGTAACCGTGATCGGAAAATACTTTGTGACTTGAGGGCCTCAACTTCTATTGACAATTTGTTAAAAGCAGTTAATATATTTGTGGTAGATACCGTTAACTTTTGTACCATACTTGCTAATTAATTGACATTGGAACTTTGGCTTGCTTGTAAAACTGAAACTTAATTTTCATTCATGACTTCCCATAGCTTATCGGCCATTTTCAGAAGTTCCTCTAACTCTGCATAACCCAACCCGGTTAAAGCTGTATTGTGTGCTTTTGGAAGTTTCCTGAGCTATAGTTTCTGCTATAGTAGAAATAGTGACCTAAAGTATTGGGAAGGCTTCCTATCTCCCATTTCTTTGAGTTGTGAGTGACGTTTAATCAGTATTTTCTTTAAGTTCTCGTATTGATTGCTTTAAGGTTTCTGTATAAAATCGAGTACCGTTGTAATTACCTCTTACGGAAGAGCTGTAATCAGGTATTCATATTTTACATTATCTGTTGTAATAGATTTAGACTGAGATTGGATGTTACCTCTGGACAATTGTTCCAAAACTTGGGTAGTTTTACTGATGTCGCGTGAATTTCTGTACGTTCGGACCTTTCGAATGGGTTGATTAGATCGGACCCTAAATCTATTCATATATTTGTCGTGTGCTCATCTCCGTGTTGAGAGGATTGAGGTGTGAGTGAGAGGGATGAGTGGGGTGAATGCCTAATACTTATTATTGTTTATAATAAATAATAATTTTATAATAATAATATAAATTTAGTGTTCCTATAAGTTTACCTAGGTTTATAAGTTTAATAGTGCCTACGATTGTATTATGATCGTTTTGATTAATACGCACGTTGCGAATAATTTTATTTCTTCCAAAAATCAAAGGAACTTTTGAATTTAAAATAAACAGGAAATGTTTACAACTTTAAATAAAAGTTTTCTTTAAAACGAAGTCAATTTCTTCATTTTTAACATTGCGTTTTTTCCTTGATTCAAGTTTTTTAAATAATTGTTTTGAAAACGTCATAGCTTTAGTGCAATTTTATTACCGTTTTTTCCTTAAATTAAGTCGATTTTCCTTAACCAAACTACATTTTTTTTCTGAGTGCAGTAGCTTATTTTACTCCTACAAAAGCCTTGTTGTTTAAAATGAAAAACTATGTATTTTTTTGTAACTTCGATTTTTTAGAATTTTTTTAAGGATTTTTCCATCTCATTTTTGACCAAAATTTTTTTTTTCAATACTTTCTTCGGTTGCGCTAAAATTACTAAGTTGATTGGCAAAGTTTTCAAATGAAATTAACAGTAAATTTTTTTCAACCAAATCAGTAAACTATAGCTCGGGACATGTTTAAATTTCAAAAATAGACTATATATCGAAATCTCATCCACAGAAAAATTTTTATTGTCATTTTCGTGTTCAGTGGACCGAAATCTATAAGAAAAATTTAGTAGCATATCTATCACGAAAATGATGGCGAATAGTTTTGTTATTTTAATTGTTGGGACACATATCGCAACTCCCCGTATCCCCAGAAAGTATTCTGTTTGTTAATGGCCAGGTGCTGACAATGCAAACTGATCTACCGCAAAACCAAATCGGGCGATCAGCGTTCACAGCACACAGTAGTATTATTTAATTCAATGGTAAGGTCGGCATATTTAAAACAGAATAAGCAATAAAATAAAATGAGCACTGACCCCAGATGGGCGATCAGTTTTCATTTTAAAGAGCAAGTGCTTTTTAAAACACAACAAAATCACAGTGGACGAAATGGCTAATTTAGTGGTATTAAGTTAATAACTCCAAAATAAATAAAGATATCGAAATTAAATTTCGCATGGGGGTTGATGAAAATATAATACACAAATTTGTGAAGTAATACATTTCTAGAATTTTCGTTGTTGTTGTTATACAACCTATACAACCAAGAAACAAGGTATGAAAATTTTGCAATTTTTCCAAAATAATGAGATTTTGTAAAAAGATGATAGTAGAAGAGACAAAAAAAAATTATACGGGTATCGGTGTTTTAAAAGTTGACATATATAAAGTTTTTAATATGGGTTTTAAATTGACACTTTTGAGACCCTAAACCTTAACAAGTCAGGGTACATTAGCAGGAGAAGGAATTTAGATAATTGGATGAAAATTGGTACTGATATTTGCTTACACTCAAGGATGTGCAGTATTGAATTTATTTGGAATCCGCACAGAGACACGTCCACCTCATATATAAATTACTATAGTAAAAACCATTATTCAATTCAATTTTTAATATTTGTTTTTTTTATTTGTATTTTTGTACTTTTAACCATTTTATTTTTAATTTAGTAATTAATTATAATAAAAACTGTTTAAAAAAACTATGCCGAATCGGATTTTTATTTTTTTTTAATGTTTTACATAAAAAACAAGACATTGTAACAGTAGTAAGCGATCATAAGAGGACGACATATCAACATACATCTAGGGGGCGACATATATATTAGGTTTTAAATTGACACTTTTGAGACCCTACACCTTAGCAGGAGAAGGAATTTAGATAATTGGATGAAAATTGGTACTGATATTTGCTTACACCCAAGGATATGCAGTATTGAATTTATTTGGAATCCGCACAGAGACACGTCCACCTCATATATAAATTACTATAGTAAAAACCATTATTCAATTCAATTTTTAATATTTGTTTTTTTATTTATATTTTTGTACTTTTAACCATTTTATTTTTAATTTAGTAATTAATTATAATAAAAACTGTTTAAAAAAACTATGCCGAATCGGATTTTTATTTTTTTTAATGTTTTACATAAAAAACAAGACATTGTAACAGTAGTAAGCGATCATAAGAGGACGACATATCAACATACATCTAGGGGGCGACATATATATTAGGTTGCATACGACTAAGGATATCGTCTGAATATCACTATGAATATGTATTAAATACAATAAAACATATTATGTGTAAGTTCAGATGAGAATATTTTCTTGTTTCACACTTTTTATAGCTTGATTTTTAGTATTCGGGTTTTCATTTTTTGAACTTATTTTTTATTTCAATTATTTTGGGGATATATTTTTGTGATAAAGTATTTGCAAATCAGCTTTTTTTATTTTGCATGTTTTATAATAACTAAAATTATGATAAGTAGGCTCAGAAGGTAGGGGTTTAGTTGACTCTCTGCCCTCTAGAGGGCGCCATATTCAATTCTATGTGACGTCACATATACCTATCACCAGCGGACGATCAAAACGCTTCCAACGATACTTCATTTGTAAAATTATGATAAGTAGTTTAGAAGTTGTCCAGAGTACACTGAGGTTATGGAGGGAACACTTCTCTAAGCTTCTTAATGGTGACGCTGACAACAATCCCGCCAATAGAGATGATATTCCGGAAACCCCAATTTCGGATGACAGCGTCGAGGCTCCCTGCCCAACTATGAAGAAGTGCTGACAGCTATAGCTCGGCTTAAAAATAACAAAGCCGCGGGAGCTGATGGCTTACCTGCTGAGCTGTATAGGAACGGAGGCAAAGCACTACTTAAATGCATTCACGAGCTTCTATGCAGAATATGGTCGGAAGAATGCATTCCGAACGATTGGAATCTCAGTGTGCTCTGCCCAATCCACAAGAAAGGCGATCTCACTAGCTGTGGCAATTACTGTGCGATAAGCCTTCTTAATATCGCATATAAGGTCCTGTCCAGCGTTTTATGTGAAAGATTGAAGCCCATTGTAAACGAACTGATCGGACCTTATCAATGTGGCTTCAGACCTGGAAAGTCCACCATCGACCAGATTTTCACGCTACGACAAATCTTGGAGAAGACTCAAGAAAAACAAGTCGACACCCACCATCTTTTTGTCGACTATAAAGCCGCCTTCGACAGCCCAATAAGGAAGCACCTGAACTCCACCATGTCTGAATTTGGTATTTCTCCAAAACTAATACGACTATGCAGGATGACACGGAGCAACTCTAGCAGCGCAGTTAAAATCGGGAAGGACCTCTCCCATCATTTGTTACCAAACGAGGTTTCAGACAAGGTGATTCCTTATCGTGCGACTTTTTCAACCTAATGATGGAAAAGATCATCCGAGCTGCTGATCTGAGACGTAGTGGCACAATATTCTACAAGAGTGTTATGCTGCTTGCGTATGCTGATGACATCGATATCATTGGCCATAATACGCGCGAAATCAGTGCAGCATTTTCCAGATTAGAAAAAGAGTCAAGTCGAATGGGTCTGGCAGTGAATGCAGATAAGACGAAATACTTGGTGTCATCAAACAAACAGTCACAGCGTCTTGGAACCCATGTTACAGTTGACAATACCTCCTTCGAGGTTGTGAAGGATTCAGTTTATCTGGGATCCAGCATAAACTCAACCAACGGCGTCAGCATTGAGATCAAACGAAGAATAACTCTTGCCAACAGGTGTTACTTTGGGCTCAGTAGGCAATTGAGAAGCAGAGCCCTCTCTCGACGAAAGAAAATCACGCTCTATAAATCGCTCATCATGCCCGTCCTACTTTATGCATCGCAAACCTGGACGCTGAGCAGTTCAGATGAAAACACTTTAGGAGCATTCGAGAGAAAGATTCTTCGTAAGATCTACGGACTAATCTGCGTCAATGGCGAGTACCAAATATGGTGGACTGATGAACTGTATGAGCTGTACGCTGACATCGACATAGTCAAGCGCATTAAAATCGAGCGGCTTCGCTGGCTTGGTCATGTTCAGCGCATGAAAGACGATGCTCCAGTGAAGAAAACATTCGATTCGGTACCCAGCGGCGGTCAACGTTGGAAGGACCAAGTAGAGGACAACCTGACGAAACTTGGAATTTTCAACTGGCGCCAGAAAGCAAAAGACAGAAATGGCTGGCGCAAATTTTTAGATGAGGCCAAGACCAACATACGGTTGTAGCGCCAACTAAGTAAGTAGTTTAGAAGTTAGGGTAGGTTAGAGGTTAGGGGTTTAGTTAACTTTGTGTCCTCTAGAGGGCGCTATATTCAACTTAATGTTACGTCACATAACTTTTCTTCATAGGATGATCAAAACGTTTCTAACGATACCTTGGTTGCTTATTTCACTAAATAAAATTTTTTATATTAAAAAAGGCTGCGTTTGGAAACATTCTCTGTGAATAAAAAAGATTTTAACTAATAAACTGGCAAGAACTGGCAGATCATTGTGAACGTTTCACAACAACAATAAACTAAATTTATAAACAAGAAAAGAACCACACCGAATCCGATCGAATCCAATAAGTTGCACTCCACGAAACTATAGTATATAACACTTAAAACACGTTATCACAAATGTTACCCTCTGCATTATATTTCTATTCAACTAGATAAAAATAGACCACAAACATTTATCTTTTAGTAAAAACATACCATCCATTTTAAAAAAAATCTTTAATTTACAAAAAGTTCAATCAACTCCGTTAATATTGACAAGATACAGGCGCCAAAATCTTTCAATGCACTTGCTGCACTGTATGTTACATTTAAAAGCTTACAGCTGTGAGAATATTGAAAGCAAAACAAAAGTGAAAATGTCAATTTACTCAGTGGAGTGTTGGTAATCGATAAAATGCAAAAAATTATTCCATTTTAAAGTTTTAGAATTTGACTTAAATGCCGCTAGATCAGTGTTTTCAACCACTGTGAAACGGCGCGAAAATGCTCACGATGCATTTTTGGCGCGAGGCAATGAGAACAGAAGTAAAATAATTGAAATAATATTTTATAGTTGGTTTCAGTGCAATTGGGAATATGACCCAATTTTCCCATGCTGAACATGTTTGTACGCTTGTTCGGCTCCAGTCGACATTATTAAATAAGTAGGTGCATAGATATGCATATTTAAATTAATTTAAATGAATTAATATTTAAAATTAATTAAATTAATTTGAATTGAAGAATATTTGCATATTTCAAATCCAGATAATGTTATAAATATCTGGTCCCCTCTAAAATAGAGGGCAGTCAATAAAAAGTCATAAAGTCAATTTCTAGCTTGAGATTCTGAAAACCACTAGAATGTTTTTTAATCAAGCACTTATATCACCTGTTTTTCGACCGGAGTACTAGACAGCATCAGGCAAAAGGACTTGGGAAGCACAGCAAGGACGTAAAAACTGCTCAACGTAAGTATCTTAGGTTTGGGAACCGTAAAAATTCCCCACCACACATGAAATATTTTGGCAACCTCACGGCTGCCTACCGATTGGCATAATTCACCATGCCCATAGCATAATAACCACGTAGGGTAAAGAGATTCACCACACCGACAGTTAATGTCAAAATTAAATTTAGCGATGCCAATTTTATACTAAGGAATTTGTACTAAGGTTAATGGGATAAAGTAAGAAAAAATTATATATAATGAAACAAAAAACACATTCACAACAAACGAAACTAAGCAAACGAATCTGCCCTATAAAAATTTGGACGACCGTTGGAAGAGAAGATGGTTTTGGCGACGCTTCCGCGATTCGCCTTTATGTGTGTTGGAAGATGAATTGCTATTTGATCTTCTTACGACTCTTCCGCATCAAAGTAAGCATTGTGCAGAATTTTGAATTTCGTTCAAAATTGAAGCAGGTTTTTAACAATTTCTAGAAGGAAATATTTTCAAACCATTCATTTAGAAATAAGTTGTCAACGCGAGCAGATCGAATAATTTTAGAAGTGGAAATAAATTAGTTGAAAAAAGTTCGGATAGTGAAGTGGAAAAGGATTAAGTAAGAAATTAATTAAACAAAGTTAAAAATGTCTGCCAAATATATTTCTTCCAGTGTATCGTTTTAAGCGATTAGTTAGCAATGCTCTTCAGCGAATGGCTTTAGACTCTACCAGTATGCTTTAGACCCTACAACGGAGGATTCGCTGGCGATGAAAATGCGAGCTCACTGGCGACGCTTTTGCGATTGCAAATGTTTGTAGGGCGATTGGCTTATTGGAAAACGAACGAAATACAAACAGTCAAATTGTTGTAAAAACAGATTAGGAAACACCTTTTTATGGAACTTTAAATACCACGCTCGTCAAGAATATCATTGGGTTACTTAAAACTACCAGAATTTTGGTTTGTAGAGCTTTCATATAAAATAAAAACAACAATAAAAACAGGTTTGTAAAGTGTGGTATTAATACGCGGTTTTTTAACCACACTGAAAACCTCGCAACTATGAATACCCTTAATGATGCAATCATAGATTTTTCTTTGAAGATACGGCAGCTCTGTATTTTGAGATTTTGACATGATTTCGACATTAGCTGTCGGTGGGTGAATATCTTTACCCTACCTGGTTATTCTGACATGACCATGCCTTCAAAAGAAAAAGGTGAATAATATAGAGAAAATAAGTTGAGGTCAGTGACTAAATCCGCCAGTATGGAAGTTTAGGGTAAAGGACCTACGGGTATCTTCACTGGAGGACACAACATAATATAGAAAGCCGAACATTGCTTAAGGGAAAAAGGTTACAGTTATAACCTTTGTTAAAATAATAATAGAAATTTACTTTAAAATAATTTCATAAGAAGTTCTTAATATCAAAAACTATCGATATCCATTAATGGCTATTAAATCATAGTTTTTTCTGGATCGTACGATGAGTTGAAGCGTTTCACCTGTGAAATTTTGACAGCGCGCTTACATATATCCAAGTATTGGGGGTTGGAATTAATTTTAAAGTTTTTTTTTTCGGTTTTTGAGCATTTATTTAGAAACAAGGGTACAATGTATATTATTCATAGTATTGTCCATCGTTAGCTACAACATTTTCCCATCTTTCTGGCAGAATATGGATTCCGCGCCGGAAGAACGATTCGTCTTTTGAGGCAATCCACGAATCGACCCATTTTTTGGTATCCTCATAAGAAGTGAAGCGCTGCTCAGCCAAGCCATGCGTCATCGATCTGCGTAGGTGGTAGTCGGAAGGGGCTATGTCTGGGCTATAAGGCGGGTGGGGTAGCACATCCCAATTCAGCGCCTCCAACGTTTCCTTGACGGTTCTTGCAACATGTGGCCGTGCGTTGTCATGTTGAAAAACCACTTTGTCGTGTCTTTTGGCATACTCCGGCCGTTTAACCTTTAATGCTCGGCCGTTTAACCTTTAATATTATACCGTAATACTTGCCCGAAAAGGCCATGATGCAGGGCGTGACTCAGCGGAATATTAGATCCACTGGCATCTATCCTCTGGACGCGAGCATATTTAGCGATAACGACTTTCTTGCAGCAAACATTAGCGGCGAAAGTCTAATGGCTGATGATCCGCCAACGGCTGAAGATGTGCCAAATATGCTCGTCGTTCTTGAAAATAAGGAGGTGTCTACATCAGCAGTTTCTAGTATATGCGGCCTATCAGATCAGGCTTCTACATCATCCTCTGCTTCCACATCTTCTCTTCGTTCAAATTTGCTGCAGCAAAGCCGAAGTCAAATCGTGGCAGAAAGGCGATGAAGTCAGCTATCTCAACTTCCCCTCAAAAATGTTCGGAGCTACTTCAAACAGCAAAGAAAAGTGCTGAGAGAAAGAAGAGAAGCGCATCGCGAAAACCAACATGGAAACAAGCCAAGAGACAGCGTCGTCGGCAGGAACCATCTTCCGAAGAAGGAGATTGAGAAATTGAATTGAATTGAACTGAATTGAATTGAAAAAAATTTAATTCGAACAATTCAATTCGTTGCAACAAATGTGACCAGCGATATCACTGGAAATGCGTCGACATGTTCAACCGTGGCTATTACACCTGTTGAAACTACGACTCTGACCTCGATATTAGCGATGAATAATAAATTTTCAGTCGTTTTTCCTCATTTTTGAGCCGCAAATAAAAGTATTTTGTACGGCATTCGATGATTTTTATTCAGAATTTTAGTTTCTTACTGACTTAGGAGCCTGCCTTAGGCCATTAAACCGATTTAAACTGATGTTTATACATGAAAACGGAAAGTTCTTTTGATGAAACGCTTCACCCCACCATTTTTCAAAAATCGAAAAACGAACATTTTCGAAGTATACCCATAATTTTTTGCCGAAATCGAATATGTTAAAATCCGAGCGCTTGAAAACTAAGAAAAATGTTCATTCTTGCGATTTAACTCAAAAACCATGCAAAAATTATAATGCTAATGAAACGCTTCACCCCACCGCACTCTATCAATAAATTACTGCTAAAATTAATTTTTTGCTTTTGAGTTCTTTTGACTCTTTTTGAATATTTTATGGGTCAAAACATTAATCGATGAAAACAATTAAAAATACTCTGAATAAATTCATTATCCAATGTTTAATTTTTCGATCGTAGGTTTAAAAAAATATTTCTGATTAATTAAATATCACATATTATATGTTATGCTATATTATATGTATGTGCCGTTAAAACTGTTAAATGAGTTCAAATGCTTTGCTTTAATATTTATGTAAATATCTCGATGTTTTTGAAATAATTAAAAAACCATAGCAAAAATCTGTTTTTAAATCAATCAAAAGTTTTTTAAAAAACAACTTCTACACGCCACGTTTACCAAAAGTGTTGGCACCTACTAGCATAAAAAGCAATTTATTTATGTATATTTTTGTTTTTCACCAACATGTTTAACCCATACGTATCACGGATATGAACAGCGTTAATTGAAGTTCAATTAATGTAGTTATATGCCTTAATATTTAAATTAATTAAACGATATTTTAATAAAATATCGGTTTTGATATGCGTGAAGCTTAAATAAATGGCTGCAGGAAAAGTTTTTATTGAATGAAACCAAGAAAAACATGCAAACACACACACACACACAAATTCGATAAATTTATGCAAAAATTATTGAAATTATCATAAATTGCTCTTTGATAAAAAAATACAAAAAGAAAAACATGCATTAAAATAACATAAAATACCGCACACACAGACTCACATACATATACAACACTCAACTTCCTGTAAGCGGCGTATAATGTATGGCGTTGCCACTTGTTGAGTTTGCCAGAGCAAGTAGGAAAGAAATTTTAACAAAAACACAACAACAAATACAACCTGAAAACATGTTGCGGTTTTATGTCTGCGGTGTGCGCTACGATGTGCCGCCGTAAGAGGCGTAAATAATTTAAATGTTTCGGTTGAATGCTGAAGGGGTTCGTTCCACTGTGAAAAAAGAAACTTTAAACATGGCGGAAAAAGGTACAAATTAAATTAAAACATATGTATTTTGGTTTCCGCTGGCAAAGTAATCAATTTTGGCGTTCATCAAATTATTGTGCTTGAATTTTGTAGTAAAAAATTTTTCGCATACATTTAAAATTACAAGCATATAAAAGTAACAAGAAAAGCAACAATAAAATAAACTACACGCGTTCAAACAAACTCCAATACAAGCGAAATAATTTATTTGTGTGGCAAAAAATGTCAACAAGTCAAGCAAAGACATTAAATCAATAAAAACACCCAACGCAAACAGTTGCAACAAAGCCAAAAAAATTGACTGATCGTAAAAATTAAAATGTAAATAAAAAAAAACATGAGCAAATGAGAGACAAATTTCGGAAGACTGGAACGGACTCGAACGACCTTCACATGACAACGCATCCAATTATCCATGTTGAAATCGATGGTGTTTGGTGAAATGCCAAACTGGCTGCTGTCAGCTTTGAGCTACTGACCCCTTGGCTTCAAAAATTGTGCAGCAGGTTTGAAGTCCACCTTGAACAAGATAGAAAGGATCATAAAAGCTGTTGATGACTGCTATAAACGAAAAACTATTAACGATTAACGGGTAGAAGGGATATGTACCTGGAAAGTCCAAACTTTAAGTTGGGGAAAGCATGAAAAGGTATAAAGCTGATATCAATGCAAACTAAAAAATACGATGAACTCTGTGATACTTATTACAATGTTCAGTAGGCGAAGCACAAATTTTAATGTTTATTTCGCCATAATGTCCTGCGATTAAAACCTGTAAACTAAATACCTTCTATAAACTTCTGAAGGCTTAATTTCTTAAAATGAACTTGTTGTGTTCAAACGCTTCCACAGAAGACAAAGACATTGGGACCAATTAAAGTATCTACGAGCACCATTAAGACGCTTACAGTCACAGCACCCGTCGCGACATAAAAATCGAACTTGATTACAAAAACGCTCAAGTAATCAATGAAACTCTATTCAACCTCTATTCAGTTCGAATGCTTAGTCTCCATGACAATGCTTCCTATTAAATAATCAGGCTGATTGACTTCGCTGCATCAAGAAACATGACCGTAAGTATCACAAGACTCAAGCGTCTCAATGGTCATAAGAACATCTGTCCCCTGATCAAAAGGCATCCCACCAAATTGATCACGATTCAATTGACGGAAGGCATTCTTCCAATATATTCTTTGTATGAACGATCCGCGGTAAAGCGAAACGGCAATCCAAAACCCACGCCAATCGACTTTCACTTTTATTTCAAGAAATCACTTCTCCGCTAGACAATATCACGTAGACACATACTCCACTCTATGCGTGCGGTAACCGAAGAGGTGATTGGTGAAGACATCCTTCATCCAGTCGCACATCCAGGAGTGTCGTGACGTTACTGCAGAAAAAGACACTACCTTCCACGGCTGCAGTAGGTTGAAACGTGTGCTACAAGGATACAGGTGGAAATGAAAAGCAGAAAAGCGAAAGTTCGAGAAAAATAGCTCGAAAGTTTCTTCAAAGCATTTAATAACTGGCCAATGGTTTTAAAACCAGGGTCTCTGCTTGCAAGGATGAAATTGGGAATATTGTGACAAATATCCAAAGGTATGATGAAAAAAAATACTTTCAGGGCTTCTGAATAGTGACACTTTCAACGATATCGCCAATAGAAAAGATATTTCAAAGATCTCAATCACAGATAGGATTCTCTGACAGACTTCGTTCGAGTTAAGAACGACACTTGCTGAGCTCTTCCAGAATGCAGATGAAGCTCTATTTTAATGGATTCCAAAGGATTGGAGTCTTAGTGAGCTCTGTCAAATTCACAAGAAAGACGATCCCATCTGTCAAAGAGAAGACATCTTAAAATTTTATATAAAATTCTGTCAAGCATATTATTTTGAAGACATTGCAGACAATCTCTCAACTACCGTTTTCAAAAAAACACCAAATGCAGACATTGTCAAAGTGATAGGAATCAAAATTTCAAGAATAGCAACGACTATGAGAGACTTCAAAATGTATTGGGGAAGCACGGACTATGCAAAAGTAATGACAACTGCGGAAAGTTAGTCGATTTCCGTAATGTCAACCGTCTTGTGACAGGTGGAACTATTTCTAAACACAAGATTTGCAAGAAAGTCAAATGAATTTCCGATGACACTTGTCGTTTTAGAAGTAGTCTCTTGAACGTCGGTAAGAGGGAAGGTAAACAAATATACATCAAATACACCCACGATCACAATCGCGATCAAAGCATTTCAAATCAACAAGGCTCAACTGACGTTATCAAGCGAATAACAGAAATGGCTTGAGCATGTTCTTAAATGAACCAAGAACAGACCTACGGTTGTAGGAACACAAACAGAATCTCCTTAACATTCTTCGTAAAGTTCAGACATCAGCTGAACTGTGCATCAGTGGAGCACTAAGAACCACTCCGGCAGATGTTTTGGACATTATGCTCCACCTAACACCACTCGATATACTAGCTGAACAGATGGCAGCTAATACATCCATCCGCCTTGATGCCACCTTCCAGTGGAAAGAAGGTACGCTGGGTTCCTCTTGCATTAGGAATTTATTTCTTCCTTTACCCAGGTTCATCGACTACATCACACAAAAACTATCCTTTGATAGTTTATTTATCCATTCCCTCTCGAGAAGAGGGAGACCTTTCATCTAAAAATGCCATCGAGATCTTCACCGATGGATCAAAATTATATGGTAAAGAAGGTGGAAGAGTCTACTCTGAAACATTAAACATCAATATAGCCTTCAGGCTCACACATAAAGCGGTAACTTGGCTCCAGATAAATGAGATATCTTCTATGGATATATGCATACTATCTGATAGTTACGCTGCTTTGAAAGCCCTAGAAACTGTTGAAATAACATCTAAAATAGTTCTCAACTGCCGCAAATTTGTAAAAGAGATGGCAAAGCAAGTCAGGAACTTAGCAAACTTAGGAATTCAAGCAACTGCAAAGTAGACGAACTTGCTCGCACAGGCACTACACAGGCAATTATCTACAGATAAGGATAGGCTCGGTATTCCTCTTATCTCTTGCAAACTCCGTACACATGAGTTATCTTGTAATAAGACCAACAAGAGGTGGTTAACGGGAAACAATCGCAACATAACGCGGTAAATATGGCCCTTAACGTACCCTTAAGAGTTCGAAAGAACTCATTTCCCTTAGTAGTATTGACCTTACAACCTCTATCATGGTACACCACATTAGTACCATGATATGGGTCTTTACGGGGCACTGCCTGATCGGCAGACATGCTCATAGGTTGGGCATCCCCACAATGATTTTTGTAGAAGCTGTAGAGATGAAGAAGAAAAAGAAGTATCTACAGTACATTTACTTCATCTTCATTTAAACATCTGGTTTTTCGATGACCTTAAGAACTCTCGGAATTATCAGTATACCGAATCAAAAGCTTTGTAGATAGCTCAAACTGTTTTAAATAGAGAATGCAAATCAACCCTGTGGTACCACAATGGTCCTTATTAGCCTAAGTGTGTCTTAATTGAGGGAGCCACTTTAACCTAACCTAACTCTAGCCTAGATAGATGCCAGTCAAGTAAAAAACATGTCAAGCCTTAGCAATAGCTTTAAAAAAGTTTTATATTCTAATAACTTATAGTTCTACTTATTTTAGAGCTATTGGCGACATAGACATCCATAAATTTCCGGCTGGAAGTTCCCTCAAACAACGTTTGCATTGTGCCACAAGAGCCAATGAGTATGAATCACTCGGCGGCCTCGATAGTCGATAGTCTAGAGGCGCTTGACTATCATTCAGAGGTCACCGGGTTCGAATCCTGGCCGGGCCAGGTTTCTTACGCTAAAACCTTTTTTTCCTTAATTCTAATCAAAGAAACTTTAAAAAACATCAGTTTACGACGAAAAGTTGTAGTTGGTGGTGGTAGGAAAGTTTGTGGAGAGGAACGCTTAGTAACTTGATTTGACTGAGGTCAACACTTGCACATTAAGAACACCCTACACAAAAGTTTCAATTGATTAATCTTTCTTCCATTCTGTGTATCACAACGGACCAATAGTATGGTCTTAGTGGGCTGGTCTATAGACCAGCCGCCACCTTAACGCAACTCGTTGCAGATCTATGGTGTAGTGACCTCATTTGGGTGTCCAGAACGTTCGGCCCCACTTGTGTTTATACGACCGCATCGTAATTCAGTGAACCACCTGTGAATCATTCCAATCGATGATGCAGAGCCCTCATAGTATTTATCAAGCCTTTCCTTGGTTTGGCTGATGGTTTTTTGCGCAAAAAATTATGCTTGATGAGCACACGCAATTCATTTTTTTCCATTTTCGCCAAATTTCACAAGATTGTCTGCTGTCAATGGCTGCCAAAACCAAAGATAAAGAGATGGGAAACTTACATTTTGTGACGTCAAAACATATGGCTGCATGAATTATTTCCATTTTTTATGTACTTTGGTGAAACTCATGTATTGTGTAAGTGAGTTCACCTCATAGCTGTCAAGTGCTGTTGCATCGAACGTCCGTGAAGATAGCGACGAGTTTCTTTTTTTGGTGCTGGCACAGGGTGTTTCAGTAATAAAGATAATGATCATTAAGCATTAAGTAAAACTCTATATTTTTTAAAATAAGAAATATTAAAAAAATTATCAGAAATCAATAATAAGCATATAAGCAACATTTTAAAAACACAATAATGATTTTATTCTTTTTGGTTTCTTTAATATTTGCATAACAAAAGAGGTCCAAAACGCGAATATTTAATATGTTATTGTTATATGTAGGAGTTTTATGCACATATGACACCTATATAGTCATAAAGCTGGTAAATTTTAAAAATGTTTGACACCAAAATCAACTCTCTAGCTGCATTGGAACATGTTACCTACCAGGTCATCATCCATTTAGATAAAAAACGTCGCTGTGGCTCTCATGCAGTAACAAAGTGGATGTTTTTAAGAATCTTTTGACACCAAAGTAAACTCTCTAGCTGCATTGGAACAGATTGACTACCAGGTCGTAGCCCAGTTTTGAAAAATTCATTAATAGGATCGCAGAAGTTTTCTACACATATGACACCTACGTAGTTTCAAAGTGTATATTTTTAAAAATTTTTTTAAGATTCTATACCAGGTCATCAATTTGAGGTTAAGTCCGATTTGGGTCACTTAATAGTTTTCTGCACATATGACACCTATATAGTCAGAAAGTTGGTATTTTTAAAAATGTTTGACATCAAAAGAACTCTATAGCTGCATTGGAGTAGATTCCCTACCAGGTCGTTATCCGCATAGCAAAATCGCCGCTGGACTCCTACGCTTTCCAGGAGTTTTCTACACATATGACACCTATATAGCCGTAAAGTGGGTATTTTTAAGAATTTTTTGACACCAAAATGAAGTCTAGTTGCATTGGAACAGATTCCCTACCAGGTCGTCATCCATTTAAATACTTTTGTGGATACTTTTGGATACTTTTTTGACCTTTTCATGGATACTTTCTTCAAAATCATCGCGGCAGCACTGAAGTTAACCTTCTAATTAAAAACTGTTAAAAAAAAGTTACAAAATAGGTTCTTTTATTACAAAACTCAACCCACAAATGCCTTAAATACACTTTTTGAATATTTAAGAATATGGCTGATAAAGGGTTAATTCGTGTTCAAGGATGTTTTATGGTTGGCTGATTGAGTTCAGCCTCCACGACAACACCTCCGATAACGGAATGAGGCTGATTGACTTCGCCGCAGCACGAAACATGGTCGTAAGTAGCACTAGATTCAAGCATCTCAATATTCATAAAGCCACCTGGATGTCCCCTGATCAAAAAACCAAGAATCAAATTGATCACGTTTTGATCGACGGAAGGCACTCTTCCAGTGTATTGGATGTACGCACGATCCGTGGTGCAAACATTGACTCGGATCACTATCTTGTTGCAGCCAAGATCCGTACACGTCTATGCGCAGCTAAGAATACACGCAACCCTACACAGAGAAAGCTAGACGTCGATAAGCTGCAATCAAAACAGACAGCCGATGCTTTTGCCACTCGACTCTCACTCCTGCTTCAAAGCACTCCTCCAATCGATGATATATGCGCGCAGTGGACTCACATTTCCAACTCCATGCGTGCGGCTGCTGAAGAGGTGATTGGCTACCAACGCCCTAGCCGAAACCAGTGGTACGACCAGGAGTGTCGCGACGCCACTGCAGAGAAAGACGCCGCCTACAAAGCCACCCTGCAGTCGGTTGTAACGCGCGCTGCTAAGGAGCGATACAAAGAAAAGAGGAGGGAAGAGAGACATATTTTCAGGCGGAAAAAAAGAGAGGCAGAAAAGCGCGAGCAGGAGAAGATGGTGACAGGAATGAGGCCCGAAAATTTTTCGAAAAAATAAGACGCCTTGCCGATGGTTTTAAAACCGGGGCCTCTTCCTGCAAGGATGAAAACGGGAATCTAGTGACAGATGTCCAGAGTACACTGACGTTATGGAGGGAACACTTCTCTAAGCTTCTAAATGGCGACGCTGACAACAATCCCGCCAATAGAGATGATATTCCGGAAACCCCAATTTTGGATGACAGCGTTGAGGTTCCGCTGCCCGACTATGATGAAGTTCTGACAGCTATAGCTCGGCTTAAAAATAACAAAGCCGCGGGAGCTGATGGCTTACCTGCTGAGTTGTTTAAGAACGGAGGCGAAGCTCTACTTAAATGCATTCACGAGCTTCTATGCAGAATATGGTCGGAAGAATGCATTCCGAACGATTGGAATCTCAGTGTGCTCCGCCCAATCCACAAGAAAGGCGATCCCACTATCTGTGCCAATTACCGTGGGATAAGCCTTCTTAATATCGCATATAAGGTCCTGTCGAGCGTTTTATGTGAAAGATTGAAGCCCATTGTAAACGAACTGATCGGACCTTATCAGTGTGGCTTCAGACCTGGAAAGTCCACCATCGACCAGATTTTCACGCTACGACAAATCTTGGAGAAGACTCAAGAAAAGCAAGTCGACACCCACCATCTTTTTGTCGACTACAAAGCCGCCTTCGACAGCCCAATAAGGAAGCACCTGTACTCCACCATGTCTGAATTTGGTATTCCTGCAAAACTAATACGACTTTGCAGGATGACACTGAGCAACACCAGCAGCGCAGTTAAAATCGGGAAGGACCTCTCCCCACCATTTATTACCAAACGAGGTTTCAGACAAGGTGATTCCTTATCGTGCGACTTTTTCAACCTAATGATGGAAAAGATCATCCGAGCTGCTGATCTGAGACGTAGTGGCACAATATTCTACAAGAGTGTTATGCTGCTTGCGTATGATATCATTGGCCATAATACGCGCGAAGTCAGTGCAGCATTTTCCAGATTGGAAAGAGAGTCAAGTCGAATGGGTCTGGCAGTGAATGCAGACAAGACGAAATACTTAGTGTCAACAAACAAACAGTCCCAGCGTCTTGGAACCCACGTTACCGTTGACAATACCTCCTTCGAGGTTGTGAAGAACTTCGTTTATCTGGGATCCAGCATTAATTCTACCAACGACATCAGCATTGAGATCAAACGAAGAATAACTCTTGCCAACAGGTGTTACTTTGGGCTCAGTAGGCAATTGAGAAGCAGAGCCCTCTCTCGACGAACGAAAATCACGCTCTATAAATCGCTCATCATGCCCGTCCTACTTTACGCATCACAAACCTGGACGCTGAGCAGTTTAGATGAAAAGACTTTAGGAGCATTCGAGAGAAAGATTCTTCGTAAGATCTACGGACCAATCTGCGTCAATGGCGAGTACCGAATACGGTGGAATGATGAACTGTATGAGCTGTATGCTGACATCGACATAGTCAAGCGCATTAAAATCGAGCGGCTTCGCTGGCTTGGTCATGTTCAGCGCATGAAAGACGATGCTCCAGTGAAGAAAACATTCGATTCGGTACCCAGCGGCGGTCAACGCAGAAGAGAACGACCGCATCTTCATTGGAAAGACCAAGTAGAGGACAACCTGACGAAGCTTGGAATTTCCAACTGGCGCCAGCAAGCGAAAGACAGAAATGGCTGGCGCAAATTCTTAGATGAGGCCAAGACCGACATACGGTTGTAGCGCCAACTAAGTAAGTAAGTAAGATTGATCGACTGAGTATGAGTCAATATTTTCTTTCATATTACAATCGATCATGAATAAAAATTAATATATTTTTTGCAAGTTAATAATGTTTACACAATTTTGGTTTTTATATAGTTATTTTACGCCAAACAGTTACATTTTTTAAAACTCATAATATAATTTTTAATAACAAAATAAGTAGAAGAAAACGTATTAGTCAAATGGGTCTTAAGTAATCTGGTATTATGAAAAAGTATGATATTTAGGCAACTGAGGGTTTATTCGCTAAGAAGACATCAAAATTTCTGAATAAAATTTTCATGCTCCATTTGGCACAGCAAAAATTACAATTCCATTTCAACAGATATAAGTTTTCTTCAACTCGGAATTTTCTATCATACCACCACGAGTGAAAAGTTTCCGATTGGCACACACCCTTTGATGAGAATTTCTGAACCACAAAAATATCGCGGAGTGGTGAGTTAACATATGAAATATTGCCGCAGTGGTGACTTTCCTCGAGATTTTACTACCACAGTTATACATTTTGTGATAGTATTGATAAAAATTGGACAAAAATCAAATATAATGTTGTTCCTCTCTAACATAGTTTCCCATCTCTTTATCTCTGCCAAAAACTAACTAAGCGTCGCAGAGAGCTGAAATTTTGTTAGTAGTACATTAACAGATGATGGTAGTTGACAGGATCAGTGTTGCATTTAAAGTTACTACATCTGAAATTAAAAATTCACTAACTTCTCAAAATGCCCCCATAATTATTCTAAATAAAAAAAGCTTTGGCTGTTGGAAAAGTGAGCGTGGCACCGCCCCGTGCAAGTGGAATATATTTTGAGCTTTAGCTGGCGATGTCGGTTTATAAATAATACGTCAAAAATAGAAATGATCAGCCCTAAAACAAACGCACCGGCTCAAATATACACAGAATAGAGGATTTCGAGTTTGAAAGTGTTGTCTCGACTTTTGAAACAATGGTACACGTGTAATTTTTTGTCTGTTATTTTAGAAAAAAAAAATCCAAAGCTGTACTAACAAAACTTTGCTAACCTTTTTCTTCGAGCGACTGTACTATGCGCTTTTTCATTGCTGCGGCAAACAAGCCAATACATGGCTGATTGGATGAATGAAAAAGAGTATGTAGCAAAACAAGAAAAAGGAACAGAATTAAAAGAGACCACAAAAAAACAAAGTACTGAACTCTGCAGCAAGTTATTTGTTGTGTGGAGAAATTTATTTTTTGGCAACAAGCATAGAATTTAATATATTTTTCATATTATACCAAAATGCTACTCTAGATGCATGTCAGATGCAATCCGCAATGCCAGTCACTCAAGTCATCACCGAAGTCATCATCATTACGTTTGTAGCGGTTTGCATGCCGGGCGTGGTCTGTAGAAATGCAAAGCTGGGTAACCGTAATGTTTGGCTCATTGCCGAAATTCTATTAGATGGAAGATGTGGCAAAAAATTGCAATGTAACTATTTGTGAACACATGAAATAAGACAAGGATTTCATATTCTCTGCGAAATACTAAAACGGTACAAAAATCATCTAAAAAAAGGGCACCAAACTTTACTTGTTTTTGCTATAACTGAAATTGAGTACTATAAACACATTACTTTCTAAAGATTTTCTGTGATTTTAAAACATATTTTTCAAAAATAAATGTCATAAAACATATTTTTGCTGCTCGTCCTTGAACCCTTGAAACTATTTAAAAACAGTTTAAACACCTACAATAAGGTTAAATTTAAAATACCTTTTTGAAATCCACTCCACTTTTATGCCTCGACTATCATCAACGACTTACATTAAAGCACAGCTGAGTACATTTTCGACAAACTTTGCTGTTGCCACCATATGTTGTCATCAACGGTTTTTTTGTTGCTACTAGCAACTGCACATGAAACTTTTCGGTTGTTCCTTCGCTACACATCAACTGCTGTGCCATTAAGTGACGCTTAAATGAAATATTTCACGGTCCAAAACAAAGTTGTTTTTGTTTGTTTTTGTGCCTTTTAGCACTTAAAACTTTGTCATTACTGAGCCTTATCTACGCCAATCATTGAGCCAACTTTTCATTATGTTACCAATATAAAATTCATAAATTTGTTACAAACTGTTTTCAGTTTTGGCTGACGCTAGTTTTAGAAAAGTTTTTAATGCTTAAATTCTCACAAATTAAGCAAATATGGAGGAAAAACATTATTTTGTTGTTTTTTCGTGCGCTTAAATATTAATAATTTGTTTGCAAGTATACGCGCTCACAATGATTTTTTTTATCTTGTCTCTTATATCCTTTGTTTATATTATTTATTATTATGAGAAGGATTTTTGGCCCAGAGTGGATCACGAAGAGGATTTAAATAAGTATTCTTTTTTGTGGTTTTTTATGCCATGATAATAAATCACATTATTACATTTTTGTTGGCCGCTTGGACTGTGTGTATAACGAAGTGTGGAGGCGATTGTAACGTGTACATTTTGGCTTTTTTAGCTAAAACCAATTTTTTTGTGCGAAAACTTTCGACTAAGGCGCAAATGCTTAAAGAAGCTTAAAATGGCTAAAGTTTGGACATTTATTGTGGCAAGTGGCGAAAGTGCGATAAACACTTTAGTACACTGGAAAAATTTCGAAGGAAAAAACAAATAAAAAAAAATTAATTCTTTTTCAAAAGAATTTACGATCTTTCTTATTTCAACGTTGTCAAATATTGGTCATAAATTGTATTTTGACAATTTCTTAAAACCTTGAAATGTGTTTACAGGATAGAGGCTTGCAGGTTGCTACACCATAGATTTTTTGAAATAACTCAACATTTTGTCGACATAATAAAATCAACATATTGTCGACATACACAAAAAAGCTACAATCCTGAAATAGGAGTCTTTTGAATTATCAAAAAAAAAAAAAGTACCTAAAATCGACTACCAGCAATTGAGGCTTGCAGGTTGCCATCCCTTGAAAATTTGACGAAAGTGTGAAAAACTCCTAATAAAAAAACTGCAAACTTATTGAATTTTGTTTCCATTCGCTTCCAATAAAATAATAAATAAATTCCAATAAAAATGAGTAAGCATTTGCATGGCAATTAGAATTTGCAAAATATAGTGAAATCATTCCAAATCGTTTTTAAAATAATAAGGGTATTTACTTTACTGCTGAAATTTCCGAAATGCTGAAATTTACGGAAACTTCAGTGCAATTGTTATTGTTTTGGTTTTCTGAAGTTTGCTTAAATCTAATCACCTATTGAGTTGATGAAAAATAATTGTCGGAAATTTGCGAAGAAAAAATGTGTTCAGTAATCATAAGGGAAACTGGGGGGCGAACCTTTACAATGTAGCATGTCTGACTGTTTCAATCTGGCGAGGCCAGTACAATCTTTGTGAAATCGCCTCAAGTCGACTCAAACCTCCACATGGTGTTTCCTGGGCAACGTCAAAACTGATAACCATTAGTTTGGCGGCTAATCTGAGCAGCGGGCCTCCCTAGGCTTAAAAGAGGTTATGCGTCGGGTTTGAAACCCACCCGTAAAAACTCATTTCAATGAAAATAAATAAGAAAAGAAGAAAAATGATCCCCAAATCTGATGACGACTACCGCAAACGAAAACCTGATAATGATTTACGGATATGCACCTGGAATGTCCGAACCCTTAATTGGGAAGGTGCCTCTATCCAACTGACTGATGTCTTGGAAAGATACAAAGCTGATATCACTGCTATCCAAGAAATGCGATGGAAGGGACAGGGTTGCATTCGGCATGCACCCTGTGATATCTACTACAGCGGCCATACGGAGAAGCACGAGTTTGGATGCGGATTTGTAGTTGGCAAGAGACTACGGCCACACGTCCTGCGATTCACACCTGTGAACGAACAACTTGCCATAATCCGCATCAAGGCTAAATTTTTTAATATAAGCCTAATATGTGCGCACGCTCCGACAGAAGACAAGGACGATGGGCAAGGAAAATATTTTTGGTCCAACAGGCGGAAAGTTCAGCCTCAACGACAACACCTCCGATAACGGAATGAGGCTGATTGACTTCGCACTAGATTCAAGCATCTCAATATTCATAAAGCCACCTGGATGTCCCCTGATCAAAAAACTAGAAATCAAATTGATCACGTTTTGATCGACGGAAGGCACTCTTCCTGTGTATTGGATGTACGCACGATCCGTGGTGCAAGCATTGACTCGGATCACTATCTTGTTGCAGCCAAGATCCGTACACGTCTGTGCGTAGCTAAGAATGCACGCAACCCTATGATACATATATGCGCAGGGAAGAGAGACTTTTTTCAGGCGGAAAAAAAGAGAGGCAGAAAAGCGCGAGCAGGAGAAGATTGAGATGTATGGTGACAGGAATGAAGCCCAAAAATTTTTCGAAAAAATAAGACGCCTTGCCGATGGTTTTAAAACCGGGGCCTCTTCCTGCAAGGATGAAAACGGGAATCTAGTGACAGATATCCAGAGTACACTGACGTTATGGAAGGAACACTTCTCTAAGCTTCTAAATGGTGACGCTGACAACAATCCCGCCAATAGAGATGATATTCCGGAAACCCCAATTTCGGATGACAGTGTCGAGGTCCCGCTGCCCGACTATGATGAAGTTCTAACAGCTATAGCTCGGCTTAATAATAACAAAGCCGCGGGAGCTGATGGCTTACCTGCTGAGCTGTATAAGAACGGAGGCGAAGCACTACTTAAATGCATTCACGAGCTTCTATGCAGAATATGGTCGGAAGAATGCATTCCGAACGATTGGAATCTCAGTGTGCTCTGCCCAATCCACAAGAAAGGCGATCCCACTATCTGTGCCAAATACCGTGGGATAAGCTTTCTTAATATCGCATATAAGGTCCTGTCCAGCGTTTTATGTGAAAGATTGAAGCCCATTGTAAACGAACTGATCGGACCTTATCAGTGTGGCTTCAGACCTGGAAAGTCCACCATCGACCAGATTTTCACGCTACGACAAATCTCGGAGAAGACTCAAGAAAAACAAGTCGACACCCACCATCTTTTTGTCGACTACAAAGCCGCCTTCGACAGCCCAATAAGGAAGCACCTGTACTCCACCATGTCTGAATTTGGTATTCCTGCAAAACTAATACGACTTTGCAGGATGACACTGAGCAACACCAGCAGCGCAGTTAAAATCGGGAAGGACCTCTCCCCACCATTTATTACCAAACGAGGTTTCAGACAAGGTGATTCCTTATCGTGCGACTTTTTCAACCTAATGATGGAAAAGATCATCCGAGCTGCTAATCTGAGACGTAGTGGCACAATATTCTACAAGAGTTTTATGCTGCTTGCGTATGCTAATGACATCGATATCATTGGCCATAATACGCGCGAAGTCAGTGCAGCATATTACAGATTAGAGAGAGAGTCAAGTCCAATGGGTCTGGCAGTGAATACACCTAAGACGAAATACTTGGTGTCAATAAACAAACAGTCCCAGCGTCTTGGAACCCACGTTACCGTTGACAATACCTCCTTTGAGGTTGTGAAGGACTTCGTTTATCTGGGATCCAGCATTAACTTAACCAGCGACATCAGCATTGAGATCAAACGAAGAATAACTCTTGCCAACAGGTGTCACTTTGGGCTCAGTAGGCAATTGAGAAGCAGAGCCCTGTCTCGACGAACGAAAATCACGCTCTATAAATCGCTCATCATGCCCGTCCAACTTTATGCATCACAAACCTGGACGCTGAGCAGTTTAGGTGAAAAGACTTTAGGAGCATTCGAGAGAAAGATTCTTCGTAAGATCTACGGACCAATCTGCGTCAATGGCGAGTACCGAATACGGTGGAATGATGAACTGTATGAGCTGTACGCTGACATCGACATAGTCAAGCGCATTAAAATCGAGCGGTTCGCTGGCTACGTCATGTTCAGCGCATGAAAGACGATGCTCCAGTGAAGAAAACATTCGATTCGGTACCCAGCGGCGGTCAACGCAGAAGAGGACGACCGCATCTTCGTTGGAAAGACCAAGTAGAGGCCAACCTGACGAAGCTTGGAATTTCCAACTGGCGCCAGCAAGCAAAAGACAGAAATGGCTGGCGTAAATTCTTAGATGAGGCCAAGACCAAGAAGATGAGGTTGTAGCGCCAACTAAGTAAGTAATCATAAGCAAATCTGTTTAATGAGTGAGTCATTGTGAATGCGATAATTTTGACAAGAAGAGCATTCTGTCAAATCCCGCCTAATTTGCAATGTAGCTGATGCAATGTCTACAAATAAGAACAAAATTATCATTAATAAACGAAACATTACAACTAGGTCGCTCACTTCGACTCGTAGGAAAGTACCCCTAATGGTTCAGGCCAGTGTAAATACTGAAGCTTATATATCGCGCAATCTGCGCGAACGGCGTTTTGCATTCCACAGTGGTTCGACCCATTGGTTAAAAATTAAAAAAAAAATCAAAGCTGAAATTCTGTACGTTTTATTATTTTAGTTTGTTGTAATAATTTCAAATGAAAGAAAGTTTTTATTTTTAAAAAAATTTAAAGTAAAAGTTTGACAGCAACACAGTAAGTTGAATTTTTTGTGTACAAACAAGGTGAATTTCTAGTATTATTATTTAAAACATTTTTTAGAAAAATCTATTAAAAGTGAATTTATTCAGAACAATGGTATTTAATTTATTTAGATAATTTAGTGAATTTTTTAAAGAAAAGTATATGTGTGGCGCCACGCATGGTCGAAGTGAAACCTTCAGAATACTGAAGACATTTTTAGTAACTACAACGACTTTTTCATAAAACATCGTTACCTAACAATGAGAAGAAACGACTTGAAAATCAAAGTTTTGACTTTCTGTTGCACTGTTCTTCAATGTTTAAATTTCTAATTAAATGCAAGTGATACTTTCAAATGGTTTAGCCTTGACTTCATCAAAACTATAAAGGGAGTGCACGATTATTGTGAATTGGGCTCTTTTTTATGATCTATTATTTTTCGGACTACTTAAGATGTGATTTTTTGTTTTCTTGTTGTTTAATGAATCTTATGTATAAAATATATTTATTGTACTAATAAGAAACATTTTTTATAGTTAATGCATACATTTATTTTGCGTGCATTGACAAAACTAAGCGACATAATCCATAACGCTTGAAATGCCAGAGCGAACTGGGCTTTGTTTGAGCTGAGCGTGAGCGTGAGCTCTATAAACGTGTGAAAGCACAAAAGTTTATCTGCACATTTGTGTGTGGTTGAGCATCAATGCGTTAGATGGCGCGTTATCATAATAAGCATATCCCCAGTGGGTAATTTTGCTAGGGCTACGCAAAAGAAGGCATACTAGTAGTTATATTATTGCCGTCAATATACCTTCCGTGATCACTGTATTGATGAGTTCCTCTGAAAGGCCTACCTTCAGGAAGAATCTTTTAAAAAATGTTAGAAAAATTTTAAATACAATAAACAGGAAAATTTGTAAAAAAAAATCTAAATTTCAAACAGAACAAAAAAATTATTTTTTTGTCCGAGCTGGGCATCGAATTCACGTTCCTAAATTCAAACTCTCTACAAACCATTTTAATGAAAACATTTATACGTTAAAATTCCTGATCTTATCTCCTATTTTCGTATGAAGAAATTCTTAAAAATATTTTTGTAAAAATTTGTAAAAAATCTAAATTTAAAAAAAACAAAAACAATAAAATTTTTTTATAAATCATTGGAGTATTATCTTTTTAAGCGAAACTTCTATGGCAATGTTGTGATTTGAAATTTGATGAAACAAAAAAGCGACTGTAAAAAGAAAAAAACATATACTGCGATAGGATTTAGAGAATGAGATAGAATTAAGATGTACAGTGTTTCCTGTTATCCTTGTCTTCTCTTTGTGCGGTGTTTCGAAGTCTCCCCACTCTTGTCTACCAAGCGTTGTATATATGTGTGCTTGTGTGCACAACTTGGCCATAAAACTAGGTAAAAAATCAACTTGATGCTAACTCGGCTGCGAGGTGGATAGCGAAGACATTAAATATGATTAAGATAATCCGATATCAAGAATGATATATTAAGTATTGCGTCCTTAGTTCGCGAAAAATTAAATCTACTAAGCAGCTTACGTCACTTGTGTAAATCATACACACATACAAAAACACATACATAGCAAACGAAATAAAGCACATGAATCTGATTTCCTTTTTTGGAAACAAACGAAACACAAGCAAAGAAATAGTCAAACTGCTGTCAAAACAGATGGAATAACGTAAGTTCTTTTTGTGTAAAGGGGTAAATCGGGAGAAGACACCTCTATGAAATATTAACTTACAACAAAAATAAATTTTGAGTCATTTCTGAAAAAGTCTGTATTTTGGACATTTTTTTAAAAAAAAAAGATAAAAAATATTCACACTAACCTAATACTAAGTTGACATAAAGAGATCAATACGAGGTAAAGGCCCTCGAATAGATTAACTCCTAAATCTTGTTGAATTTTATTAGATTAGCCACTGAAAAGTTAACCTTATTCTGAAGTAGATTAATCATTAAACTCCTTGCTTATCTTCTAAAAAAAGTTTGTACTCTGTGAATATTGGGAATTTTTAACGAATTGCAACGCTGCAAGTAGGAATAAAGAAAATTTACTTATTGAAGGTCAATAAGGGCTATGTAATGGTGGAGATAAGATGATCCCCGATCGCGTGTTTTCATGCTAAGACACAAATGTTGTGAATAACTTCACAACGCAACTTGCCCTAGATCACTACCATAACATAGCCCTAACCTAAAACAAAACAAAACGAAGCAACGAAATGCCAAAAGCAATCTCTTTCATTCTAGTGTAAACAGTGTAGATTACAAAAGGGAATTTTCTAAATCATATTTGTTTTAATCTCGCATGTAAGCGTTATATAATGGTACAGTTCAAACTATTTTTGTTAAGTCCTTTTATGGAACTTTTGAACAAAAAAACAATATAATAAATTTATTTAAAAACAGCGGCATCGAAACATGCAATAACAATAGAGTTCAGCTACTACAACTTTTTTGCACTTTCTCCGCACTAAATCATCTTAAGAATCAGCCCAAATAACATTAAAATATCTCAACAATATCGATAAGAGTGGTCCAAAACAATCTAAAGTGAGAAAAATTTACCCACCTTAATATGGGTTGGGCTCAGGAACAACACAAGACATAACAACTAACCATACGCTTACATACATAGATATTATCAAACATTAGTTTTCAATATACTTTTGAGTTGACCTTTCGATAAGTTAACATAAAAAAATTTGCAGTTTTTAACAAAGGTACTCATGCGATTTAAAGGAGCAGTAGCCACATAATTTGTTCTACTAAAAGGTAAGTAAATTAATTGTTAGCGTTTCTACTGCTTCTACGGTTAGTGTTAAATTTATAAGAGTTAGGAGTTGTGGTGAATCGAACACACCAGTTATGAGTTGGTGTAAATAGACGATATCAGCCGATTTCCTTCGCTCATTTAAAGATTGCATTTTTAATAGTTTTAAACGATCCTCATAAGGAGGAAGGTCTAAAGTCTGAATTCCACTTAAGCCCCTTAGAGCAAACCGAACAAATCGTTTTTGGATTCTCTCTATACTTTCAACATGTACATTGTAACTTGGGGACCAAACTTGACTTGCATACTCTAAGTGAGTTCGCACAATTGCATAATACAGCGTTGTAGCTGTGATCATACTATTAAATTCTTTGGCCCAGCGTTTCATAAACCCGAGCATAGAAGATGCTTTTTTACAAATGTAATCAATATGAACGTTAAACGATAGCTTAGAATACATGCATATACCAAGACCTTTGAAAGAATCTACGCGATCTAAAGCAGTATCTTTTATCTTATAATCAAAAATTAAATTATTCCTTTTTCGCCAAAAGGTCATAGTTTGACATTTATCTGGATTTAGAAAAATATTATTTTTAGAACAGCAAAACTCAAAGGATTTTAAATCAGACTGGAGTAGATCGGAATTGTCTTTAGCATCTACTGTTCTGTATATTCTCATATCATCTGCATAAATGAGCAGGTGAGAGTGTTTAATCATGTAGGTTACATTATAAATAGCTTAAATAAATGGAAGTAAACCAAGGTGGCTACCTTGAAGAACACCTGATTAAGCAAAAAATACACCCCGAAATCGTATATGATAAGATCGCTGTGTCAGATATGATTGGATCCAGCTTACAAAAACTTGTGGCAAACCATTAACTTTAGTTCAAATATAATTAATTTGTGTAGTAGTTTCTCAAGTGCTTTACTAGAATCAGTGTAAATACAATCGACCTGGTTACCTGAATTAACTGAATTTAAGCAAAATGTTGTAAAATCGAGGAGATTAGACACAGTGGATCTGCCAGTAACAAATCCATTCTGACGAGTTGTTATGACTAGTGTCCGTCCGAAACCGGAATTTTGGCGGGAGCCGAAACCGAATATTCGGCCGAAACCGAAACTGGTTATTAATATGAACATTTAAGTTTTTACAAATAATTTTTTTTATTAAAAGCCCCAGACAAAATTTTCGACAGGGAAATGGCATTATACCAGCATAATTGTGCAAACATTTCTCTACCAAATTTCGATTAGGAAATCTGCTTATTTTTATCGTGTTGAACTATGTTTTTATAGAGCAATAATTTTAAAACTCAGCATTCAATTCAATCTGTTCAAATCTGTTCCCACACGTAGTCTCTGTGTGGAAACAATAAACGGTAACTCAACTGCACTACCTTGATTTCAATACAAGGGTGAAAAAAAGGGAAAAAAGACAAGAACAAACGACACATCAAGCAAATATGACATCAATTTCAATTCGATTCTTGATAAATATAAAAAAGGACTTTACAATTATATAGAGAACGGTTTAAAGGTACAAAAACTTGTCATTTTCATACCAGCAAATCAGACGCTGCCGTTTTAAGTACCGTTTAGCTGGCACAGTAACATTCATGGCTTGTTGGGTTGTAATACAATAGAGAATAAAGATGCATGCAGCTAGAGAGCCAGTATGTGGCTACAAAAAAAAGTACTACTTACAGCCAAGGTTGCTAGTTAAAATTTAAAACATTTTCAACAAAAAGTTACTTTTTTCACAATAACATAAATTAAATACAACAAAAATTACCATTGTAAAGATAAACAAAAAAGTTTCTACCGCAATAAAAAAATATCAAAAGAAAATCTCAAGATCATTAAAAATTACCACACAAATACCACGCGTTTTAAAAAAAAGCACAGTTTCGATAGTATCGTAAGTATAGACGTAGAATTCCTTTTTATATAGTAATAGAGAAAAATTCTGTTTTTTTTATTCATATTTTTAAAAACTATTTAAAAACATTTCATCTTCTAAATAAAAATTATTCAAAAAAAAAATTTGTTGTTTTTGTTGCCTTCTTTAAACTTACTTGATCAAAAAAGCTCACAATTAAATTCATGTAAAAATTTGTTTTGTTTTATAAAAAGTTTTCGTTTGATATTTTTAGTGGTGAATTTGTTGTTAATTTTTTATGTTGGTTACAACTAAATGTAATTCACAGTTACGTTTGAAAAATGGAAATAAAAATCGGAAAAATTTGAATTATTTATTTTTCCTGTAGTAAAGAGCATTAACATATATAATGTATATATCAAACGAAAAGTTTTCATAAAACAAAACAAATTTTAAAATGAGTTTAATTGAGAGCTTTTTAGATCAAGTAAGTTTGAAAAAGGCAACAACAACAACAAATTCATTTTTGAATAATTTTTATTTAGAAGATGAAATGTTTTAAAATAGTTTTGAAAAATATAAATAAAAAACAAGAATTTTTCTCTATTACTGTATAAAAAAGAATTCTATGTCTGTTCTTACGATACTATCGAAACTGTGTCTTTTTTTAAAAAGCTTAGTTTGAAAAATTTCACTCAAAACTGTTTGTCAGAACATCAAAGCCGTTCAAAACTTAGGTGAAACGAAAAAAAATCGATGAAGGTAAGAACCAAAGACTATTATTTAAATAAAATAAACTCAAATATGTAAAAGATTTTTGTTTAGAATTATAAAATTACGAATCAAAAAAACCAATATTTTGCTATTTAATGCCATGCTAATGCCCCCCATCCAATTGCCTGCCACTACCTGCATGTATTCTGCTCGTTTTCCAGCCAAAAATTTTGTCTGGGAAGGAAGCAAAAGTACTTTATACCCATATGAAAAAAATTGAATATAAAAGAAGTATTATTTGAATATTAAAGTTTATTACAATTAATTGAAGTTTACTATAATAATAAATGAGGTAATTTTTATTTAATTTTTCATTACAAAAGTATTGCATTCTTTATATCTTCCGTACACACTCAAAATTGTATGCACCTCCAATGTACATTTTTATAGAACTACAAAACAAAATATTTTAGTTTTTTTTTTAAAGTTTAGTCTTATCAAAATAGAAATATTTATTGCACACACACACACACACACACACACACACACACACAGAATTCGTTCGTAAGTTTAATTATCAATTTTTGGCTTCAGTACCTATAAAACTTTAATATTAACTGCAATAGAGATGATAAAATCAAAAATAATATTATCGAACGCATAAAATTAAGCAAAATATTTTGTGTTATCACGATAAATAAAATTATTGATGAATTCATAATTTTTGTTTTGTACAATGAGTTGTAAATATTTTTATTAAACTGAACTTATATATTTGAATTAAATGACTGATGCAAGATATTTTTAACAAAAGTTTCGGCTAGTTTCGGCTATTCGTCCTCAATATGGCCGAAAGTGACAAAGAGGGCCGAAACTGGCCGTAACCGACACCGAATATTCGGTCGGACGCAAGTTATAACCTTCCCACAATGAATCCTCACACGATCATACACGAGCCGCTCAAAAAGTTTTGGAATCGACGAGACTTAAGCGATAGGTCTAAAGTTGTTTATATCACGCCTACAACCTTTTTATGAATAGGACTTAAAAAAGATTTTTTCCATAAAAGTGAAAAATTACATTCCCTAATTGATTTATTAAATAACATGGACGTTAACACTGCGGCAGGAATTCCGTTAGGTCCGAAAATCTTCTTCGATCGATTAAATATACTTTAATATATTCTCTTAATTAACAGATATAGGGTCCAACGGAACCCTGGGTGTAGAGTTCATATATTCAAAATACTCTTCATCAGGATTAAAAGAGTTTGAACAGAATGACTCTTTAAAGAGATTGGCAAATAGGCCACAAATTATGACGGGATCGTCAGTAAATCCATCAGTAGTTTTAAATGATGGATGGATGGAATCCATTAGACTTTTTCTCTGTTGTTATGAAATCCCAAAACTTCTTTAGATCAGACAATATTCTCAGTTTAATACTGTCTAAAAAATTGTGATACATGGTAGTTGTGCCACTTTCAAAATACAGAAACAAATGCTTGTAGGTTTCTAGGTCATTTAAGACTAAGCTACAGACATATTTCTTCCATGTCCTATTCCTGTTGTTGCGAAGAGTCTTTAATTCCCTTGTGTACCAAGGGTAAGCACAATTTTTCGCAAATTTGAGGCTATTTCAGGCAGATTAAAACCATCCCACAATAAAATGTCGTCACTTATGTCAAGAATACTTATAACGTATTCTATGCAATGCGCAAGGCTTGCATAAATTTCCACTCTTTGGAGGAACATAAGCATTACCAACATATACGTTAGAAATACAATGTACAATGCATATAAGTTCAATATTAGAAGAGCAGGGAATATTAATAATGGAACTAAGGAAGGAGTTCCTAGCAGCTTATAAGACACCACCACCGACAGCAGAAGTATTGCCAGAGTGTTTGTCCTTTCTATATACTACCTCAGTAAAATAATTATATGTGCAACACTTCTAATGCAATTCTAAGCAAACATAACTTCATTTGTTTTTATATAAATTTTTTATTGAAATAGTATTAAGGAAGTATATGTAAAACAAGATATATCTTATTTAAAAAACTTGTTATTAAAAAAATTATAATGTATTAAAAAAGTTCATAGAAAATATTTATATAAGCAAAACCTATTTTTATTGATTTTATGGAATAAAATATAAATGTTTATAGATTTTATATAAGAATATGTCTTCCTTTCTTATATATGACTTGGTTAAGCGTGAAAGACATGAAGTACATCAATGTCTGAGGATGGAGCCATAAATTTTCTGCCATTCATTTTAAATGACTGTTTTCAGATGCTTTATCGACTCGAACTGGCGCCCGTTTTTATAAACTTGAGCCGAAAGAATGCCTCACAGGTTTTCGATAGGATTCAAGTCATGACTTACAGCAGGTCACTACAGTATGGGTATATTTCAGATTTATTGAAAGTGATTTGCAGCTCGGGAAGGATTTGTTGGTGCGTTTTCATGCTGAAAAGTCCAGTTATCCTGATATTTATAGCTTGTGAACTCAAAAAACACATCATCGAATAACTCAATTTACATTTGTGCATTCGATTTGCACGAAATTAATAACAGGGGAGACTTTCAAAGTATCTGAAACCAGCTGAAATCATCAATAATCCCCGCCCATGGGATACCTAATTTGTCGTGGCTATCGCACATTGTTTCGGTATTTCTGGTAACCGTTGGGCCCGTCAAGGATGAACCTCTTCTCATCACTTAATATGACATTACCAAATTCTTTCTCACAAAATTTGTATTTTTCGGCATATGCTAGACTGGCCGCAATGTGTCATGGTAGAAGCCTGGGTTGAGAGAAGGGCGATTCATAACTGGCGTTGGCATTTTCATCCCAAATTTGTTGGATTCTGCTTCTGGTAACCCTTAGATCCAAATGCGAAGCAATTTCACCACAACTCATCCCTATCTGCACAGCAAGACGTCGAATTCGTCTTTTGTGCCATTGGCCAATCACGGATTTTTCTTCACTACTCTTGATTATAGTATAGTTGCCAGGGTATTTTAAAATATTTGTTATGGTATTTCGTTGACCATTTGTCCTAGCAGCTATAGCACCTACTTTTATTTCAACGATTTTCTTCAGATAAAGTGGTTCCACTTAGCATTTTTATTTGAAAAATAAAATAACTCTAAAATGTGCTCATATTTTGTTTCAAAAATGTATTACCGCTATGTTTATGGGCTTTCTTACTAAGGTTATCAAAAAAATGTCGTAATTTCTACGTTATAGCAGTTAAAACATAAAAACAGCTATTGTGCACATACAAATATTTCCTATTGCACAAGCGAGATTTCACACTATTTTCGACTAACGGTACTACGAATACGAGGAAGAGAAGATTTCTCTGTTCAACAAATAAACTACATCCTTTAAAAAAATTATGGCAATCTCAAAAAAATTGTGTTGTTATAAACTAGGGAGAAAAAATAAAAAATGTTTGTGCAATTATAAATACTTTACTAAGGTACTTCAAAACTATTATCAAACAATTCCAAGTCAGTAATGCTTCCATTTAACCACGTTTCAGTTAATGTCGTGAATAAGCTTAAAGCTCTCTAACACAGACGCAAAAATGTCTATGTTGTAGAATGAGCAAGACTAATCTACCCAGTAGATCGCGGCATCATTGACGAACTTTTCGTGATAATTTCTTAAAGGAAGTTTCTGCATGAGCTGCTGGACTTAAAAAAAATCATACTAAATATAAAGCATAGTAGTGGTTGTCAGCGCCTAAATTTTTCCACTCTATTACAACAACTTCAAGATATTCATGATTGTTGTAATTCGCCGAATCGTTCAGAGGCTAAACTGTAGAGTTTGCAAATTATCGATGACACTATCGATACTCTCGATAATTTCACACTATCGTGACTATCGATAGTTTTGGACTGACTATCGATGGTTTTAGCTAGTATTTAAATATTCATTGACGTTTAGGTGTCATTGCCATTACTGTCGAATTTGTTTGATTTTGACATTTTGGTATAATTTTTTTCTGTTTTGTAGAGTGAAAGCTCAGGTAATGTTTCTTATAAATAGGTCTGTTTCTATACTAACTTCAATTAAAGTTCGAGTAAAGTTCAAGTAATAGAGAGTAACTTGATTATCTGTCAAAATGAGAATATTTATCAAAAAGTACGGAAACGACTTCAAGTAAGTTTCAAGCTGTTCATGCCTGTTTCAAGCTGTTCACGCAACAGAAAAAAATGTATTATTGCTTGAAATTATTAGCTTGTTCGTAAAAAACACTTTGTGTAAAATATCTAAAACAATAATACTTGCATTTATTGATAGGAATAATTTTTATTTCACAAAACAATAAAAAAGCTTGAAATTCGTGCTCGAAAAAAATTTTCAAGTAAAGTTCAAGTAATTGTAATAGAATAGAGAGCCTCTCTCTCGATCTTGAAAAATGTGTAAAGAAACACTTTCAAGTAACTTCAAGTTACTTGAAGCGAGTTCGGAAAGAGACCTAATGTATGAGCATTGTGTTGACTTGGAAGATGGGTGATAGTTAGTTAGAGGTTGAAAAGATGAAGTAGTTTCGGTGAAGATTTGTTTTAAACTTGCACAGTTCAAAACTGACGGGAAACACGCTCGCAGGGAGACAATTCCACAACTTTACCGTACGACTAAAGAAAGAATTATCACTACAACGTGAGGTTCTGTGTGGCATCACGGCAATGGTAAAAAAAATGGGCTTGGAATGGGCCCGAGTGGAATTGGAAAGCATACGGTGTGGTGGCGTCACACAAAACACAAAACCAACATTACGTCGATTTCCAATAGAGTTGAGAGAGGACGAAATATCTTTATCCCCTATTAAGTATGTCGCACGACGTTGACTTCGGTCCAGAAGCATGTTTCGATTTTAATTCCTTGACGTATTTTCTTTATATTCCTGTCTACTTTTCGTTAACGAAACTTCCTCAATATTTCGATATTTGGTTCGTGCATGATAAATCCCAACGTTTCTGCATTGTGTCTTGCTCGAGTTTGGAACATTTATATGAAATTTTCGTCAATGAAATGTATGGCCAAATCAGCATGTTTCGTCAAGGATCAAGAAAAATCGTACATGATTCATTTGAGATTTCTTCAAGACTGGAACTACTGGGTAACGTCAAATGTGGTGTACCTTAGTTTTACACTGAGCTTATCAATCAGACAAGGAAAAAGAAAATTAAAACTTATTAGCTTGTTAATAAACAAACGCAATCTCCCTAAGTGGCATCGTAATGGGTAAGACTTCCGCCTGTTGATCGAAAGGTATCAAGTTGAAATCTCGATAGAGGCGAGATATTTGCAATTACAATTTTGTTAGACGTAGGCAAAAGGCAGTACAATTTTAAGGAAACCATGTCGCGAAATCTATTGGTTGTGGAAATTTTCGTTTTAAAAAAATGTCGGCGTGTCTTGAGCATTTCAACCAGTGAGGGGCATTCTAACACTAGCAAGCAAACACATACAGAAAAGCTTTCTATGCTGCCATAAACAAAGCATTGTGGCAGAGAAAGTTGTTTGTCCGTGAGTGCCCGAATATCCTTCAATGTTTAAATCCAGTTGCACAGTGGTTCAATCGCTATGGAAGAGCGGTCAAAAATTTTTAACTTGGAAATTACAGTAGATAAGGCTTTGAAATTAAGTAGTGTTTTTTTATGAATATAAGATCTTTAGCTAAACCAATTAAGGAGTAAATCCGTACATAATAGTTACTTCCATAAGGCTAAGAAGTTTAGTATAAATAATTGTATAAAAAAATCTTAAGGAGTTCGCTTAGTACAATCATGAAATGGAGCTACACAAAATTTCGTCCTGTTCTGATCAAATCTTCCTGATCTAAGATATCCTCAAAAATGACAAAGTAAAAAAAAAACTATTAACAGAGATTTCAATATGAAGTTATAGGTACTAGTCCAAATATTGATTATATGAAATTTTTTCCTTTATAACGTCATCTTCTCATACTAAAATGTCCTTGAAAATTACATATTTTTTAAAATCAAAAAACCGTTTTAAATTAGGGCCAAATCAGCTGATAATAGGAAAAACTACAAACATACAAACTCTCCCTTGCAACGAAAACACTTTGGAACAACATCAAAAACTTGGAGTTTGCAACAAGTATAACACAGATTGCCCTTTCGATGCCGTAGGATCTCAATATTTTTTTTGTTGGTAATACTGCTTCATCTAATAATAATATATTTCCCCTCTATGGCTGGTCTATGCAACAATCTTTTGATTTTTCTCCTGTAGTTGAACTAGATGTAGGTAAAAGAATATCACAGATGAAATCGAATGCTATTTTAGGAGAAGGCATTCCCATCAAGTTTATTAAACTTTTGTTGCCACATATAATAAGCCCTCTAAAGCACATTATTAGTTTTTGTTTTGTGTCATCTTCTTTCCCTGACCTGTGGAAAGTTGTCATCGTTCTTCCTGTAGCAAAAAAGCAAAACCCTTTTAATGTCAATGATTTTAGCCAGTAGCAAAAGTTTGTGAGAAACTTATGGTTCAACAAATTGACAATTATGTAGTTGATAAAAATCTGCTATCTCCTTTTCAATCTGGTTTTAGGCCAGGACATGGGTGTTCTTCTGCTGTGGTTAAAATCATCGATGATATACGACCGGAATATAATGCTGGCTCCATTATGTTTGCTCCACTATGTTTGCGCTAGATTTTTCAAAAGCTTTTGATAAAGTAAACCATCAACACTTATGTAAAGGGTGTTTTTTATAGAGTGATACAACTTTGAGTTGGCATCACTGCTTTATTTGACCACCCATTTAACAGCTGATAGTTCCTTTTTGTTTAGTTTGCTTTGACACTTTATTATGGATCGGCTTACACCAGAGCAACGCGTGCAAATTGTGGAAATTTTTGATCAAAATAATGGTTCTGTTCATCAAACTTATCGTGCACTTCATCCATTTTATGGCGTACATAATCGTCCTTCAGAGCTGCTAATTCGAAGAACAATAGATAGTTTTCGGACCACATTTACTGTTACTGATAATGTGCATCCCGTGAGACTCCGAACAGTGCGCACTGAAAAATCTGTAGCCGCTGTACAGGAAAGCATTGAAGATGAATCTAATCAATCAATTCGTCGCCGTTCTCAGCAACTGGGGCTGTGTCCTTCCACTTTAAGAAAGATTTTACGAAAAGATCTTGGCTAAAAACCTTTCAAGATTCAACTAGTGCACGAATTAAAGCCAAACGACCATCGTATGCTCCGCCAATTCGGCGAATGGGCTGAAGCACAAATTGATATTGATTTTGAATTTCCATGGAAAATTTTATTTTCCGATGAAGCCCATTTTTGGTTGAATGGGTACGTAAATAAACAGAATTGTCGTATTTAGAGTGAGGAGAATCCACAACTTTTTGTCGAAACACCATTACATCCACAGAAAATTACTGTTTGGTGCGCTTTATGGGCTGGCGGAGTCATTGGGCCATATGTCTTCAAAAACGATGATGGTCAGAATGTTACTGTCAATGGTGAACGGTATAGGAATATGATTCGAAGATTTTTCGTACCTCAATTAGCTGGCATTATTCTTGCTGATATGTGGTTCCAACAGGACGAAGCCACATGCCACACAGCGGGTGCTACAATTGATTAACTCAAGGAAACTTTTGACGAAAAAATAATTTCACGAAATGGCCCAATTAATTGGCCCCCAAGATCGTGCGATTTTACCCCATTGGATTATTTTCTTTGGGGTTATGTAAAGTCACTTGTCTATGTCGATAAGCCACAAACAATTGAACACCTGGAGATCAACATTCGAAGAGTTATCGGCGAGATACGGCCGCAAATGCTGCGAAAAGTTAGTGAGAATTTGTGTTCCAGATTGCGATTTGTACGCGCAAGCCGTGGCGGCCACATGGCCGAAATCATATTTATTTATTTATTTATTTCCATTTAAACTATCAACAATCGTTTAACAGTTTGAATAATAACATGTTAATTATATAAACAATATGATATAAAACTAATAAAATGTAAACATAATTATATTAAAGAATATTACACTTTTATAAATTAATTTCAAACAATTCTTAATAAATTTTGTTTGAAAGTTTGCCTATTCAAAGTGAGATCTATTTGAGCACTGGAATTGAACGCTAAGCACATATTATTAATAGGATCATTACGGCCATAGTTTGTCCTATGATATGGAATATAAAAAAAATCTCTTTGCCTAAAATATCTCTCAGGCGCATTACAAGAGCGTGGAGTGGCGCGCAGTCTATATGTGACATAATTATATCTCGAACAAAAATAACAAGAAAAAATTTACGTCTGGAGGCTCAAGTATTAAGACCTAGAAGAGCACACCTGGATACATACGTTGGCATAAAATTCCAATTTAATTTCAACATTATATAATGAGCAAAACGTTTTTGTATTTTTTCCAATCGCAAAGAATCTACCTCGTAATATGGATCCCAGATCACACATCCATATTCCAAGATAGACCTTACTAAAGATAAAAATAACGTTTTAAGGGTATATGAATCCTTAAATTCCTTCGAATTACGCCTCAAAAAACCCATCATTGCATTAGCCTTAGTAATTATGCAATCGTAATGGTTAGAAAAAGAAATTTTTCTATCAAATAGAATTCCCAGATCAGATGTAGACTCAACACGTGAAAGACCACCATTTGCGATTGAGTATTTAAAAAAGTTGGTTCTTTTTTCATGTAATAAGACCATATTTAAACATAAATGTCATAAAATTTTCTATCCAATAAAGCCCATTGATATTAAAAATATATTACTATGTTTTATTATGATTTAAACTTGTATCACTCTATAAAAAACACCCTTTATGAAGCTTAATTATTTATTTGGGTTCTGATACAGAGCTGGTAATCTTATGTCTAGTTATTTATGAATAGATTTCAAAAAGTGAAAGTTGGTCAATTGTCATCAGTGTGTAAATCTGTCTTAAGTGGCGTCCAAAGTGTCTATACTTGGACCCCTCCTATTTTCAATATTTATTAAGTACACTTTTTTGTTTGCAACCAGTTATATTTATCTAGACGCATAGGAATCCTTGATTACTTATGTTGTTGAATGAATGAGGACGTCTGCAGCATCAATATCACTGATTGATATTACACCGATACACCGATAGCAATGGTCTTCTTCCAAAGTCTTTGGAAGAAGACCATTGCTTAAGTCTTCCAAATCGTATGTACTGCCTATTTGTAGAGTGAAAACATGTGTTAATGATGTCCCTGATTTGTTTATTGGTCCAAACAAGCTAACTGTTGTGTCCAAAATTAAAAATCTTGACTTCTTTATAAATTGTTCGCTTTCCTGTGTCGACCATGTAAATAGTATTGTAAAAAAAGTTTATTATATTTTGCGCAACTTAAGAATATCTGCAAGTGTAACTTCAGTTAAAACTAGACGTAAGCTGGTTACCTGTGATAACATACTCTGAGACAGGGTTGATATTTTCGGTACAATTGTACTTTTTTGGTACAATTTTATATTTTTCCTATTTTCTTATAACCAAAGAGTTTTCGGTACATTTTATTTCACTCTGTAATAAGCACACAATTTAGAACTCTAAGTAAGCAAACGATTTAAAAAAATTAAAAAATTTGTCTAGTTTTGAATTTTGGTACTCTGTAAAATAGATAAAAATGATTTTAAAGAGTCGATTTTCTCTAATTTGTATATTACTTATATTTTAACTCTATTACTTATGGAATTATTTCAACTTTTCATTCAACAGCAAATGCCAAAAGAATATTTTATTTTCAAAGTTTAATAAAAACCAATTACAGAAACAGACTGCAGATTGTAACATTTTATTTAATTATTTAATCAAAATATTTTTTAAAATCTAGTGAACTAAATGCCAAAATATTGATTTCAGAAGTATTATATCGAATGAAAAAATTTCTAAAATTTGACAGAAAGTGAAGAATTGCTTGACTGAAAAATTTTCCCATGAACTTCTTTCGTTATCTTAACATAGAAAGGCCCTGAATAACATTTAAGAAAACTTTTTTCGGCTGAATTGTGTCAGATTTCGGGTGGATGGGTGGTTGACCTATCTGTGAAGAACTAGATTTTAAAAAAATTTTAGTGGCCTTTCTATAGTAATGTAACGAAAGAAATTCGCACGTTTATAGAATTTTTTGTTTTTTAATTATAAAAATACCTCTAAACTTTGTGTTTATATGATTTTTTTTATAGATTTTATTGATTTAATTTTATGAATATTATAAGACCACTTGTGTTCATTTTTGTGATTATAAAAAACCTTTGTAATTTTTTTATAAGGTTTATGAACTGAATTATTAAAAACAGATTCACTTTAATTTAAATAAAAGCTAAAACCGAATTATCTTCGACAGTATATTCATGTTTTTAAAGTTTGATAACGTCACTTCGTATAGATTACGGTTGTGGTGTTTATCCAATTTTGCGAAAACTCAAATGTAGAACACGTTTAAAACACGTGTTAAATATGCTGTAAATACACACATTTTCGTGAAATTTATAAAAGTTATGCTACTTTGATGACGTCTGGGAGACTGGTCGAGTTTATATCAAATTTGCCAAATTCTAAACTCATAATGAATTTTAATATTTTTAGCATGTGTTCATAATTTTATTTTATTAAATTAATTTTAGCTGAATTTTTAGAGACTTAACCGTTTTCATATAGTTACTTTGCTTAAGAGGTAGGCGTGGTTTTTATGCTATTTTTACAAATTTGAAATATATGGTGAATATTTTACTTCAAAGCTTATGTGCACAATACCAAGTAATTGCAAAAATTTATGAGGCGTTTTTAGAAATTTCATTTTTTTGATAAAGAAGGCGTAGTTTTCATCCGATTATGCTCATTTTTGAACTTGATCTTTGTTTTTTTAATATAAGCAAATACACCAAATTTAAATACGATAGCTTTTAAATTGCTGCTGTAATCGTGTCGACAGATTGACCTAGCGAAATCGGCTCAGGAGATGATGCTGATCAAGACTATATAAAATTTTCTATACCTGCCACGTCTCCTTATCAGCGTTACAAATGGAGTGACAAAGTTAACGCAGTCTGTGTGGAGTAAACAAAACGTATTAAATATTTTTTTTTTCATTTAGTACAATTTTTTCTAAATTTGTATACCAAAATGAAAAAGTCACTTATCAACCCTGCTCTGAGGTAGTATACAGTAAAATTGACTCTTCTTCCCTGTTGAAGCTTCAAATTGCATTTAATTACGCAACGCGTTATGTGTACGCCCTTCGTAAATTTGATCGACTGTCTAGTTTCCAAAATGCAATACTTGGATGTGACTTGACAGTTTATCTTAATGCCAGAAATTGTATGCAACTGCATAAATTAATTCATGAAAAACACCTGGTTATCTATCCGATAAACTCCAGTTTTGTATGTATAGAAGAAGCCATATAGTTCCGAGGCACAGCTCCTTAATATCTTCTTACCTGTTTTTCATCAACGCCATTAGGTTGTGGAATACACTGCTACGAAGGCTTAGGGAAATCATTGGGAGAGGATCATTTAGGCAATCCATTCTATTTTATTGTTTTCAACCTAATTACTTTATCCTCCATCTTTTGTTCTCTTACTGTTGTAATATGACTCAATTCTGTTTAATTTTGTTATTTTTTGTCAAAATTTGGCTAAGTTGATTTGTCTTATAGCTAAGGTTATTAAATATTAAGGTTATTATGTATTTAATTATTATCTAATGAGTTCTTATCATGCCTAACGTTAATGTTTATGCTGTACTATAAAAGAGCCTAGCTCTTAGTGCACTTATTCAACTTAAATCAATAAAGTAAAATAAATTAAATGAAGAAAATTGAATTAAATTAAATTAAATTAAATTGAAAAACGTATTGATGAATTCTTCGTTCGTTCAAATCGTTTCCACTGCACGAACATAAGTGGCAACCATTGGTAAGTCGCCATCTTGTTTGTTCGTGCAGTGGAAACACTTAAATTCAATGTTTGCGATATTGAAAACTTAAATAGTAATAAAAATTAACACAAATAAAACGCGTTCTTTTGTCTTAAGTTTTTAATTTATTTTGTTCCTTTTTTAGTTTTTTCCTTTGTTATTTACTACCATTTCAACAAATCTACTACTATATTCACAAAGAGACTCCGGATTCACTCAAAATGTTCGAGTGCCGGCCGATCAGAGCGAACGACGAAATCTTCGTAATACAACTACCATAGTTGACTCGCTAATGGTTAAAAGGGCGTATGTGATGCTTATTAAATTTTACAGGAACTGTAAAAAACTTTCCCCCATTGAGGATAGTGACCCTATGATTATGTTGATTAATTTGGTGAATGATAATTATTAACCAAGAGTCTATAGAAAAAGCTTCATTGTTATTCAGCCGTCACTAAAATTTGGCGCGTTGCTAGAGCGTTTTAAAATTTGGCAACATACAAATAATTAAATCCAAATTCAGAGATGCATATGGTAAATGCCATAGAAAAAACATTAATTTTTAATACTTTTTATTTTAATAGTAGGTACAAAAAATAAAAAATATTTCTATAATTTATTTAAAACTAGCTGAAGTCCGAAGCGTTGCTGGCACGCCCCCGTTGCCAAACTTCTATAAAATGTTATCAGTGAACCTGCATCAGGGTTGCCAACACATACCTTTTCGCCCGGAGACTTCGGGCCTGGCACATTATCTCCGGCTTTCGCTCTAATCTATATTTAAATCAAGTTTTTTTTACAAAAAAATTTGTTTAACTTATTTATTAGTGTTGATTTAACCTTTTTTAGTGAATGTTTGAACCATTTGTCTTAATGAATGCTAACTTAACTTTGACGTTCTTTCTATTTCTTGAACTTCGTTTTTGAAGGAACGTCGTAACCAGTCGTTACTTTTTTTTTGGTAACTTGACGAACTCGTTTCTGTTTTTCTTTTTCTTTTGAGTTCTGCGGCCAAGGCTCATTTATAAGGTTCTGGCACTTGAGAGCGAACTCGGTCGAACTGTCAGAATGGATGAAAAGAAATGAAGAAAATGAACGCTTAAAACAAAGAAAAGCGCAATGACAGTTCGAGCAAAGGCGGGAAAAAGAGTGCATTTATCTCAAGTGCCACAACCTTATAAATTAACCTTGTCTGCGGCTGAATTTTAAATTAATGTTTGCAGTTCAATTTATGTAAGTTCGGTCAATAATTTGTGTTTTGTGTATTAACTGATACAAAACTATTTTAGAGAACAGCATAATGGAATCTAGTCGCAAGAGGAAACATAACTTAACATCTTTTAACAACGATTGGCTCTCGATACCACGCTAAAGGGTCCGCCATCTAACGTTTTTTTTTCAACTAGTGCTTATTTCCTGAATGGTAATACTTAGCTCATGTCTGATTTGACAGATAATTAGTTTTATCCTTCCGCTGCACGAATATGGTTGTGTATACGCTTGAACAACGCTGGGAAATATTGCGACATTACTTTGAAAATCATGGTAATGTTGCAGAATATGTGCGAAAATTGCGTATGGATTTTGGAAGAAAAGAAGCACCGTCAGCTCCGTATGTTCGTTATCTTGTGAAAAAAGTGAAAGAAACTGGCATCCTCATCGATAAACCAAAGCGTGAAAAGCCAAAAACAGTGCGTACACCCGAGAATATTGCTGCTGTGGCAGAAAGTGTGCGTGAAGCGCCATCAACATCAATTCACCGTCGTTCTCAACAATCGAACATTTCTGAGACATCATTGAGACGAATTTTGCATAAAGACCTTGGTATGACGCCATACAAAGTCCAATTGGTTCAGGAGTTGAAGCTAACTGACCATCCAATGCGTTTTCGCTTCGCTAAGTGAGCCTGCGATTGATCGACTTACAGAAGATGCCGATTTTGCCAAAAAAATCATCTTTTCAGATGAAGCTCATTTTGATCTTGGCGGGTATGTAAACAAGCAAAATTGTCGCATTTGGAGCACAGAAAGCCCGCACGCATACATTAAAAAGACGCTGCAGAGGCATAATTGGGCCATTTTTCTTCGAAAATGAGCAAGGAGTGGCCGTTACAGTCAATGGCGATCGTTATCGGGCCATGTTGAACGAATTTTTGTTCACAAAAATTGAAGAGGAGGATAATGGCAACATTTGGTTTCAACAGGACGGCGCTACGTGCCTGTTTTTGAAGATCGCATTATCAGCCGCAGAGCTGATGTCGTTTGGCCACCTCGGAGCTGCGATTTGACACCGTTGGACTATTGTTGTTTGTGGGGTGCCCTCAAAGATAAGTGTTACGCCGACAAGCCACAGACAATTGACGCTTTAAAGGACAATATTCGTGAAGCCATTGGTGAAATACAGCTGCACACAATCGATAATGTGCTTAAAAATTGGACCGATCCTGTAGGCTACTGCATGGCCAGCCGAGGCAGCCATTTGAATGAAATTATTTTCGATTATTAACCGAAAGGATTGTACTTTCAAATAAAAAAAGATATTTGCGAAAATATCCAGTAGTTTTTTTTTATAGAATTAAAAAAAAAAGTTATTTGGCGGACCCTTTACAAAGATTGGTTGCTAAAGGAAAACGAGTTTACGGGAAAACGCAAGTTGTGTTGTGTCACATTTGTTGTCAAACATGATTGTTAAACATGACTAAACCAAAAAAAAAATTAATTTTTTAATTAAAAGCAAGGAGACTATAAAAAAATTATTAAATAAAAAAAAAACTCCGGGCCTGGGCTTTTCAAAAGTTGGCAACCCTGACCTGCATGTGTAATTAAATTCGAATACTGAATTCCGAGGCTGTGCGACTTATAACTCCAAAGCAATTCGATATCGCAAATCGCAAATTTGGGTTTCATGGGAGGTGCCACGCCCCCTGAACGGCATGTGTAAATTGTGGTAGAATACCTAATTCCATGGCTGTGCGAACTATGCAGTGGGTGATCTATTATTGGAGCCGCCAAAAATGCTACGCCAAGCTCAGGAATGGTTTCCAAACAACAAATTTATATTTATGCATGATTCTGTCCCTGACCCGGAAATTCTTCTTATCTCAACCCTAAGAGAACCTTTGGGAAGCGTGAAATTCCCAAAGAATTCGAGACCAACAAATCCCAATTAATTGATTGAAGTGTGGCACCGAAATAAATCCATAAAATTTAACTGCACCAAATGCATAGAATCTATGCCTAAACGAGCAGCTGCAGTTATTGCAGCAAAAGGTGGAGGTACCAAATATTGGCAATACAGTTTTTTCAATATAGTTTTCTTAAGTTATAAAATCTTAATGTTAAGGTGAATTTTACTAGTTTTATTAGTTAAATTGTGATGCAAAACATCGACTTTAATGCTTTTATTTCACCCGAAACTTAGAAAATAATTTTTTTTTAACGTGGCTCTAATAATATGATCACCCACTGTAACTCAAAAGCTGTTCGATATGGAAAATTATGGGAGGTTGTCACGCCCCTTGTACTACGTCCATAAAATGTTATCAGTAAAACGGCACGTGTAAATTGTGGTCGAATATCAAATTCCATGGCTGTGCGAATTATAACGAAAAAGCTATCCAAAATCTCAAATTCGGGTTGTATGGGAGGTGCCATGCCCCCTTGTCCAACGCTGTCCGTACTATGACTTAAACCTGCGCATGAATGCGAAAACTCAATTTGGAAAGTTTCATCGCGATCGGATGAACGCTGTAGAAATGTATTCAGGACACACAAACAAACAAACAAGCCAACAAACGTACATTAATTTTTATATACATGTATAGATATTGTAAATCATTAATATATTTTTATTCGATCACAGACCAGTCAGAAAGCAGCTTTAATAAAACGTTGACAGGATGGGAATTAGGGCTTCCAAACCCAGGGTCACGGGATCTCTACCTTTTTCCAGACCCGACAGACCCGGAATTTTAAGGCCTAAAATCCTGGGATTTTAGGTATCCCGAGATTGCCTTAAAATTGCAAAAATGCAATTCAACTTTACAATTGAGTAAAAAGTTTTAAAAAAATTTAAATTTTACTCTAATGTTTAAAAATGGAATAAAAATTTATATAAATGGTGGCACTCGCGGTAATGTACTTCAAAAAGCATGTGATTATTTGATAAGATTTACGCCTTCTAGTGTTGAGTCCGAGAGATGTCTCTTCGGCTGGATATTTTGCGACCAAAATTCGCTCAATCCTGGGGATGACACCTTAAATGATTTAGTATTTTTAAGAGCTCAAAGTAAATCAGGCCAACTAACAGTTCAAAGATTTCAGTGATCTCAAAAAATTTACCTTATTTATGTTAGTATTAGTATGTCAGAATATATGAATTTAATGAATTATACTATAGATATATATAATAAATATTACATCCTCGTCCTTGATATATTTATATAAAAATAAAATAAATTAATTTTGTATAAAAAATTTAAGTAAACTCTGTTGTTTTATTCCTTTGGACAATTTTTTATTAAAAAAAATCCTTACTTTCATATCTTGCATACAAATTCTTTTTGTTTCTTGTTAAAATAATTACTTCTTATCTGTTTTTCAAATCCCGGTATTCTTAATTATCATTCTCGAATAGTCCCGAAAGTAAAAGCTCTAGTGGGAATGTTTTGAAACATTTTTTTTTAATGTCATTAAGTTTATTTAGTTTTATAGGCACTTTTCCTGTTGGATAGGCTGGATCACTTGGTTGGAAAGGACGACCCACAGTGCTTTGCGCTCATACCAATTTTGTAAATCAATAGATGGAGTGATCCTTTGACAAAGAAATTTTGTATGCTTGGATAGTTTCAGCAGTATAAAAGAATAACAAGAATGCAAAGCACTGTGCAGCGTCTTTAAACAATAAAAAATTGTGATATGCGTCAACAAATTATTTTGCTGCTGTTCTGCAAAATTTTAATTTTAAGTCGTGACAGGAGCAATAACAATCGGTGAAGCGGGGTATATTTGTTACTATTTCGGTTTTTGTTTACGACCTCAAGGAAAAATCATAACAAAGAAAATATTGAAATGAGCTCGTTTACCACAACGCTACCAAAGAACCAAGGCATGCAAGGTTTAGTCTTTGACCTGAAAGGAAAGTGATAGATTATTTAGAGGAATTGATTGGGACCATACGTGAATTATTGATTAGGCGAAACAAACGTGAAAGACAATTTTAATTACTTTTAACCGAAGCTAGTGTTATGTCTTAACCTCGTCAAGTATTTCTAGACCTTAGTTGTGTTCTTGTCCTTTAATGCCACATTTTCCACAACTTAGCTGTGGATTTTTAGTTTTCCATAATTTTTAAATGCAGGAAAGAACAACGAAAGTGAAAAGAACTATGCCCGAGCCCGGATTCGAGCCAGCGACCTCTAGGTTGCTTGTCTACCGCACTTTCCACTGGACTACAAAGGCCGACAAACTGGTTGCCTGTTGTTGTGTTTTTGTATTTGTTGTTTGACGTTTTGCTTTGCTTTTAGTGTATTCGGTGTTTTTTTTATTGAATGCGTTCGAAATAGTTTGTAATAAGTTTAAGGAACGAATCCAATCTCATTCATTTGTTTCAAATGAGTTCAATTGCAACTGAGAATTTGTATGGAAAATGAGTTGATGTTGTTTCTCCTTTAGCTAAATGAGCTAAAATAAGGCATTTGGACCAATGTAAACGTAGTATTAGATGCTACATACGTTCTTTTAACACAGCCTGTTAGCCTACACTCGCGCTCAAAAAAAAAAAAGCCGAGTTAATAATTTTATAACAAATATTATTTTTCTTAAATTATAACACAGTGTGCCAAAACCATAAATAAACAAGCACATCCAAACTTTATAAAAATTCTTACAGAAAGACATGTTGAGAGTACATCGCACCTAAATTGACCTCTCAAGGTCAAAATTTTTTCTACTTATTTTTAAAGTTGAAGTGTTCGAATTTTGTTGTGCCGACATTAATTGCATTTTTACAACCATTTGGCCTATTGGAAATGAAAAATAAAATTAATTTTTTTTTTCAATAGAATTTGACGTAAAATAAGGCTTTGTAAATTATTAACTCGGCTTTTTTTTTGAGCGCGAGTGTGTATCAGTAGACACCAATTATTCAAAAATATGCAAGTGTCCAAAAGTGTTTCCAGTTAATTTTTCCTCGCAGTGATTTTTGCTCAGTGTTGCGTTCCGCCACCCACGTGGTCGCCATTAAGCCAAACCGCCGCTATTGCAAATGTACGCTTTGCTTAAATTTTACTGACACATCAAAATTAATGGCGCCACAGCTGAGCCAAACGAAGAACGAACGGCAATGTCGAGCCTAGTCGAGTCGAAAGTGTACTTGCCTCATATCGGTTTTGATTTTTGCGAAGCAAAATAGAGATAAGCACAAAAGCAAAAAAAAAAAAAAAACAAACAAAAATAGCAACAACAACTACAAAAGCCGATAAAGAGCTAAAATCCAGCAGAAGATTTACTTGAAAATTATTGCAGGATTTAAAATGTTTAAATATTTCAAAAAAATATTTTTATTCGTTGCAAACAGTCTTTTCACTCCTCTTCTTGCTACTACTCTTTCTTAGATTTTTGCTTTGCCCGTACTAAGGTGTTTTTTTGCTACTATGTTGTTTTTGTTTGTTGATTTGATGTTTTAGTTGTAGCATTGAAATGCAAAAAATGGAGTGAAGGGATGAAAAAAAAATACGACGCGCATAAAAGGACATTAAAGGATTTCGTTTAGATTACGTGAATTTTGTTGATGTTGTTTTTTCTTGCTTTATTCTTGCTCTCTTTTCTGTTTGTTTCTGTATTTATTTTATTTTCATTTTTTATTCTTTGCACTCAATTCGCGTCGCTGTGCCACACCAGCGTCAAACAAAAGTCGCAAAAGTTCATTCATTGTTTTTGTTTATTTTTTTGTGCGACTTCTGTTTTGCTTTTCAAAACTTTTCATGTTTTAGTTATTGTTGTAAATTTTATTTTTTTTGTGTTTTTCTATTTTGAAGTCTCTTTTCTTATTTCTTTTTACCATACTGCCTCGTTGCCTCGGATTGTTATTAAGAATTTATTGTTTGAAGTTGTAAAAAAAGTATTAAAAAATATCTATAAAATAAGATAAAAAATTGTTTTGAGTTCTACATGACTGTGATTTTTTTTTGTTTTTTCATACGATATAAAAAATTTTTTATTCTTTGGCTTGCGACATTTTATTAGCTTATCTCTAAATAAGACCGTTAAGCAAGTTATTGAAGAGACAAAAAAAAATAAACAAGAGAACAACATGTAACTACACTGTTTTAAAAGCTTAAACGATAGCTTAGTCGAAGTTTTTACAGCGTGCTTACGTTAGAAAAAATCGCGCGACTCAATGAGCTCAACTGCATAAATTGGCTTGATTGGCCCGATTAGCTCAATTAATTCCATTGGCTCAATTAGATTCATTGAAGCGACTTTCACCATTGCATCAATACATTAAATCGGTGCAGTGGCTCGATTGACTCAATAAGCTTGATTTAATTGATTGACTTTTCAATCAATGCACGAATAGCTTTTTGTGTAATTGACTTTGATTATTCAGGTTTTGTTTTGAAATAATGAGCCGTCAAAGCAGCTCAATTAGCTGGATTGCATCAATTGTTTATATTGATTTAATTGGCTCGACTGAGTGTATAGAATTAACTAACTTCAAATAATCAATTGGCTAGATTGAGTCGATAAGCACACTTAAATCAATAAATTCATTGGATTCAATTGGCTCGATTGGCTCAATTGGCTCAATTGGCTGAATTGCTTTGATTGACTCATCAAATTAACTCAAAGATGTTTTTTTGCAGTCCATCTTGCAGCTTAAGGTTATAAGACCTTCGAACTTTCGCCAAATAAGGGCCGATTTTTAAGCGAATAAATCCTGTATTACAAAATTTATTTTTTAAGCGTCGGTTTAGGTTTTTTTTTCAACATTATAATTAAATAACTTTTGTAGAAAATTTTTTGAATTTTTGGTAAACACATGACAATTTTTTGAATTTTTGGTAAACACATAACAGGAATTAGTAGTTTAGTGAAATTAGTATCTAAAAAATGCGGTGGATACGATTTTTGGAGCTTGTTTATCTAAAAAGAAACAAAAAAATGTTGGTTCTGATGAAGCTTTTTAAGCTTTTAAACAAAGATTTTTGTAAAATTTGGATTTTACTAAAATGGTAGTTGAAAACCGATTTTTTACTAAAAAAATATTTGTTAAATTTCATAAAAAAAGAGTATTTCTCTAAAATAAAAATCGAACGATTAAAAGTACCAATTGTATTTGCTTAATAAGTGCATAAAATTTGGAATCGATCCTTGATATAGTTTTCGAGTAATGCTGTAAAACGGTTTCAAGCAGCACTTTTCGAAAAAAAAGCGTTTAAAGTTTTAGAAGTAGTAAAGTATGTATATATTTCATCGAATGCTTGTACTTTCAACTGAAGTAATTTTTATTCAATTCACTTACAACTTTCTAAAGAATATTTTGACGATGTTATACATTCCGAAAATGTAAAAAACAAAAATTGAGTTTTGGTCGCCGAGAAATTTTAGGGCCCGTAAAAGACTTTGATGGTTTTAAAATTCTCGATCATATAAGTTTCCTTTATTTGTAAATAAGATATGAGATTTTTCTCTAGTGTACAGAGTCTTAATATAAATACATATATTAGTCTCAGTGTGTACTTTTATTTAGTAATATTGTACGTCTTTTATACAATACGCAATACTTGTAATATGCCTATATGATAGGTATGTTCGTAAACTGCAATGCGGACGAGTGTTGCTCCGGCTTGTACTGTTCTCGTATTCAGGTTCGTGTTCAGTGACGTTTGGTGTTCGGAGAAATTTGGTGGTTTGGAGAAGTACGGTGCTGGGTAGGTTTCGGTGAGAATGACATAGGCAAAACTCATCTACGCTGCTCTTATTTAGTAATTCTACGTAAAATTCTACGTTAGCATTTTTTTATATGGCGTGAACTACCTTAATTTATTTATGCATATATTATTAATCAGTAAAAACTACTTTGGATGTTCGACTAACCAAAGCCGACGCAATAAATCCAACAAACTTAAGAATACTTAAAAAACTAAATGCATTATTAACGATTCGCCTTTCGATAGATCGTTGTAAGTATGTTTTTTGTATTTATCACCAAGTAACAGACGGAGCAAAACACTACGCTTTCGAACCATTTCTAAGTCTGCCACACCCGGCATTCACTAAAGGGTATCTAAATACCCTTCGCTATAAACACCATGTGAAGTATAATGTGAATAAAGTTTGGTTATTTTGTTCGTTGTAGTTGTTGTTGCAAAATGTACCGGCTGTTGTCTGCTTTGAGCGTGCTGTGTGGGTGACGTCATCACTACTTTTAGTTGTTTGTAGGCGATGATTTTATTTTGATTTGTATACAAATCAAATTGGTCTTTATAGTCTAGTGAAGAGTGCGCTAGACTATTAACTCAGAGGTCCCCGGTTCAAATCCGGGTTCGGACATGGTTATTTTTACTTTCTTTGTTCTTTACTAAGTTTAAGAATTATTGAAACAAAAAATCCACAACTAAACTGAGGAAAATGTGGAATTAAACGACAGGAACAACTGAGGGCTGGAAATGCTTGACGAGGTCAAGGCATAACACTAGCCTCGGTTATAAGCAATTAAAATTGTCTTTCACGCTTTTTCAGCCTTTACCTATGATTCCAATCAATTCTTCTTTTAATAATCTATACCTTTCCTTTCAGGTCAAAGACCTGGATAAGGTGCATGCCTTGGTTCTTTGATCTCTAAAAAAATAGATTCTGGTTGCTGACTGATTTCATGCACAGTGGCGAAGTGGGCAAGTGGTGTGGTGGGTAGGGTGCAACTTTGTAACGAATCGCCGTTACACGATTTTACTCGAAATATCATGCTCACTGAGCGACTTGGCTCGATTGATTTTATTGGCTCAATTGGTTCTTTTGACTGGACTTAATCTTAAGGCTTTGAAGGATCATTTGGCTGGATTAAATCGATTGAGTCTGTTGAATATAGAGATTTAATAGATGCAAATGGCTTGATTGGGTCAATTGGCGTAATTATATTGATTGAATTACATTGACTCACTTATAAATGCCATGATGTCGTTTTTGTCGCCCTTGCTGTTTTAGGATCTTGCATCGAGTCATCGTGTACACCATGCAATCAGCCTCAATCAGCTTGATGTAGTTATCGGATTAATTAAGAATGTATTCTGGTGGTCGAGTTTTGAAAAAAAAACCGATATTTTACGATTAAAAATCGATAAATACAATATGTTGAGAGACTACCGAAAAAGTTTCAGACCAAAAAAAAAAAAATAATTAAGAAGTTACAGCATAAAGTCAAAAGCGCCTCATAACTGCGCGCTATGTTTTGTTAAAACTTTAAAAGCCTTTTTCTTCTCGAAACAAGGTTTTTTTATCGGCCCGGGTGATTTAAAAGATTCTTTCAAGCCGATTGGATTGAAACACGTTAGTATGTTATTCTACACGCTAATGGCTTTCGCAGATAGTAAACATTTACAGTTTTAATAATTTGTTCCTTTTTTTCCGCACGATTTTTCACAAAAGGCAATTTTTGAAAATTTCTATTTAGATGTCCGCCATTTTCTTATTTTATAATGAAATTGTTTAAATCTGCTTTGTGTTTTATAATTCTACTACCAATATAATTTGAGCTTAAGGGCAGGTTCTCATGAAGCTCAACCAAAAAACTCAATTTTTTTTTATTTTTTGTTAGCTTATGATATGCAGCATTATGCTCCTAGAATGTGTTCCTAAAGCGGTTTGGCCAATAGCAATTGCATAAAAAAGTTATCGCATACGAAAGGAACCCATATTTTCTATAACGCACTCGATACCATCATTAACCAAATCTTAAAACGTGTTTTTTGAAAAATCATGTGTTATAAACTGGTCTCCAAGATATCTCGAGAACTACTCTATGGATTGACTTGATTTTTTTTTATTTTAAAAAAGATAACATTTATTGGATTCCAAACCTAAATTTAGGTCATATTGGCCGGTTTTTTTTAGAGAACTTTAAAGAGCGAAAAATGTGGGTCCACCAATTCTGTTATTTTCAACTATTTATTAATATTATAGATTCAAGTCCCAATAAATAATATATATAATTTTTAAATTTGTTTGGTTTTTATATAAGACTAGCTGAAATCTGGCGCATTGCTGCCACACTCCCTTGTCAAACGCCCATAAAATGTTATCAGTGAAGCTGCATGTGTAAATTGAAGTCGAGTACTTAATTCCGGGGCAATTTGGACAAATTTGGATTGAATGGGAGGTGCCACACCCCCTTGTCCTACGCCCTTACAATGTAATTAATGAATTTGGATTTATAAACTGAGCTCGAATACTGAGTTCTGACGTTGTGCGACCTAAAAATCAAAAGCAAATCGATATCGCAAATTTGGGTTAAATAAGAGGTGCCACGCTCCCTTGACAAACGCCCATAAAATTTAATCATTGAAACGGCATGTGTACATTTACTTCGAAAACTGAATTCCGACGCTGTGCTACAAATAACTCAAAAGCTATTCGAAATCGAAAATTTGCGAAGTATGGAGGGTTCCACTCTCCAATGTCCAACGCCCAAAAAATGTTACCAATAAAATTGCATGTATAAATTGAGGTCGAATACTGAATTCTGACGCTGCGTTACCCATAACTTCAAAGCAATTTGATAATTCAAGTTTGGGTTGTATGGGATGTGCCACGTCCCCTTGAAAAACGCCCATAAAATTTAATCAATGAAACGGCATGTGTACATTTAGGTGGAATACTGCACAGTTTAATGCTGTGCGACAAATAACTCAAAAGCTATTCGATATCGAAGATTTAGGTTGTATTGGAGGTGCCACTCCCCCTTCTTTAACTCCCATAAAATGTCATCAGTGAAACGACATGCGTAAATTATGGTTGAATACTGAATTTCACGGCTGTGCGACCTACAACTCCAAAGCTATTCGATATCGACAATTTTTTATATATTTCTGGGAGGTAAAAGGGGGTGTGGCAGTGTTTTTCTTAAACAATCTCGTACTCGAAACAAATCCAATGCCAAAATTTGAGCTCAATTGGACCAGTAGTTTCGAAATCTTTTTTCTTTTCTTAAAGGTACGACAAAAGTCGTCTTAAATATATAATTTTTATTGATTTTTGCGACTTTGATTTGAGATAAAAAGGGGTGTGGCAACATTTTCTTTTTTCTTAAACCTTCGCGCAGCAACTACGAACCAATCCGCAAAAGGAAGTATCCAATTTGGTCCAGTCGTTTGCAAGTTTAAAACATCCGAACAAATCACGATACATTTTTATATATATTGATGACATGAACGTGCTGTGAGATGGAGACCGTTTGGGTACCTTTGGGTTTGATGGCATATTGAAACGTAACATTACACTTTTATGCACCAAAAAATATTTGCCTACACTTTAAAATCAATAACAGTCAGAAAACTCAAAGTGTTAATTTTTTAATTCTATTAAAAATATTCAAGAAAATCAGTGTATTTTCGGAGCTCTAGGAAAAAACCTTCCCTTAATGCCAAATAAGTTCAACAACAGAAAAACAATCTATATAAATTTTTTTGTTGCAGGTGACTTCAAGTGCCATTATCACCTGGGCCAGCATCACACCTTTTTTTGTGTCCACTGTGGACGTAAAAAAATTAAAAAAATAGCAAAATAAAAAATAAATGTTTTTGTTTATACAGTTTAATGCTGTTATAACATTATATGTTACGAAATTTACGAAATAAACCTTTTTCAGTTTTGCCGGAGCACTAGACCTTAACACAATTGAAAAGATTAATTGACTTTGTTGAATAAAGTCGCTTTACCTACCATTGAATTGAATTCATTAAAACAATTGGCTCAGTTAGCTCAATTGACTTAATTGGTTTGATCGGTTCAATTAGAACTATTGACTTGAGTGTATTAATTGACTTGATAGCTTTATTTCAATAATTGTATGGGTTGATTCCATTGACTCAAGGAAATGATTTGATCGATTGATTTCAGTAGATTAATTATATCAGCTGGCACAAAGAATTCGATTGATATTATCGTTCGATTGGCATAATTCGATCAATTGACTCGATTGGCTTTATTGCTCAATTAGCTCGAGTCGATGAATTGTCTGCATTGTTCTGATTGCTCCATTGGCTTTATTGACTCTATTTGAGCAATTTCCTTAACACGCCGGGTTAAGTTTTGGTCAGGCTCTTTTAAATCAAATTGGCTCAATTGGTTAAATCAAAACAGTTGGTTTGATCAAATTCATTGCCTTAGAAAATTGATGAAATAAATCTGTTTAATCAATTACCTTTATATAATGAAGTCAATTTATCAATCATTGAAATAGATAAATTTATTAATTTGTCTGATTTTACTCAATTGACCTTAAAAATTTATTTTATTCACTTCGGCTCAACTCGAAGTGGTTCGATAGAATGACTTGGTTGGCTTGATTGACTCAATTAGCATGAAGGCTCTACTCTGCTGAATTAATTGGCACAATAAGGTCTTTCGTTTATTCTCTAAAAAAGGTTTTTGTATGAAGTTTTGTAGCGTTTTTAAATTTCTTTTTACAAAAAATTAACTTTTTACCATACACTTCCCACTAACATGTATATGTTTTAGTATAAAGCGAAGCGTACAAAATATCTCTAGTGTTTTTTAAATGCAGTAATTTGTTATAAGCCTCGATACGGTTAAGACAAAAGATTCTCTTAAAGCTTTCAAATTACATCATTTCATACGCTCTGCTTAACATTGACTTTCAGCTTTTAAACTTTTTAGTAATTCAACCTTTGAACTTTCACCTTGAAGCACACGCTGAGTGCTAAATCTTGTTTATTTGCTTACTCAGCAACTCTGCGCAACTCTTCTATTGTGTTTATTTTACAAGGTTTTGTTTTTGTTTAATTTTTTGTTTGTTGTTTGTTATTTTTCTTTCAATTTACTGCGATTTTCTCGAGTCAGCTCATTTCAACTTCCTTTTCACATTATTCTAAGCTGATTTCAAGCTTTTTTCGGAAGCATTCTGGGAATATCATTACAATCCCAGTAGCGAAATCAATTTCAGCTTGGCACAGTTTCAACTTAAACTTTGTTCTTGCAAAGTCAGCCTAGCTCAACGAGCCAACATCTACAGACGACGTGATAGATGCTGATGCAGGTCGCTTCATAACGTTCCATAACAACAGTTGCTGTTACTAAAGTTTTTCTATTGTTCATCGTCTGCTTGTTGTTGGCCTGCCACAAACATGTGTAGTTGAACACAGAAACACACTTACAATTGTATATGTTTGCATATTGCTAACATGCAAACTGTGCACAAAATTCTGCAATTTCCAGATTCGAATCGCCGCCACAATGACGACATCCTAACGACTGCATCGCACTCACCCAGACGCATAATTAAAATTTAAGGTCGTTCTGCTGCTTCTGCTACCGCTGGTAGTGCTTGCTTAACAGGAAGGCGAAGGCTTTTCTGGCTGCACACTTGGCTAAATTTTTGGCTTGTTGTGTTGGCTCAGTTTTTTATTCGCCATTTTTAATGGTTGCAGGACTACCACGTTTTGTTAAGGGCAAAAATAAATTATTTTTTCTAAAGCATTCATTTCCGGCTTACATTCTCCCAACTCCCAACCCAATTTGCTTGATGACCGGTGAAAATTTTGAATGTAGAGCTACAATTTCAGTGTTATTGGATTTTGCAGCATATAAATTTTCCAAGGTGTGGAAAACATTGTAGCAAACTCATAGATAAAAGTTGATTAATCAAAAGAAATACAAAATTTTAACTATGCAATGATGTGGAGCATTGTTCATGATTTATTTTAAAGACGTGCTCTTTCAGTGACTCTTAATTCTAAATAGTTCCGCTATTATGTTTCTCAGGAATTCCGGAATTGTGCTGCAATGTGCTCGCGTTCTGATGTAACATGGAATTTAAAATCATGATTTTGCAGTAATAAGTTTAGGTTCGTTCGGGTTATGGTGTCATTATTTATAAATAAATTCATATTTATTCGTAAAACATGTAAACTTTATTTAATTTATTCGAATACACTCCATGAATTCCATTACATTTAATATGCTTCCATTACAAATTCGCATGGTTAGAATTCGCATGTGATAGTGAAACATGACAGTACACTTGGCAGTGACATAATGGGAAATAGCTGAAGGGAGACAATATAAATAATCTGCTTTACTGTTACAACTGGGTGAAGTCATTCAGTAGCATTAACTAGTCCTTTTTTCGTTGGCGGTTGCTTCAAAATATCCAATTTCAACTGGTAACATTAAATGTTTTCTTGAAAACTCAACCGAAGGTTTTGTCTCAGTTCCTGAACTTGGCAGTGCATTGAAATTGCACAAATTCTCCAACTGACCGCAAACATTGCTAGCATTGATAGTGAACGCCACACTTAATGCCATACAAGCAGATACGAAAATGCACAGAAATTTCATACAAACATGTCATACATGGATGTGTGAATAGTAGCAGTAGAAAATCGACTGTTAAATTGCGGATATGCGAAATAGTGCGGTTTGCCACCAAAATTCAGCTGTATTGTTGTGAATCAAGACTATTTTGGATGAACTCTAGCTTATCCACTACTTAATGGCAACAAATTTTAACAGATCTGTTAGTTTGTTATTGAGTATTTAATAGTGCTTAATTTAATTTTGTTATATATTGGATAAAATTAATCAAAAAGTGCATTGAGTTTAATGAATTCATTTAATTTAATGAATTCTTTCTTTGACAGTTTATTGAAACCAATAAACAGTTCCTTGAAATTAATGAAGACTTCGTTGAATTAAGTGGACATTTTGTTTAACTCAATGTATAGTTCTTTGATTTTAATGATGTTCGATGACTATTCACACAGAGGCTGTATTATACAGAGGTGTCAGTTCGAAGTTCATTCAAACAAGCGTCAGGAGGATAGAAGAGCAAAACAAAAATAGTTATGCTTTTATCTCAGCATTTGTTTCATGCGCACCTTTAGAAAAGTATTAGGCAGCGTCAAAACAAACCCTGAGGCAAAGCATAATTATTTTTGTTTTTTCTTCTATTCTCCGGACGCTTGTACAACAAAACTTGGGTTCGAAGAGCATTCGAAGTCAGACTGGGACCTCTGTATACTATAGCCTCTGTGCTATTCACTACATTTTCTGATTAAAAAGTTTCCGGATTTTCTCATTCAAATAAACAGCGCTTCAGATATTCTGCCGTGCAGAATACCGTATTTGAATAAAAAAAAATGAGTTGAGTATGTCAATCTCCCAACGCGATGGTCCCCTATTGGCAACATTTTTCAATTGAAGCACCATTTTACTATCATTAGAACTGCCGTATATGAAAAAAAATCAGCTTTGAGCTAAGGCAAACTACCGTAAATGCAGTTTTCTCAGGAAACCTTCTGTATTTGAAGCAAATACGGATACGGAAAGAGGTGATCTTGGTTCTAAAAATTCCTTTGTGACCAAGGTTTCGTACTTCATTGGCACTTTAGTAGGTTTCAAGTAGATAAATTGAACTTTTATGGTTTTATGAGTTCATCAGACAAAATTAAAGGATCGTATGTGTTTCCAAGCTCTACCAGAAGGATTTCTTGAGGTTCTGGGTGCGTCATTGGAATTTTTATTGCTTATATGAGTTCCTTGATAATTAAACAATTCATTGGCGAAACTACTTCAATGGCAGTGTGGCATTGGAACTTTTTAGATTATCCAAGTTTCCACGGCCCAACTATTAGGATTACTCCAATAGAATTATTTCAGCTTATAAGTAAGTAATTGAATCTTTCTTAGGTTCCCTGAGTTCCTAGCCTAATTTGGTAGGTTTCTATGGCCATGCTCTTGCAATGGGATTATTAACGCACACATACAAATGCTGACACTACCTAGTTTGACACAAATCCCACCCTCTGCTGCCCTAAAAATGCCTACAAAGGACATTTTTAAGACTGTTTTTCGACCACTATCTTGACTTTTTCCTGCCTGTTTCCTAAAAAAAAAAATTTGTCTGGGGTAAGGAAATGAGAAAATGTTTTTTTTTCAATCCGTATTTTTTTATTCTGGTCAGACTTCACAACTCTATGCTTATTATCTTTACATAAATTAACACATCGTTTAGTTCATAATTAAATTTTAATTTTTTAATGCTTGCTTTTGTTGGCTATCGATGCTTGCAGTTGTTTGGTATCAATGCTTGCTGCTGTTTGGTGTCCAAGCTTACTGTTGGATGGAGTCAATTCTTGTTGTTGTTGGCTATTGATGCTAGTTTGAGTGAAATATCTCAAAAACAACACTTTTTTGACACCGTTTTCCTTCGACTTACTGAGGTTTTTTCCGACATCGGTCTAAGAATTATTCTTCTGTTTGGTTTGTGTCTATTGCAACGAGAAAAGATTATATTAAAAAATGTTTATTTCTTTGAAAGCAGTGGGAATCGAACTCGTACCCCTTCGATCAAAAGTTCTACACGCTACCCACTGATTCAAAACCCTTTATTGCGTAGGTTGGTTTATTCAATATGAAGTATTAACTGAAGCTATGTTGCATCAGATCACAATCTTAAAACATAAAAGGCAAGCATGCTGGTTTGCACCTATACCGCTCAAACTGTATTCATTGTTTGCCATTATTACAGTGCTTTTAGAACATATGTGCATTTTCAAAAAGTTTACCTTAAATTAAGAATTAAACTTTTTAAAAACTTATTATTTGATGATATTGTCTAAGAGAAACATTTTAATTTTATTAATTTAAGCAAGTAATTTATAAATTCATTTACCATAATGACCAAATCTTCTGCTCTGTTTCACAATTTAGTTTTTCTTTTTCGTAAATGTTAAGAAAATGTTTCGTTAAATTTTTTGTTTTACTAAAAATGGAAAGCATTGGCTAAAGATAATGAAAAAATAGTTGAGGCTAGGAAAGAAAAATATATTAAATTAATTTTTTAATTACTAAATTGCATTATTACTTAACTACCTCATTACTTAATTACCCAATTTAACTACAATAGAAATAAGTAAGATTACGCCAGTAACTTCATGCCAGATCAAAAAGCCTAAGAAGAAGTATAAATTTGATCACTTGAAAATAAACCTACATTATGTATTTCACCGACGCACAAATGCAAACTTGTCCTTCCATGTCGATCGGTTTTATGACAGATACATAAATTTGTTTTGTTTGCACAACAAAAACAATAAGAAACAGTAAGCTGAAGCAAAGTGAATTCAGCGAACAACAACAGCAACGAGACATATGGAAATATTTTTTCAACTAACTTATAAACTAAATAGAATTTCGAAATTTTGGCTTCGTTAGGAAATAATATTAGAGGCGTAGAACAGTTAAGATAAAACAATTTAAAATCGGTCGACCCATTTAGAAGTTATGCTCTGTCCAACATTTTTCGAACAAGCTGTTTCATGGGAGCTTCGCTCGCTCGCTCCAAAAATATTATATAAATAATCTAATTTTTGTTTGTAAAGTGATTTCTTTCGAAAATTGTTGGCGGTGGAATATTTTCAGCTTCATCATCATCAGATTTATAACTTTTATATAGTCGTTAAGTCAATAAATATCTTCTTGAAAAAAAGCCACGCTTACTTTGCAAATTCAAAAAATCTCTTTACTTTTACAAAATATATACCAACAAAATGCACACAGCACAAGATATAATAACTTTTATATCTCTCGACGCAAGCTTCAAAGATGCCATGCAAATTTTTTACATGCGGTCGCAGCGCGATGCTCCGACGAAGTCAATTCTTCGAATTACAACACACACAGAAATATTGAAGTTGTTGTAAGTGAGACAAATTCGAGCTATGGAGATGAATATGCACGAAAGTCTTCTTAATACAAATGAGATTTGGGTTCGAGTTGAAGAAAGTGAAATTCGACTTATCAAAATATAAGGAAAATGTCTTGAGAAAGCAAAAAGCACAAATACAACATCGAGTTATGGAGAATTTCAAGTTAAGGAAGTTCACAATCATAAATTCTATTTTAAGGGGTGCTCATAATTGTGGTTTTCAACTACAGCAAAAAATCTACAATGCCACGATACCTCACAATTGTGAAAACTCTTATTGTTAATTAACACAAAAAAAAACTAAAATAATATTATTATTAACTAGCAAATTGTAATAATTTTCTTAGCAGTAAAAGAACAAAAAATATAAAAAATAAAGTAATAAACAATTTAAGGTATTATAAAACATTTTTTGTTTTTTAGGCACAGTCCTCATGTTTTTTTGTGATTAAGGCAAATTAAGGTTGGAAAAGACTTTTCAACAGTAAATTTGTTCTTTTCATTATTTTTAAAGTAATAAATTAAGCTGATCAACGCATCTTATTTTTCATTAGAGAGTTTTGTTTGGATATTATTACAAATATAACCCGCTGATGAGAAGCACCGTAATGATTCTATGCTAGTTGGAGAAATAGTTGTACGATAGTCGTAAGCAATTTGTAAGTTTCGATCACGATTGCTTTCACCACAAAACAAAATTATTTCCTTAGTCAGAATATCTGACAATTTTTAAATACATAGCTGATTTCCCGATGTTGCAAATTTTTTTAAAACTTTGCAAAGTCTTTGTTCCAGTGATTCACACTCATCATCCTAACAATTTTTTTCTGCCGCAATAAGAGGTTTTTCTAATTCTATATTCATATAAACTTAGATTGAAATAATTGAATTTACATAAATATTTGTAATAGCAATATTTTATTTAAAAATCCCAGGACTTGAAGGGTCTTAAATCGTCCGGGATCAAAGGAAATATTGACTTCCCTAATATAAATGCAGTGTTGCACTCAAAAACAAAATAAAAAAAAGTAGAAAAGTTTTTTATTTCGTTTGACTAGTCTTTTCTAATAGAGATTGGTAGAAAATATGTGCGTGTCCAGTGCCATAGATATGTGGGAGATTCAGGGGTTCAAGCCCCCCTTAGCAATGCAGAGTATTTTTTATATTAAATAAAGTCACAAATATTCCAAATTATTTATTTGGCCAAAACATAAAGATAAAATGAAAATTTTGGATGCTTAGTTTGGTTAGCAAATATTAAGTTAAATATAATACAACATAAATATATTTCTTTATTCTTGCCTTTGTATTGTTGCTGACGTACTAACGTTTGTAGAACGTATGCATATAAATTGAACAAAATGTTCTGAACAAGGCAGTGAAATTAAAATGATAACACTGTACGGCAGCACTTTCCAAGCACGAACTAAACCATAAACACGTGAAATTAGATGCAAAGGATAGTAAAACTGCGTTCTCACATTATCTTTAGAACGTCATGATTTTTTTTAAATACCTTTCAAGTTGCAAGGCGTATTTGTTTAAAAAACTTTGCTAAAATACTTAAGATATTCTAAACATAGCAATATTGATATCAAATAAAATCTTTTTTAAAAAAAAAAAAAAAAAAACTACGCAATGACTATACATCCATTCCAAATATGTAAACTAGTTAAATTTACTTATGTTTGATTTGACAATTTATGAAAATAATTTTCAATTTGTGTGAAGTAAAAAACATCAATTTCTTTCAACACCAAACCAAAAACACTTTTAAACTTAATTTTTTTTTTTAAAAGAGATCGAGATCGAGATCGAAAATAGAACGCAGCTTTCTATCCTTTGCCTCAAGTTTCGCGTATATACGGTTTACTTCGTGTGTGAAATTTTTTCCGATGATTGTGGTACGGTGTAATGATAGTTGCTATCTTGTTCGTTAATTTATTAATTAACTTAACGTAAAAGTGCATTTCATTGGCACTTTTGTCAGTTGCGCAATTTCTTGAACTGTATGTGATTATCGTTAAGTGCTTACAAGAACTTTCTACCTCAAATTCTGTCCATGACACTTCGTCTCAAGCAAGCCAATAAATGTGCGTAGTTACGAGCCTAGAATTTTTGGTTGCAATTCATTTCATACATAAAATATTTTCATTTACGTCAACTCTGACATACTCTGAATACAGTTGCAAAAAATTGATAAAAATCTTATAGAATGTTGCGAACACAAAATCTTGTAGTCGAAATTTTGGAAAATTTTTGGAAGAACGATAAAGAAGCATTTAAAGGTATATTTAATAAAACTGAGATATGCTTTTCTTGATTTGGGATGGAAATAATTAAGCCTCGTTTTTCAAGATGCGGTGTAGCGACAGAAACAACATACGATTTTTATCGAATTGAGCTTTACAATAAAATTCAGATTTCCAAACCACTTTCAAATAATTGCAAATTTTTCAAACATAACATTTGTCTTTCAAAAAGAAAAAACAAGTAAAATATTATATCTTTTTAAATTTCTAAGGGACTTGTGTCCTTTTTGTGAGTTATGGAAAACAAAATGGACCAACAAAAAAAATGAGGGTTGCAAAACAGCTCTTGAAACACTAAAATTATCATGCGGTGACAAATGTAGCGTTTTTAAATTGAAAAAAAAATTAAATTTTTAACAAATGAATAATGAATAATAAATTAAAAATGAATAATGAATAACAAATTAATAATAAATAATAAATAAAAAATTGATTCATTAATCTGAATAACGAAAATGAATAGTTGAAATAAATAATTAAAGAGTTTTTTAAAAATAAATTTGAGTTAAAAATCTTATTTATAAATCAATTTTGCATTCATTGAATGCAGTTTATTTCGTTATTCACTGATTCACTTTTTTGTAAATAAAAACAAATTGAATGCATTCTTTTACAGCTCTGATTTCTGTGAGCAAGGAAACAGTTAGCGAAAAATTGGCTTCGCGCTCAAAAAGAATTAAAGAAGGAATTATAGAAGTATCTACAACTATGTATAAATATGTTAATTTTTTAAATGTTAAATATCTGTTTTTGTTACTTTATTTAAATAAATACTTGTCCTCTTGCTCAAAACCGAGCGATTGAATTAATTTTGTATGTTAAAAATAAAATAAATGAAAAGCCATTAACTCTTTTCATTTCGATTGTTAAAATCGGTTAAGAAATTTAAAAAGATCTTAGGCCTACAAAAATCTCTATGGAAATAAAAAAAAACACCAATTTTTTTTTGATTCAGTAAGCTCCCACCTTAAGCAATACCTATCTACGGCATTGTGCGTGGCATAAATAAATAAAATAAATGAATAATGCTTAAAAGTTTAACATTTTTATAATAATTAAACTTTTCTGTACTACATATCTACACCAGCTTTGGTTTCAAATCTAGTATTTACAAAATACTAAAAAATCGTTTTAATACAGCTTTGGTTTCAAATTTAGTACAAGCTTGGATTCAAATACTTACAAAAAAAATAACAAACAACGCGAGATTCGATCACACAACATTGAGTTTGTAAACTCACTACTTTAACCACAGAGCTATCGACTTATGCATAAAAAGCGCGATAAACAAACATATGAACCGAGTCGCCTAATATTGAGTCGCAGCATTGCCAGGCCAACTTTTTACGGGTCTTAATCCAAATTTAGTATCCACATATACTAGAATTTAGTATTATTTGTATTAAAAACAAAAAGTAATACAGAGTTGTACTTAAATTGAAACCAAAAAGACTAAAATTGAAACCAAAAAGCTAAAATTGATGCTGTAATATTTCTTTTGGTTTCAATTCTAGTACAGAAAAGTTTTAAATATGAGTTAGTATTTGAAAAGTTTCAATTTGAAACCGCAAAACTTAAAAACATGCACTAAAATTTTAGTGGGACTAAAACTTAGTTCAAGATTTTTAACCGTGTATAAATGAGAAATTCTACAGGATAATTTTATTTTTCCTACTTCGAAAAAGAAATATGCAATAATACAAAAAACCAGTGCTAGGCTTAATCTTTTTACGATTGAAACAACAAGCTCAACCTTACGAAGAATTCAAAAAGCATTTCGATTTGAGAGTTGTAAAGGAAAATATCACCAAATGAGAGAAAACAGCGCAATAAAGTAAAGCAAAAATAATAAAAACAATTAAAAAAATAAGCTTACATTGAATTTTCTTGTAAGCCATAAAAAAAAAATATCTGCAGCAACTTAAAACCGCTGACAAAGAAATATTTACATAAATTGCATAGCTGTGCGAGAGAAAAAAATTCTCAATAGCAATGAGCTGGACTTAATGCGATAAACAATAGACTTAAAAAACAACAAAAAGCGGTGAACAAAAAATTCCTCTGCAATCGAAAGAGAAATACACAGACTCGCAATACACACACGAGCGCAATCTCCAAGGCACCCACTTTAACGAAGTTGCATGGTATGCAACATGGCAACCGTGTCACATCCGTTCAGGAGATTCATTTTGCGCCAAGAGTATTTCGCCACAGCTTTTGAGAAATATTTGACAGCTCAGTCTGACCAAGGATGTGACTTACATAAATGTTGATGGTCTTGCTGTTGTTTTTGTTGTTGTTGCAGTGCTGGTAGCAACACTTTTCAAACGTTCAGTTTTCTTTATGCTCTGGATTTGGCTTTCACTTAAATTCAATTTTAATGATTTCCATGGAGTATCGTGCGGACTGCATCCGAAACCGTTACCGTTACGAACCTCATTCGTAGCAGTCTTGATGTTACTTTGATCCCTCGCTGACTGACAGTAAAAGTTGCAACCTGACCGCATGAAATCATCTTCAACTTCATTCAACTGCAGCTCGTTCTCGGTTTTTGTTGTCGTTTCCGTTGCTCTTGCTGTTGTGTTGTTGGTGGTGATAGTCCTGGTGCAGGCTTTTCCACACGCCCCACTGACCTGGTAGCGCACTAAATAACCAATTTGATACGGTTTTGTCAGACGTTGTCAGCGAACGAGTCCGACAGTATTTCGATTCAGTCACTAGCCAGTGTTGCCAAAGAGCTGCTGCTGCTGACTCTTTGAGCGTCAACGAACGCGCATCAAGTTTCAATGGTTATCTTCTTCCTTAGTTTTTTTTGTTGCTGCTCCTACTTTGCTGGATTGAATGCCAATCGATACGAGCTCAAGCCAAAAAGTCCTTCGTAATCCGACATTTCGTTTTATTCCTTTCACAATTGCTGCAGCTGCTGTTGTTGTCGTTACGAAAAATGCTGCATTCACTGGGCTATGGCAACAATTGTCATCAACATCGTCATGATTATTAGCAGCAACATCATCATCGTCATCATTTTCAACAGCAGCAGGACGACAAAGGTGCATAGCGGTGAATGTGGCGTCGTTCTGTCTGTCCCGCAGTTGTGCTGACAACGCTTTGGCACTTGAATAAGCTTTACAAGCAACAACAAAAACTACATAAAATGCTGTTTTCTTTTTATGTTGGCATGCAAGTACACGAAAAACAAATTTGAGCACACTAACAACATTTAAAAACATCGACAACAACAACAACAACAACTGGACAACATGAATGAACTCCGCATACGTAGCATGACAAATAAGCGCACCAAACCGACTGATCTGAGGATTTTGCAACATTTTCCGAAGATATCGAACAATAAAGTTTATTATCTTCTTTTTGCTTGTGCATAGTACTTGCTTTTGTTTTGTTTTTCCCTTCCCTTCTCTTCTCCTTTCGTCATCCATTTAGAAAAAGTTTTATTTTGCACTCGACGAGAAGCTTAACAAGTTTTGGGGTTTTATTAAAAATGAAAAGAAAATTTGGGTTAATTTAAGTGTGCTGACCGGTGATAAGTGGGTCACGATAGAAAGCAATCCAAAAATTACAACGTTAAGTTGTTTTAAAACTTTTTTCACAACAATTTTTGCCAGCTTTGCTGGCTTGAGATCTACAATACACACAGAAATAGAGTTCACCTACAATTAAAAAGTTTTGCCTTCTTTCTACTCATTTCAAACAGAGAAACAAAAAATTTAAAATAAGAAAACCTTCTTGTTATAATGCTAAAGTTCTTATTGAAAAAAGACACAGTTTCGATAGTATCGTAAGTATAGACGTAGAATTCCTTTTTATACAGTAATAGAGAAAAATTCTGGTTTTTTCATGTATATTCTTCAAAACTTTTTTAAAGTATTTCATCTTCTAAATCAAAATTATTCAAAAACAAAGTTGTTGTTGTTGTCCTTCTTTAAACTTACCTGATCTAAAAAGCTCACAATTAAATTCATGTAAAAATTTGTTTTGTTTTATAAAAAGTTTTCATTTGATATTTATGGTGATGCATTTGTTGTTCTTTTTCATTTGTTTTGTTGGTTGAAACTAAATGTAATTCAAAGTAATGTTTAATTAATGGAAATAAATATGGGTAAATTTGAATTATTTATTTTTCCTGTAGTAAAGAGCATATACATATATGTATGTATATTTTAAAAGTAATTTAAAATTAAAATTTTAGTTAACAAAATAAATTTTTAATATGGAAAGAATATAATGCATAATAAAAATAGTTCGAATATATTATGGTATTTAAAAAATAAATGTAGTTTTTAAAGCACAACGCATGCTTAGTAACCCATGCGCAAATTTGCGGAGTAGTATACATATGTGCATGCTGAAAATAAACATTCGTTTTTTCGTACTCTAACTCATGGCAGAATAACCAGGTAGGGCCGACTCGGAGAAGAATGAAGTAGAAAGCAGAGAAAAGCGAGCTAGTTGTCAAATACAACTGTTCATGTCAAGTAAAAATTAAAAACATCTTAAAAATTTTCAGTTAACTGAACCAACAATAATTAAACCAACAAATCTAAAACAACGACGCACAGAAAAGAGCAAGATCACAGCGGTTGAGCAGCGTTAGAGAGGATGAACAGAATCGTCCACAGGAAATAAACAGAACTTTGCTTACTATGTCCCGCTTTTCACTCGTCACTCAAGAAAATTCTCGAGCTTGCGGCGAAAGCAATTATTGCTCCGAGAGCAATAATTCTCTTGCTCTGATAGCAAGATCTCTTTGTCTCGCTTTTCACTCGGCAATAATTGCCTTTGCCGCAAGCAGTTTGTGGATCATTCGCCCGCATGAAGGGGCTTACGAAAGTCCCCATTAAACCCGAGTAGTCAACAAACTACTTGCGGTGAAAGCAATTATTGCTCATAGAATTGCCGAGTGAAAAACGGCCCTTTGCAGCACATGCAGAACCAAAACAACAATATCAGCAGCTAGTAGCAACGTTGCCAGTTATGCTGGAAAAATTTCGTGGTAATTTTTAATTGCCCCTAGGAATTTTTGTCTCTGGGAATTCCTATTAAATTTTTTAATTCAGCGTGGTATTTTTTAACTGGCGTGGAAATTCAGCGGGATATTATTTAAATTTACGTGGGAGTTTGGTAATATTCTTCTGAAATTTTTTTGCTTTTTTAGTAAGCAAAGTTTCTCTTTGGTATTTCAAAATGTTTATTGAATTGTTTGTGCATATGGGACTTGTGGTATTTTTTAATGCGAATGAGATTTTTGTGGCAATTTTAAATGCATATGGAATTTGTGGGGGTATTTTTAAAACGCGTGGTATTTTTATGTAATTTTTAATGATCGTGAGATTTTTTTTTTTGATATTTTTTTATTGCGGAAGTTACTTTTTTGTTTATCTTTACAACGGTAATTTTTGTTGTGTTTAATTTATGTTATTGTAAAAAAAATAACTTTTTGTCGGAATTGTTTTAAATTTTTACTGGCAACCTTGGCTAGTAGTAGTAAATTTTTTTGTAGCCGCATACTCTCTGGCTCTCTAACTACATGCATCTGTATTCTCTATTGCATTACAACCCAACAAGCCATGAATGTTACTGTGCCAGCTAAACGGTACTTAAAACGGCAGCGTCTGATTTGCTGGTATGAAAACGACATGTTTTTGCACCTTTAAACCGTTCTCTATATTATTGTAAAGTCCTTTTTTATATTTATCAAGAATCGAATTGAAATTAATGTCATATTCGCTTGATGCGTCGTTTGTTCTAGTCTTTTTTCCCTCTCTTTTTCACCCGTTCGCCAAAAAACTCTAAAATATGCATTGAATCCTGCACTGAAATCAAGGTAGTACAGTTGAGTTGCCGTTCATTGTTTAGTTTATTGTTGCAACTTAATAAAAAGCATTTCAAGAAAAGGTTACTAATGTTTAACAACAAAAGAAATTCAACTTAAAGTTTTCTATATAACCTTGTTATTTATTGTGTTGATTTTCTATGATTTAAATACAAATTCTTATTGTTTGATAGTTTAAATCATTCTTGATTTTAAGTACAAATTCTAGCTGTTTGATAGTTTAAAATCGTTTATTGAGCTAAAGCTTGGTCAGGTTAGAACAATTACTTGCTCTAACTAGTTAATAAATCAGCTAACTAATTAATCAGCTAGTGATGTTTTTTTTCTTTTCATATTATTACGAACCAAACAAGCAAACACAACAACAACAACAACCTTAAAAACAGCATAAGCAGTTACTGCAGCTACGCAGCTAAGCAGCTTGTACATTTCTCATACGAATTTATGAATTTTTCATCTTCTTAGATTTTGCTATTTTATTAGATATTCGTTTTATTCCCACTAAAACTGATATTTTGGCATTTTTTTTTCTTTGTACGATGAATATTAAAGGCTGTAGGTATACCCGAAAGTGTCAAATATCGCTTTGAAAAAATTCGTGAAACTGACCCCCATACAAACCGCGCTGTAAGACGTAATTCTACGTCAAAAAAAAAATAAAAAAAATCGTCTCGAGTTGAGATGATAGCTTCTTATTAGATTCTATTTATGTAATTTTATAAAGTGATAGTTTAACCAACAGTGACCTGTTAGCAATCCTGTGGTGACTCTTATATCATTCTTTGCTAAGCTCCATGCATTCTTCAAATCTCTTTAGGTCGAATGTTCCAAAAAGTAGTTTACAGTGTTCTAAGGCAGATTTCTCGAGTATGTTCCTCTTTGTTTTTCTTCATATTTTTTTATTGAAAGAGAGAAGATTGCTTTACCCATACAGAATGGCACCGAACCAACAAGGAGAGTTGATGCTCCTTTCTTTGTCAGTTCGTCGGCAATTTAGTTTTCATCTATACCTTTGTGTCCCAGAACCCACACGATCCAGACCCGGTTTTGTTGCCCAAGCGTATTAACTTAATCAAGATACTCTATCACCAGTTTTGAGGTTACATGATTAGATTTCAGTGCCTTCATAGCCGCTTTACTATCGGATAGGACAGCTATGTTTTGGTTCCGGTATTTATGTTCCAAGTTAAAGTATACGCACCTGTTAATCGCGTATATTTTCACTTGAAAATTGCTGCTGTTCTTACCATAGGCTCGAAAAATTTAATCCCTGGCCCGTACACGCAGAGAAAAGACATGGTTGAGGCATGATTACTGCAATAATAATTTTTTTACTAAAATTATTTTATTATTTCTGCAAACACAAATGTTTGCTTTAATAAAGTCATTATTTACTAATGGTGGTACCAAAAATAACATTATAGTTGAAATCATAACATAGTTAAAATCGTCAACATACTATGATTGCCTCAACTATTAGTTGCAACAAAAATGTTGTAGTTCTGTTAACCATGATAAATGTGAATATTATTATAGAGACAAACATATTAGAATTTTGAATGTTTGTCGGAACTATTCTTTGCTTGTTGGCAAACGAAGCAGAACATAACCAAAAATCGAAAGAATTTATTGTGTCTGAACAGTTTGCAGAAAAACTTTCACTTCATTCAGACACAATAAGTTTTATCGATTCCTGGCTATGTGCTGTTTCGTTTGTCAACTGTTCAATTGTTGTGTTTTGTTTTAAATTGACTGATCCTAAAAACAGCACGCAGAAAAGTGACATTTTCGACTTTAATTGTAGCAAACATGTTTCTTTTTACCGTAAACATATTTCGCAATTCTGACCATATTTTGTTTATCACAAATATTGCTATTTTTGTGACAATGCACCTAATGTACCATGTTTAGGAATGGCATTATTCAGGCGAGCGGTAGTAGCGGCTGTGGCTTACTGGTAGTGTGCGCGGCTCGAAAGCGAAAATGCCGCGGTTCAAACCCCAGCTCGGACAGAAAATTTTATCAAAAAGATTTTTCAATTGAATTAATATTTCTGTTCAGCCTAGTCAATGGCAAACCTTTGGAGATATCTTAATTAATAGCTGTGGAAATTGGAGTGCATGAAAAAAATAATATTCAATTATATTCTGGATCCTAAAAATAAATTCATAATATAGTTGTTGCAATCATTCTATTATTGACCCAATAAGAGAATAATGATTGTTTCAATAATATTTTGGTTTCTACAAAAAAGTTCCTTTTCTAAATATGGTTGTTGTAATCATTTTATCATGATCAAAGAAAATATAATATGTTTAAGAACATGTTAGCAACAATCATAATCCGAATCATACTATAATCCTCATAAAACATGGTTGTTGCAACTATGTTTTTTCTCTGCGTGTAGACTCCAGTTCCAGTGCCTCTTCGGTAAGGGAGCCCTTGTGTACTTTGTAATCATGTACTGGTTTATCTTATAAGTTTCGGATAGACCTTCCCAATTTTTTGTAATACTTAGTTCAGTTTGGAATCTTTTAGAGGAATTGAATTTTGGATGCATGTTGTCCCTCGGTATTGCTATTTCAGAATGCAATATTGTATCGATATAATATCAGACTTCTTTTAAGTTACGGAATTCATTTGCCCGTTATCTTCACTAGTCACCCTTGGAATAGCTCTCTTCGCCTGGGATTGAATGTAAATAAGAAGAGGTGTTAGTTCTAGTAGGATCATAAGTGTTATAACAGCCTTCTTTGATAGTTCGCTCAAATGTGTTTTCCAAAGTAGCTTTTTGTCTAGGAATACTCCAAAGAATTTAACTTCCCTTCGAAACTCTATTTCTGTTCCGTCTAACCTTATAGGTTTAAGGTGTTCAAGTTTAAATTTCCTGGTAAACGGTATGATGACGGTTTTTGCCAGATTTATGTTCAGCCCCACCTTTTTGTACTAGTTTTTGTCATCCTTACGTACTTTTCAATTCTATCACACATGGTCCTTTCGAATTTTTCCCTGCAGATTTCCCATTCATGACAACACGACTTTCTTGCAGGCCCTTATCCTAAGATTCTAAGAACAACTGAGGCCGAACATTTGAAGCACTTTTGTGCACCATTATGTTACTTGCAAAAAAACCGCCAAGCCGAAGTAGATGCATTCAATGGTTTTTGAAAGCGAGTGTGTTCAATTCTTTTATCAAAACAATTAAAAATACTATGTAATAAAAAATTCAAAACTTCAAATATACAAAAATATTGTTGTGTGGATATTTTTATCTTCGTTTCAGATTAAGATAAATTTTCTCTCAAAGTTTTAAATAAAGTTTTTTAATAGGAAATAACAATTATCAAATTTATCTATTATAAAGTATTATTTATTTAACACTTAGTAGTTTATATAAGCTTTCAGTATTAATACTAGCGTCAAAAACAATTTAAACAAATGTCCCAATTGTCAACGGTAAATGCTTTAAAATTTCTTTATAAAACTCAATCTGAAATTAAAATATTTGGATTTATATAGTAAACGGTTGACGAATTTTAAAAAAATTATTTAAAGTACTATTACAGTGTGTAGCTATAAAAACAGCTTATTCAGTAATTTTTTTACATATGATTAAAATTTTTTACATAATAAAGAATTATTGATGAGGAAATAAAACCTTTTTTTGTCTTTATAGTTGTTGTTAATTTTCTACGGGGCGTTGAAGTTACCGTGTTTAAAAATATTGTTGTAATTGGCTTCTCGTCTCCAGCTTTTACAAAGCGTCTGAAAGTAAAAAATCAAAGTGCATTCTTGAGCTAAGGGTTGTAGTTGAGCACTCAACCTACGCAAAAAAAAAAAATAAATAAAGAAATGGCATGCGTTGAAAAAAAAACATACAAAAAACTAGTGTCCGACCGAAACCGAATATTCGGCCATTTCATAATATTCGGCTGAAACCAAAACCGAATTTGGTTATTGATATGAAAATTTAAGCTGTTATAAATAATTTTTTTAATAAAAGATAACAAAAGTACATACTTTAATACACATAACAAAAAAATTTAACGTAAAAAAGTATTGGTATATTGAAGTTTATAAAAATTAATTGAAGTTTATTAGTTTATTTTTGTTTTCTTTTTTAAGGCTAAGCATTATAAAAATATAAATATTTCATTTTCTTTTCCTTTATTCGTTCGGACAGAACTCGTTCGGAAGGTTAATTATCAATTTTTGCTTCAATACCTATAAAACTTTAATATTAAGTGCAATAGAGATGATAAAATCGAAAATGATAGTATGAAAAGCATAAAATAACCAAAATATTTTGCGTTCAATCAAATTATAGACGAATTCATAATTTTTGTACAATGCGTTGTAAATATTAGCAAACTTAGATATTTTAATAAAATGACTGATGCAAGAAATTTATACCAAAAGTTTCGGCTAGTTTCGGTTATTTGGCCTCAATATGGCCTCAAACTGACAAAAAATGCCGAAACTGGCCATAACCGAAACTGAAACCGAATATTCGGTCGGACACTACAAAAAACCCCCCTTTTTTGCCGAAACTTTCAGCCATACAAAAAAAAAATATATAAAACTTTTTTTATATGTATACAAAGGAGAGTTGATGCTCCTTTCTTTGTCAGTTCGTCGGCAAGTGCTCAGCTTCTCGAAATGGAAGAACGTCTTAAAAAGAGCACAAAATCTGAAATTCAGCAACTTGAAGATCGGCTTCGCTTGCACTCTGACAACTCTTTCAACCGTCTCTCCGCAGAAACAGTGAGTTTAGAACAAAAGCTTTTAAATGTTATTGACGCCGAAGTCAGCGCAATTAAAAATGAAATTAGCGTGTTTGATGCAAAAATTCTCTCGCTTAAAAATCAGCTGTGCGCTTTAACCTCCCGCTGTGACGAACTGGAAAAATTAAAACTGAGCAGCTAAGCAACAACAACACCAGAAATACTAACTCTGCTTTTCAATCTGATGCTGTCTTGTTTGGGGTGCCGTTTGAACAAAAAGAAAATTTAAAATCAATTTTGAACCGCATTTGTCTTCTAATTGAGTTTCAGCCACCACAAATTAAAGACATTTTTCGTGTCAAACCAAAATTGTAAAATCCGAACTCACTCATCATAATAAAATACTTCTCTAAGTTTGATCGCAACCGCGTTCTAAAAGCTTTTGGTGCGTATCGAAAACGAACCAGATCAGCCATTAATCTGAAAGATGCTGGGCTTAATTCTGACTCCAACGTTTACATTCATGAAAGCTTAGCTGCTGAGGCTCGTAAAATCCTGCAATCTGCGATTACTCTTAAGCGCCAAAAGACCTTCTACAACGCTTTTACTTATCGTGGCACTGTTCATATCAGAAAGGATAAAATGCTGATAGTATATTCATATCCAGTATTGATGAACTGAGTAATCAAACCTTGGAAGCTGATACTGCTGGATTTTAGTTTTTTGTATTTTATATCTATTGTTCTCTTAAACGTTACTTTTAATTTACTACAACTTCTAACCTTTCTTATTTCTAAACACCTGTTTTCATGGACATTGCCTATATTTTTCTTCCCTTTAGTGATACTTTATGTTAGAACCTAATAGGTCGTGTTTTGGCTTTAATGAAAATCAAAAAACTTTAATTCAGGTGTTATGTAAACAACATGGTGGTCTAAATGTTGTCCATTTTAATGCCCGAAGCTTAAATGCGGCTAAACTGGATTATTTACGATATATTTTTGAAGAATCATCGGTTAACGTTATTTGCATTTCTGAAACGTGGTTGTCTGATAATATAAGCGATGCAACTTGTAGTATTAACAATTACAATGTTTTTAGAAATGACAGATCTTATAAGAAGGGAGGTGGCGTTGCAGTTTACTGTAAATCTTATCTGAATTCCAAAATTGTAAGTAAATCAAGTGGCACTAGTATTGAATATATAAACATCTGTATTTCTGATAAAAGCACCAAAATCCTCTTGTCATGTGTGTATAATCCCAATAAATGTCATCCTGTGGACCCATTGTTCTGTGAATTGTCAAACCACATTCTGAATAACGACACAATTTTGGTATGCGGCGACTTCAATATCAACCTCTAAAATAATGATCCTTTACAGCAATCAATGGCATGATAAAATATCTTCAGTAGGTCTATCTGTAATAAATGTTACTGTACCCACTCGGTTTTCTAATAATACTACTCCCAGTCTAATAGATTATTTCATTGTGTCAGACACTTCGCTTGTTCTTCTGTTTGACCAAATATTCTTCATATTTGATCACGATTTAATCTTCTGCACGTTAAATATAAATCTATCTCGTAATGTGACTTCTACGTCGTTTTTGTATCGTGTATTTAAAAATATTAATTATTCCTCCTTGCTTCTTGACATGTCTATGTCCTCATTCAATGATTGCTGGCAACTCAGTAAAGTGGATGACAAACTTAGTTCCCTTTTAAGCCCTGTCAAATTTTTGTTTGATAAGCATGTTCCTATCCGCACAATAACAGTAAAAATTCATCTTGTCCATGGTTCTCGCAGGATGTCCTTAATGCCATAAACAAAAGAAATAAACTGCACAAGCTTTGAAAAATCAACCCATCTTCAGCTAACTGGGAGATTTACAAATGGCCCGAAATTCGTCTGGTAAGATACGGCTGTCAATCTTACCAGACTGTCCAAGTCCCGTTACTTTTCTTCCAAATTGAATCTTTCCCTTCCTAATAAAACTCTGTGGAATTATATAAAAAGACTAGGAGTACGTAATAAGACAACCTTGGCATGTCAAATTTGCTGTTTGCTAAATCATATTTTTGCTGTTTGTAATCATTCTTCTATACATGCTTATGCGCACGATGTTCAGATCTATCACTCAAGTAGTGTTGATCTCCTAGATCAACCCTCTGTTACAGAACTAATGAGGACCTAAGAAACATTTATCAGTGGGCAATTAGCAATGGACTCCAACTAAATGCTGCCAAATCTTATATTCTCCCTATCTGTAAATATAAATCTTTCCTTAATAACATTCCTGACCTCTTCATTGGCTCAAATAAGCTAAGTGTTGTGTCAAAAATTGTAAATCTGGGTTATTGTATGAATTCTTCTCTATCTTGTGTTGATCATGTTAATAGTGTTGTTTGTAAAGTTTATTATATCCCGCGAAATTTAAGAATGTCTGCTTGTCTTTGTACGCTTGATCTAAGGCGAATGATAGTAAAGCAATTTGTCTTACCTATTATAACATATTCTGACGTGGTGTACAGTAAACTCGACTCATCTTCCCTGCTAAAACTTAATATTGCAAATAACTATGCCTCGCGGTTTGTTTTCGGCTTAAAAAAGTTTGAGCACCTCTCTCACTTCAGAAATGCATTAGTTGGGTGCAGTTTGGTTGATTACTTAAATGCTAGAAACTGCATCTACCTTCATAAAATAATACATAGTAAAACTCCTTATTACCTATATGAAAAACTGCAGTTCAGTTTGTCTAGAAGATGCAAGATACTTATAGTTCCAAGACATGGCTCTCTAACTTCTTCCAATCTTTTTTTCATTAATGCCATAAGACTGTGGAATGCGTTACCACGTAACTTAAGAGAAATCGAACGGGCGGAAAATTTTAGGCAATCTATTTTAACTCACTTCTCAACTTTTTAACTTCTTCAACTTAATTTATTTTTCTATCCTTTCTCTTTTATCTTTACATATTCTTATTCTTCATTCATATTATTGTTCTTATGTTGATTGATACAATTTTTTTATTTTGATTTTATTATTATTAATCTCTTAATCATTATCTAATGTAATTCATTATCTTATTTATAGTCACTGTTATTAATTTGTTGTTATATCTAAACAATTTGTTTATTATCTTAACCTATTTATAGGTATTTTTACTTGTTGTACTGTAAAAGAACTTAGTTATTATTTGTACTAATGTCTTATAAATACATACAAATGCAAATACAAATACCTTAAAGAACCATATTCTAATAAAAAAAAAATTGATGTTTAATTTCTTACACACTGTAATAGTACCTTAAATTAAAATTGCAAAATTAAAATATTTAAAAACGAAGTGCAACCAATTCCTTTTTACGATTTAAGATTTCTTCCAATTCTATTAATGAGGAATTGAAGTGTTCTATTACCAATTACAATTCTTGTAATGGAATTGCCCATATTTTGCAATTTTCTTCCAAGGAATTGAGGTTTTCAATTACCAATTAGAGTTCGTGTAGTGGAATTGACAATTTTTTCAATTACATTTATGAAGAATTGAAGTGTTCTATTACCAATTACAATTCTTGTAATGGAATTGACCATTTGTTGCAATTTCCTTCCAAGGAATTGAGGTATTCAATTACCAATTAGAGTTCGTGTAATGGAATTGACCATTTTTCCAATTACATATATGAGGAATTGAGAGGTCCAATTACCAAATCCTTATTCTAAGGAATTGGAATTGAATTGTAATGAGTGCTTTTTGACCCAGCTCTGATCACGTACCAATAATAAGGTCTAAGTTGACTGGTCTATAGACCTGGCACCACCTCAACCGAACCTAACCCAATTAACTTCTAAATCAAAATTGGTTTTTGGTCAAAACTTAGATCATAAAATTAAAATTAGTTTTTTGAAACAATAAAAAAATTATACACTCGAAGTAAGTTCTTGACGACGTTATTAAACAATTATTATTTGTATATCTTTTCTGATTAGCGTTTAAAAAAAATAAATACATCTTCATTAACTTATAAAGCAAAAGACAAAAAATTGCAACTGCTGATTAACTGTGTAGAAGATATTAACATACAAATTTCCAACATATGTGCTTAGCACATCTAAATAAATCACGTAATGCTACACTCTAAAAACTGATTGGAAAATCACTACGATTTTGTAAAAATACGCGATTTTGTAAAAATATCACACTATGAAGCGAGTTTTTTCAATTCTTTCTAAAATTCTGCGTTTTTTTCCAAAATATGTGTACTTTCTTTACTTTTCACGCTATTTCAGCGTGTTTTCGCTCAGAAAGTTTTAAAATATGTATTCTCTCTCTCTACTTTTCACGCTATTTCAGCGTGTTCTCGCTCTCCTGAAAATGCTCCAGAGAAATGGTTTTAGCGGATTTTTTAACAGATACATAATTTTCATCAGTTTGATTCGTCTTCTAATGCAACAACTCTGTTGTCTAATAAATAAAAATATTAATAAAATATTAACAAAAATAGGTATTAATAAGTAAAGTCAATCGTATAAAATAATATAATATAACATAGTTTTAATGTACCCTAATTTAATTCTTTAAAGCTAGTCTAAGATTTACAAATAAATATGTTCAAGTGTCGTGTTTGTGTCTGTGAAAATAAGACATTAGGCCTGTATCATAGGCATTTATATTTGCACAAAAATTTAAATGACACCCTTTTTAATTGTTTGAGTGAAAATTGCTTCAAAAAGTTCAGTTTCAATTTAATAAATGCTTTATCTCTTTTATAAATGTTCTCTCAAATTTTAGAAAATTTATTTTTGAATATGAATTAAATGAAAAATAATAAGTTTATTTTAAGTATGAAATAATTTTAAAAATAAAATAATTTTTGTTTTATGTCCTAAACATTTGTGTTCTTATTTTTGGCTTCTTTTGTTTTATATTTGAGTTTTCAAATTTTTTGGCCTAGGTTGCAACATGTAGTACAATCTCGAAAAATCTGTAACAACGCCTCAAGCGTATTGAAGAAGTTTTTTTAATTTTGTAAACTCCTTCTGAAAATTTTGACTGCGTCTATTTCATATATTTTCCGCAATAATAATGAAAAACACGCATACAAAATGAAAAAATGCTTCATTAATTGAATTTTGAACAATAAAGCGAGAAAAAGAGAAATGTGTGAGAGGACTCACGCATTTATAGCGTATTCTTTAAACGAAAAAGAGCATGAGATTGATAGTTGTAGAAGAAAGTTTTTACAAGAGCGCGAAAGAGACTCTTATTGGTGAGAGGATTATTTTGAATTTTGGTCGATGGGATTTATCGACAATAAATGTAGGCAATCAGTTGCCAGCAATTATTGTAGTAAATTCTCGTGAATTTTTGTTAGAGTGTATGTTAAATTCCGAGTAAAAATTAAAACTTTTAAGCTATGGCCAAACAGCAGTATGTCAGGACTTTTTGGCCAAGCATCGGCCGTACAAAGGTTATACAGTGGCCGTTTCTAAATAATTTCGGCTTTACAATGGGCGTAAATTGGTGTCATGGTGATTATTCTACCATGAAAATAAGCAGATTTTTTTCTTTACCTGGCTTTATACATTAAAAATATTCTTTTCCGCCATTATCAACATCAGCATTGCCTAGTGGGGATTGCTTTTGTTGTTGGGTATACATTTTCGTTTAAATAAGAGCTTATAAAAATTTGGTAACTTACAACAAGCGTACAGCAAACACGAAAACGGCCGTTGTTTGACCAGACTTTCGACCTCTAAGCTTTTTGGAATATTTTTAGGCGTTCGACCCTTGTAAGACCATGCAGATCATGTTTGACAGCTGTTCGCTCGCTAATATTTTTACTCGTGATGCTTATTTTAAATGCGAGGCCAGAGATGATAAACTAATACTTAACAGTGAATCAACAGAAACTATTAACACGTTTACATGGCTTAGTGGGTAGCACTACCGCCTTTTGGTTTAAAAGTTGCAAGTTCAAATGCGGCGTTCAGCTTAAAATACTTTCAAAAAATGTAAAAAAAATCTGTCAATAAGAAATCTGTGAGTTTTCGCCATTTTGTTTCCAGTAAATCAACAATGCAAGGCGTAGAAACTTCGCTGCAAAAAAATTATAAGCTTACTGGCATGATAAGAAGCTGTAAGCCTTGTTGTTGCTCTTCTTAATTAATTTTAAGTCTTTTAATGATTTATCAAATTAAACTATTTTTTAAATACTTTCATTTTGAATGGATGTATAAATTTCAGGCATAAAGCTTTATATCATATTTTTTAATGCAAAAATAATGTCAATATTTATGAAAACCTTATAAATATCTAATGATGCAGAAATGACTCAAGTGTCCTTTAAGGAAATTGCAATTTAATAAGGAAAACAATTTCTTTTCCATTCAAACTGCAGTTATGTGTTTGCCTGTCGCAAATTGAAATAATATTTCATTCAAGCTGACTACATTGCCATTTTTTTTGTATTATTATTTTTTCTTCTTCTTCTTCTTATTGCCTCTATTGCTCTCCAGACACATAAATGTCAACACTTGAAAATAATTTGCTCACATCTTGTTGAGCCAATGAAGCTCATTAAAAAGCTTTTATTTTCTACTTTTATGCTACTTACGTGTGCTATTGTTGTTGATGTTTTGGTTGTTGTGGTTGTTGCTTTTTATTGTTATTGCTTGATGCTGTTTTTGTTTTGGATTTTTTCTTTAAATTCTCGAAGTATGTGTCTATGTGTGTGTGCTGTTTTGTGGCACACATTTTATTTTGTTCGCCTGCAATTAATAGTTATTGCAGCTGCAACATAACAACAACAAAAGATTTAGCAACAGCAGCAACAATAAAACTGAAACGGAAACAACAGTGTCTGTAAAAATGAAAAAAAAAAATACAAAAACAAACAGAAAATAAGAACTAAGCGAAAGCCAAGTAAATGCTTTGAACATGAAATCAATTTCAGTGGATATGTTTGGTCACTAGAGTAAGCACGAGTCAAGAAACGGTCCCAGTGCTGACCAAGCTGGTGTGCTGCACCGTTGAACCGTACCATAAGCAGAAGCCATTAATGTAAACACCTCGTTTGTCCTGTCCAAATGGAGGCTAAGCAGCGTGTTAAAGAGGCAGCTTGTATAAAATCACTAAAAGATGGGGAAATGTATTTTGCGGATTGGGACGCGCTGTTGTGTTGCTTTGTGTACCGTTGTACCTAGCAGCATTTGGAATTATTTGCACGTAACTTATATGCGTTGGTGAAGGTGGTAACATAGCTGCTGATTTGTGGAGAAGTAACTCAAGCAGGAGCAGCAGCAGTTGCTGTTGAGCATTCGTAGCAGCCAACAAACATTTAATATTAGGTTTCAGCTTGTTGTTGTTCTTCTACTTATTGTTCGTGTTTGCATTGGTACTGAAATACAAACATTAACTCAAATACACACACACACACTTACACGCAGACAGAGAGAGAAAGAGAGAGAGCAGAAAACAAGCTAAATGATGATATTACAAATGCCGCATTTAATTTCGATTTCATTTTGATTTTTATTTCATAATTTTTTTCCCATTTGGAACGCCACATATGTACACATTAAGCACACATATGTGAATGTGTGTAAGTTTGTCATGTTTTTTTATTTATTTCTGTTTTGTTAACCTGGGGCAAAAATTCACTTTAAAGAAATTCACACGCACGACCAACGTCGTCAAGGACGCAGAACTTTCTCTGTGAGTCCAGCTATGTTTGAGTTGCAGTCAATGGCCAAAAAAAGTACTTCACCTTGGTGGTTTTTTTCTTCACTTTTTCTGCTCCTTGCTTCAAAAACATCAAATTAAGTTTGTCAAAGTGTCGATTCAGCAGCCAATTAGTTTGCTTTAAGAAGCCACCCCCTCTTTCAAAAAATGCTCAGATACCCACTTTTGCCAGCTAAGCACTAAAAGTGTATCCTTGTTTATGTTTGTGTGCATTATTTAATTGTTTGAGTGTGGCAATAATGATAAAACTTGACTAATGTTAGTTGGAAAAACCTCTTCGTATTTCTAAAATAAATGAAGGCAAGAGTATCATTTTAAACCACACCCTAATTGGAACAGACATTGTAAGATTTATTAAGTCATGCACCGCAACAAAATAAAGCTTTAAAAGCTTTTGTTGATTTACTTAATGTAAGAGCATACTTCGAGGTCATTGCTGTTCTGCTAACAAAACAAAGTAGCTATTTTATGGTACCCACGTCGTATGAGTGATTTTAATTTTTATGATGCAGGTGGCGAATGATTTACAGCAGTGATGTTCAGATTGTAACTCAGTTGGGTAATGAGGCTCGATTAGCAAAAAGTGTGTGCCGTAAATTTTTTGGGACTGTAAATTATTTGATTACTATGAGGACAAAAAAGCATGAACTAATTTCTGCACCACAAGCTGTTTATTTTGTTAAAGAAAATTTAAGAAATATAAATGCTCGTTTATTTTTTACTTATATTGATATACATACGCATATATGCATGCACGTGCATGTAAACAAAACAGCGAACAGTAAAACAGTGTGGTAATGAGAGAATATCAAGTTGGCGTGGTAGCTTAGGAAATTCAGTCTTAAAAAAAGCGATGGAGCGCGCACATGCTTTGATAAGTGTACTAACTATCAATCGCCACTATCTATGGTTTTCTACTATCGCCACAACCGATAGCACAAAAAATACTATCGATAGTGCTTTTCACTATCATCTATAGTTTACACACCAAATTTTGCAAACAAAATAATGATTGTTGCTCCCTATTATTTAATCGCTCCCCATACTTTATTTGCTATATTTTTTGTTCCCCTTACTCTTTTTGCAACTGTTAATACGTTGCAACCCTGCACTTGCTATCAAATAAACTAAAGAAGATTGCCCAAATAAAATATAAAGAAATTGCTAAAATGGATAAATTTTTAACAAAACGAGCAAAAGTTTTGTAAACTATTATTTGGAAATTCTTTATTTAGGAACACGTATTAATTTTTTTAGAAAAGGAATCGTCCTTCGAACGCCAAAACAGTAGCAGCAATTTTTGTGCTCAGACAGAATCACATGAGGAGGATCAGGAAAAAGGCACTGAACCGAAACGCAAGAAACTATTTTCGTTCGTTTGGAACTATTTTAAAAATTCAGCGGATAAAAAATTAGCCAAGTGTCTTAATTGTGGCAAAGAATATAGGACAAGTGGTATCACATCTAATTTGCAAGATCAACTGGAAAGGTTCCATTCAGAAGTAAGAAGTTCTGCTGAAATCCGTACAGAAGAAAATCAAGCCACCAGTTCCAGTAGTGCGCGATCTAGTATGAAGTCGATGCAATCCTATTTTAAAAGAGCCATTGAGTATGAAAATAATTCAGCAAGGAAAAATGACCTTAACCGTGCTTTAAGTTTAATGATTGCCACCGATATTCAACTCGTTTATATCGTTGAAAATGAAGGTTTTAAAAGATTTGTGAAAATTTTAGATCCGCGTTGTAAATTGCCAAGTAAAATTACTATTAGAAATAATCATATGAAAAAACTATTTGAATAAATTAAAATAAAATAAATTAATGAATGTTTTATGTAGTATTAAGTATGTGGGAATAGCGTGCGACTGCTGGACATCGAGTGCTAATGAAAATTACTTAACATTAACTTGCCATTTCATTAATAATGATCTGTCTATGTAGTCAGCAGTTCTTTCAATCAAAAAACTCAAAGATGCCACTAACCACAATGCCTACAACATTTCCAGCTCTTTGAAAGATGTACTTAACCACTGGGGTATATACGATAAGGTTTCATGTATAGTTACAGATAATGCCTCCAGTATGATAAAAGCATGCAGTTTATTAAAAAAGAGTCATCTCTCATGTTTCGCACATACATTGAATTTAGTGGTTCAAGACGGATTAAAATCATAAGACAAAAACGACTATTTACATAGAATACTGTCAAAATGTAAAACAATTGTTAATTTCTTAAAGGTAGCACCATCGCAAATGAAAAATTTAAATCAGAACTGAATCGTGAGCCAGTAAGTCTGATTCAAGAAGTGCCGACCAGGTGGAACAGTACTTTTTTAATGATACAGAGAATTCTACAAACAAAAGATGTAATATCAAAGGTACTATTATCAATCGTTAAAGCACCTCCAATGCTCACTGCTGAAGAAATAAATATTCTACTTGGAACTATATTAGATCCTCGATTTAAAAAAGAAGGTTTCCGAATCCAGAATAATGCTGAATTGGCTTCAAGTCATCTTAAAAACTAGCTTCAAATACTTACTGCATCGACCAATTTTAAAAACAGTGTAGAAGATGAAAGTTTTCAAACTGAAGCTGCTTGTAGCACAAAAACATCTTAATTTTTTAATTTTTTGGAGAGTAAAACGAACGAAAAATATCGGTCAACGAAATTTGACTTGGAGATATTGAAGATGAAATATTTTGAAATATCGAACTCACCACAAGACGCTGACCCTTTGCTATTTTGGAAGGTACGGATTGTTTTTATTCATTATATTATAAGTTTTTAATTGTAGTAATGATTTCTTTTTTAGATAAATGGCAACGAACTTTCTTTTCTCAAAAAGTGTGCACTTAAATTTTTATGTATTCCTGCCACATCCGTTGAATTGTAGAGGATTTTTAGTAAAACCGGACAAATAATTTCAAAGCGCAGGTCGCAATTAAAAGAAAAAAATGTTTCATGCAAAATTTATAAGACTATCGGAAAACAATCGATGGTTTTTTGATACTAACGACACTATCGATGATATTCCACTATCGATAGTGCAACTATTGATAGCCCTGACTATCCACCACTATCCACCACTAGTTTTCCACCACTAGTTTTCCACCACTAGCTTTGATCCTTAGGAGTTATATTAAATGAAGGTGTCTCCACCCTTCAAACGTATTTATTCTAAGTTAAGGTGTCTCAAACCTTCAAATGTAGTTACACATAGTGAAAGTGTCTCCATTCTTCAAACTTAGCAATGATATTCGTAAAAAAAATATTCGTACAATGCAAAAAGTATTGTATTGTGATATCTTTAAGAATTTATTAGTAAAATGTTACTTATACCTGATGAAGTATCTACGAATGTATTCGTTTTGTATACTAATAATATTCGTAAAAAAATGAAGTCAATTCGTTTTAGTGCACTGTACAAATGATTGTGTAAATATAAATAATAATATTCGTAAATTTCTCGTACGAATAACTTCGTAATTTTTTCCATTACATTCGTAGTATTTCCTAATGCTTTTGTACTATTTACGAATGCAAAATCATATTAATAAAACAATTCATTCGTAGGTTGACCGTACGAATTATTCGTAAAATGTACTAATTATTAGTTGAGTTTAAAAAATTTAAGACCGAAATTGTTCAGCCTGGCTTGTCGAAAAACTACAAAATATAAAGAACTGTATGGTTGTAAAGTGGCTGTAGCCTATTGGTGGAGTGCGTGGCCTGTAATCTAAAGAGCCGAGGATCAAACTCCAGCTCAGACAGAATGTTTTTCTTTTTGGCTGGTTTGTCGAACATCTGCAGAATATAAGGAACTATAAGGAACTATATGATTGTTAAGTGGCTGTATGTAGCCTACTAGTAGAGTGCGTGTCTCGTAAGTTAAGGAGCCGAGGATCAAATTCCAGCTCAGACAGAATGTTTTTTTTTGGCTGGTTTGTTGAACAACTGCAGAATACAAGGAACTGCATGATTGAAAAGTGGTTTTAGCCTACTGATAGAGAGCACGGCCCTTAAGCTAAACCTACTGGTGGAGTGCGTGGCCCTAAAGCTAAAGAGCCGAGGTTCAAACCCCAGATAAGACAGAATTTTTTGTTTTGGCTGGTATGTCAAACAATTACTGAACATAAAGAACTGCATGATTGCAGAGTGGTTGCAGCCTGCTGGTAGAGTGTATGGCCCGTAAGGTAAAGAGCCGAGGTTCAAACTCCAGCTCAGACAGCATTTTTTTTTCATTATTAGGTATTATGATCGTTTGTAAATGTAACAAACGTATTCGTACAGTATACATTTGTTTTGTACGACTACGAATAAAATATTCGCAATATATACTAATATACGTCGATTCTACGAATCCTATTCCTAGCTTAAAACTACAAATAAAGTTCGTAGAATGGACGCAGTTATTAGTAATATATACATAAAAATATTTTTGAGTTAAGGTGTCTGCATCTTTCAAACATAGTTCATTCCATGTAGAGCTGTCTTCACCCTTTAAACGTTGTTACAGAATTTTTGTTATTTTTATTGATCCTTTAAAAAAAAAAATATTTTCCAATGTGCCACAGTGCGTTGGCAAACCAAGTATTCTGGCAACCTAGAAAAATTTTCTACAAATAAATAATTATATTCATATTCCGATTTCATTTTGTACAGTGGATAAGCTGATCAAACGGCGTAAACTCTCCGTTTAAGAGCACCAACTCAAGAAGAGAACTTCGTGCGTGTTTTCGTATTGGTGTAAAGTTCGAATTCGAACTCGAGTACGCAAACTATGAAATGGAGACCACTATTCTAAATGGTTGGATTAGAAATTCAGAAAGCCCTTAAATTCAATGCAATACTTTCTATATACGATTTGTGGTCATAAATGTCTTTAAGTCAAAGCACCAAAATAGCTGTCATGGCCCCTGCCCTCAATTCAAAGCATCCGCTTTGAAATTAATTTCTTTATAGAAATAAGTTACTTAAATCATTTATTAAAAAAACAGAAAAAAATTAAAAATTATTTTAAAGTTTTACAGGGAGACAAATATTAAAAAAAAAAAATCGTATAATAAGAAAAATTTTATGAATCATAAAAGTTTATGGCATCACCACATATATTAATTGACTGTGCTGCAAGCAGAAAATCCTTCGAACATATTAAATTCCATTTACAATTTTTTATTATTTTTTGCCTGCTCGCTTGCCATAAAAAGCAAAAATTGTTTCCTTCCTCCATGCTGTAGGCAGAACAGAGAGAAAAAAAAGGAAATAATATTATTATAAACTTAATCTATGCGGAAATATAGGCAAGCTTTTGCCTGTTTTAATGCAAACAAGTGTGGATATGTATATATTTATGTATGGGTATCGGTGCAGCTATGGAAAATATGGAAAACAAACTTTGCACAAAAAATTAAATTATGTTTTAATAACTTTTTTATTTCAATAATTGTTTTGAAACGCTAAATATTTACAATAAAACCAATATAACAGCCTACGTAAAAACTAACTTGTTGTTGTGGTCGTTGTTGCTAAAGTTTTCATAAGTTTGCACACACACACATACACATGTTGAATAAAATAAAAAATTGCTAAATTGTTTGTATTTGCCTCTTCACTGCTTTAATTTTCTCATGTTTTTGTACCTACCTTATTTTTTGTAGACAGTTTTTTACTTTTTTTTTTCATTCGACAGTCGTTGCCTCTTCACTCAAGTGTCATTAAAAACGCATTAATAAATATTTTGGAGTCAAAAAAACAAGATGAATCCATCTTTAAATATTAGCAAATTTAAGCGCACTCCCTTTTTTATGCTTAATAGCATTATTTATTTGAACTCGTTCTTTTTGTCAAAAATTAAAGAGCTTATTGCAAGAACATGATTTGTCACATAGTAAGAATACTAAAGTAAACAAGGATAAATTTTCGGAACATTTAATATATCAACGAAAAAAATGATTTGTACAAAGAAATTTTCAAGAGTGGCTCTTTAAATATATTGTTAAGAATTCGTAATATTTACATTGTTATGTAATTACGTTATAAAACTGACGTAAAAAAATGTTGCTGTTCTTGAATTCATGTGGCTTATCAGGTCACTGCAATAAGTCCTCTATTCTTTAATGTAAATTTTGCTGTTTGGGAAGCTTGGGTGTAGTTCTAACAATATAGTAAAAAATACATTTTTTTTTTAAAAATCTATCAATTTTAGTACATAAAAAAATTTATTTACTTTACTATTTATTTACATTATAAAACATTTTGTGAAATAGTTTGAAATAATTTCTAAAAAAAAATTATTGTGTTTTCAAAACAAGAAATAAAAGGGGGTTATTTGTTCTTTGTTTTCCATAATATTTATAATTCATGGTAGCTTTTTTGATGAAATAAGCATTTAAAAAAAAACTTACAATCTTTATTTCTTAAGAATCTATATATATAAACGCGTATGCAAAACACATCGGAATAATTTTCTCTCATGTTTCTCAATTGATTTGGACAATTTTTCTTTTGATTGAATAAAAGTAGAAAGAAGGAGTGCACCGAATACTTTTTGTGACCTTTAACCTGAAAAATGAGTGTTCAAAACAGATGTTCTGAAATAAAAGCTAAGCTATAAAAGTTGGAAGAACACGGTATAAGAGAAAATTTTAACGAAATTTTTAAGAGGAAAGCATTAATATTGCAAAAAATATTGCAGACATTTCTCGCTATCTCTTACGGATAGCCTACAATAAGCATTTATTTGTAGGGATGGTAAAATTTCTTACAAACAGTAAATGTTGAAAATTTCCCGTTTTTCTGACATTCAATTTATGACAATGTCTCGAAAACTGTAGCTTTTCTCAGTATAACGTATTCTTGTATGAAAGGTCGTTGATAAGCACTGAACGGCAAACTGAAAATAGAAATAAAGTCGCTTTTATCTCTTTCTACGCTCATCTGAGAAAGAAAGCGATTTCATGTCACAGTGTAGGTCGAAGGTCACATTGAAAAGGACCACAAGCAAACTCCAGTAAATTAAAATTTACCATCGTTAAAAGAACACATAGGCGCTAAGAATTGAATAGTAGAGAGAGCGGGGACTATTTCAATAGCGAGCTTTAATACAAAAATGAGTTTTCTTAATACAGATGGTCAATGGCATACAAAAATAGATTTTTGGTGAAAACTTTTGAATAAAAGGAGATGAAAAGTCAATGCTTTTTAACCTGTTTTGAAAAAAAAAAAATAATAAAATCTATTTAAGCTGAACGTACGGTACAGCTAAAACTATTTTTATTAAGTGTTTTTATTTTGCACTTTTAAACATAAAAAAATTTGAATAAAATATTTTTATTTAACAGTGGAGATATTTGCATCGGAAGTCAATACTTTGATTGTCATTTCATTTTTTTTCATTTATTGGTAACGACGTTTTATGAAAAAGTCGTTGTGCTCAGAATCTTTGCAATTGTGAAGATATATATATATATGTTCCGCTGTCAAAATTACAAAAAGTTTTTTATATATACTTATATATACTATACTAAACTATACTATACTAATACTATACTATACTATACTATACTATACTATACTATACTATACTATACTACACTATACTATACTATACTATACTATACTATACTATACTACACTATACTATACTATACTATACTATACTATACTATACTATACTATACTATACTATACTATACTATACTATACTATACTATACTATACTATACTATACTATACTATACTAAACTATACTATACTATACTATACTATACTATACTATACTATACTATACTATACTATACTATACTATACTATACTATACTATACTATACTATACTATACTATACTATACTATACTATACTATACTATACTATACTATACTATACTATACTATACTATACTATACTATACTATACTATACTATACTATACTATACTATACTATACTATACTATACTATACTATACTATACTATACTATACTATACTATACTATACTATACTATACTATACTATACTATACTATACTATACTATACTATACTATACTATACTATACTATACTATACTATACTATACTATACTATACTATACTATACTATACTATACTATACTATACTATACTATACTATACTATACTATACTATACTATACTATACTATACTATACTATACTATACTATACTATACTATACTATACTATACTATACTATACTATACTATACTATACTATACTATACTATACTATACTATACTATACTATACTATACTATACTATACTATACTATACTATACTATACTATACTATACTATACTATACTATACTATACTATACTATACTATACTATACTATACTATACTATACTATACTATACTATACTATACTATACTATACTAACTATATTGACGGAAATGGTGACTTAAAATTGTTATTTTAGTTTGAGAGAAAAAGTCGTTTAATTTTCTGTATCGCAAAATGCAATTTTAAAAATCAATCAATATTATTTTTAACGATTGGTTAACGACTTGAATTTGAAAGACGAAATCGAAAGCCACAGCCAAAGCCCGAGTAAAAATATAAACGGGAGAACAGTGGTCGATCAGCGGCCAAACATGGGCCGCCTGGCTATACAAGGGTCGAATGTGGCCTAAAAATAATTCAAAAAGCCCAGCGGCCGTCAAAGGCCTTAATTTAGTTCTACGGCCGCTGTACGGCCACTAATACTAACGGACATACGCCCGTTGTGTGACATACAATTTTTTCAAGCTCTAAGTCAATAGCAAACGTATGCGCAACAACAAATGCAAGCCTTACTCGGTGATGGTGATGTTGATAGTATCGCCGATTGTGTGTGGAGTAAAATAATTTTTTTGTATATGAAGTTAATTGTTGGAATTAAAACAGTATGATTTTTTTATGATATTTTATTCACTAAATTCAATAATATTTTCTAGTTATCTTGCTCATTTTCAGTGTAGAATAATCATTGTTTGGCCGATGTACGATCGCTGTTTGGTCAAAAAGTCATGCAAACGTTACTTGTACGATCGTTATACGGCAGGGAAAAATATTTAAAATAAGTCCTTGTTTGGGCGAAAAAAGTTTTTATATTTACTCTAGAGTCGATCAAAAGCCATGGTATTGTTGACTGTTTTCTTTGATTATATAGATTTAAGATACCTCTGTAATTTTTACCCTACAAAAGTTCTTATGTATCAGCTTATGTATCAGCAATTGTTCTCGGAGTGTTGTAGTAACTTTCCTAGCTGGAATTTTCTTTACACTGACGGGTCCAAAACACAAAACTTTACAATTTTGTGTCCACTGATGGTGCTTTTGTGCAGTTGTGTCCAATGATGGTACTACAATTTCCTCTGGTTTACTTCCATCTCACTGCTCGGTCTTCACTCGAAGCTTTTGCCTTGAAGCAAGCGGCGGATTTCGCTAATAAAAATTAAGGTAAATATATAATTTGCACCGATACCAACTCCAGCGTTGAGGCTTTGAGTATGTAAAACAAAATGACCAGTGGATTGTGAACCTCAGAAACAGCTGCATTAAAAATCATAATAAAATACAATTATGTGGGTCCCTGGACACGCTGGCATTCTTGGCAACGAATGCGCTGATAAAGCGGCCGCAGCAGTAAGCAGATCACCGGCACTAATCTTTTACTCTGCAAAAAACAAATATATTTCTAGAGAGCTCTATAAATATCAACTGCAACAACGCAATCTAGAATGATCCCAATACAGCCACCAATACAAAAGATACAATTTTAAAGGGTTAAAAACATTATATTCTGCATCTTGTTCCCGACAACACTCAAAACTATTTGCCCGACTACGTATTGGGCACACTAAGCTGACGCATAAACATCTTCTGCAAAATTTGTGTTTAAAAAATTAACAAATATCATTAAACAATCTTAATATTCACTTGATATGTCTCGAACTGTATTTTTCCTCTATCCAAAACTCAAATTACCACTTCAAGGCACACATTTTCAGTCGATAGAAGAAATAAAAGATCATTTGGGGTGAGAAGTGACTTTAATTCCAAATGCGTTTAAGGGACTACCCCTACTTGCAACTTTTTTAAAGTATAACTATTTCCAAATACGTCCTTTAAATTTCAAGTCGACCTGAACAAAATTGACTGAGATATGAGAGTTTAAGAAAAAGAATCCATGGCGTAGACGACTGGCGGGTCTGGCGCCTGCCGCGCTTCGCCCTCTCTCAGGTTTCTATCCATTTTTTTGCGAAAAGAGTCGTATACCTGGCTGGAGCACAAAAGTTTTGCGAATTTATCAGTGTGGACATGCCACATTTTCTTTCTGAATATACGTATACCATGATTTTGAAGAATATAATCAGCCTTTGAAAACAGCTATAGACGTTATAATCAAAAAAGCTGCGTGAGAAGAAGTCAAAAATGCACCGAATGCAGCAGGCGATGCAACGTCAACATTACTAGTTTCCGGAAATGGATCCTGAAGGAAGTGCAGATAAACGTCGTTTTTCGGAGCTTCATTTGTCATAGGCTGTGGAAAAGTGCTTGATGTGTGGCATCCCGGAAAAAAACTACATTACACAGTGTTTGTAGGATCAAAAGCTTTTCTCTCACCACGCTAAAATCTTCTAAAGAATAAAGAACACAATGCGTTTGTTTCAAGTAAGAGGTCAAACAAGACTAATTTATATTCACATTGTTGGAAATGTACATAGTATTGTGGTTAGCAAAAAAATTAAAGAATGAGAGCAATTGAGCTTAAGATAAAACAGTTTGAGAATATTGGGTTGAAATGTGATACAATGAGCAAAAAAAAGGGAAGAAGTGCAAAGTAAGATCACAAATACCAAAGAAGTAAGTATTTATGTATAACATACAAGATTTTAATCAGGATTAGGGTGGGTCCAGTTGATGGTGACCCAACAGTGTTTACACTTACAATATTTGATTGCATGCGAACTGTCAAATTGAATTTCATGATATCCAGATTTCATGCTATACTATTTAAGTGGGCACTTCATCTCATGAAATTTCTTTTTTTAATGCTTTTGCAATATTTTTTGCTTGAAAGGTTCTTAAAAATGCACACACTTACATATTTTACTGAAAAGTGACAGCTCATCTCATGAAATATATCTCAAGAAATATTTCAAGAGGTAAATTTCATAATATGAGTGGTCTACACTTGCGATATTGATAATGAAATTCAATTTGACAGTTCGTATGCTATCAAATATCGTAAATATGGACAGTGTGTTATGCGGATCTCGAAGAATGATACGAAACGAATGGAATAGTAAACTCTCGTCCCTATGATGATGTAAAAGTTATTTAAAAATAATGTATCGGTCACGTCTAGAAGCTTACGAGCTTTAATGAAAAAAAAAACTATTTGGCGGTAAAGGAAAGTTAACTGGAAAATTGATTGACAAGCTCACAGTTTATCACGGACTTGCTTTTCGGCGCAATTCTAATTCTGTACACAATATGCATGAAGCAATATGCAACCTTCCATCATTATAGTTCAACCAATGCAAATCCAAGCCACGACAAATTTCGAGCCGGTGAAGAATTGTGGTGAGCGTATCAAAGAGTTCAGGCTAAAAACTAGACTTTTAAGCACAATAATAAGCCACTACCAACAATTGTTTTGAACGCCATCAGACTCATATTTATTGAACTCAGTTAACAAACTTTACTTGAACGATATGTTGGTGGCTTCGATCAAAATAACAACGAACGTAATAATCAGCTTATATGGAAAATTAGACCTAAGATCGCGTCGAGTAGGGCGTTTGTTGTCATCTTAGCATCCTACATTAATGTTGGACTGTTCAGTAAAGGATCTAAGTCACTCTTATTTTTCCTGAACACCGTTGTAAGTAAATTTTGGTCACAATGTGCACGTATATGTGGAAAAAAAATCGACGAAGCCCATATTGCAGCAGCAGAGAGGCATGCGGCCGAGAGCACTTATAAGAGAAGAATGATGAGGAGACAGCAGAAAATTGCATTTTTGGAAGTGAAGAGCAACTGAGCCAAGAATAGATGACTCTGTGTAAGTTTAAGAAAAAAAATTGTTTTTGTGTAAACTGAAGTTGAAACTTTGAATACGTTTTTTACTAAATGGCATTTTTGAAATAGATCGTTCGATTTTTTGAGTCAAAAAAAAATAATTTTTTTTTGTGAAAATCGAACCACTAACTTTGACTGTCCACCAATTTGTCTAAAATGCATGTTTTTCAAATCTATCAATCAAACACTAGTTTATATTGTTATTTAACTAAATCCATTGAATTTTTTATTTCAGATGATCCAGTTCGTCACAATGTTTGCAACCGCAATACCCAAAAATAAGAACATGATATTTTTTACGGCTATTTGCAACAAAATTATACAATATTTTTCAATAAAAAAAAAAAATGGTTTTAAATGTATGTATGTGCTGTAAGATGATATATTGATCTTTTTCAAACGAGTAGTTTTTATAAAAAAACATTAATTAAAATTATCTTTTTCTGCGCTGTAAGTGTGGGTAACGCCTTATATAGAATGTTGTGATGAAAAGATTATTCATTGGCATAAGTGTATTATTTTGAAAGGATTCTACTTTGAAAGCGATACAATAGGAATCATCCATAATTTGTATGAATAATAAATATTTTGAGTTTTATTGATTAATTTGTGATGCCTTTTTGACAGAATGTATACTAGAAAACCAAAAACTTGTTCAAAAAACTTAAGATTTAAATAGGGAAAACTGCGTCCTTTATTTATCAAAGGTAAGTGGATCCTTTGTTTGAACCTGAATTGGCTGAGCTACCTCAGCCTTCGACAAAACTTTGTCATAGTAAATACTTTTATATGGGACATTAAAAAAAATAGAAGCCAAGAAGCTTTTATAGAAGCTATAGATTTGAAAAAGATAGAATCAGTTTTTAACTCTTCAGTTTTTCAGAACTATCTTACAATAATGGGTCAATCATAACAATTTTCGAAACTTACAACAGTTTCTAAACTTTTCGAACATATAGTCAAACAAAAAAAATATATTACAGTCAAGTGTCTTATTTCACCATTTCAACACGGCTTTGTTCCATGTCGTCCGACAGTGACGAACCTTGCTTGTTTTTCGGAATATTGTATCCCCGCTTTTCATTCTGGGTGTCAAGTTGATTCAGCTTGTATGGATTTTTCCAAAGCTTTTGACAAAGTTTCCCATTCGTTATTAATCAATAAGTTGCCCAAGCTTGGTTTTCACTCTAAAGTCCTAATATGGTTGACGTCATATCTAAACAACAGAAAAAGTTGCGTTGTTATTGAAAATTATTGTTCTTCGTACCGTCATCTGGTGTACCTCAGGGTAGCATTTTGGGTCAACTGTTATTTATATTATTCATTAATGATATCAGTTCTGTTGTTATGCATTCTAAATACCTACTATTTGCGGATGATCTAAAGATTTATCTCAAAATCATGGATTCATCTGATTCCTACTTACTGCAGTCTGATATTGACGCTGTTTCTAACTGGTGCATAATAAATAGAATCTGTCTCAATATTGAGAAATGCGTGTTTGCCACTTTCTCAAAGTCAAATCGACCTCATCCTACTTCTTATGTATTAGCTAACTCTCCATTGACATGCGTTAAGGAGGTTAAGGATCTTGGCATAATTTTTGAAGCTAAATTTTCTTTTATTTCCCACTTAAGTTATATAATTCCAAAAGCATATGCATTGTTAGCTTTCATGCGGCGAAATAGTTCAGATTTTTTAGATGCCTATACTCTGAAATCTATCTTCATTTCTATAGTTCGCTCAAAGTTGGAATATGCTTCTTTCATATGGAGCCCTTTTTATGATATGAACGTGTCCAAAAGTCTTTATGCTTGAACGTGTCCTAAAGTCTTTCATTCGGTTTGCACTCAGAACTTTACACTTCGAGGATCCTTTTCCCTAATATAAGGCGCGATGTTTACTTATTCATTTAAAGCCTCTTCAAAGTCGACGAACAATTTCATCACTATAATCGGGTAACATTGATTGTCCTGCATTGTTGGAATTAATTAATTTCAATGTTCCATCTAGATCGTTGCGAAGATCAGATATTTTTTATTTAGAAACTTGTAGAACAAATTATGCTTTAAATTCTCCTGTACATAGAGCGTTATACATTTTAATGCCTTGCCGGCTCATTGTAATATTGATTTTTCTGTGTCTAAATTCGAAATTAAAAGTTTATTAGATAGCCATTTTTAATGTATTGTTTTCCCTTCTTATATTTTTACTATTTTTATATTATATTATTATTACTGCATAGTCTGTAAGAACTTCATTGTTCATTGACTAAAATAAATAAATAAAAAAATAAAAAAATTTTAAATATAACAATCTATACTATTATATAAAAGCGTTGTGACACTGCAAGGATGTTCCACAAACACGCAAGAACCACTGAACCAATGTATGCGATATAGGTACTGAGCGATTTGTTATTTCAACTTAATCGTTATTGGCTGTGTTTGAGTTGTCATGCCTACTTTTTACGCCCACTATATGCAAAAAACTAAAAAAAATTTCAATAACTTAAAAAAGCACCAATTTGCTGAGATGTCGCCAACTGTACAAAAAATGTAATAGATCGTACTAAATTTACGTAAACTTTTAATTTTTGTTTGTTAAGACATCACTCGAAAACGGCTGAACCCATTTTCATGAAACTGTAGAAAAATATTAAACACATACCAGTGTTGATTTTTGCATTGGAAAAATGGACACCTCCCATACAACCCTCAATACACACATGCAGTTTCAATGATAACATATTGTGGGCTTTGGAAAAGGGGGCGTGACACCTTTCATAAGATCCAAATTTACGATATCGCCTAGCTTTGGAGTTATAGGTCGCATATCCTTGGAATTCAGTATTCGACCTTAATTTTCACATGCAGTTTCACTGGTAAAAATTTATGGGTGTTGGAAAACGAGATGTGACCGTAACGCTCCGGGTTTTAGCTAGTTTTAAATATATTGATTTCTTGAGTCAATATTTAAAAATTGTAAATGACTTGTTCAAATTAATAATGCTATAAACACATTAAGTAGACTTTGACACACGCATTACCTGAAGCTGACGCCGTTTAGCCTTGAGAGCTTTCCAAGGTTTTCTACTAACAGCTGATATACCAAAAAAACAAACGACGACAAAAACCTCTCTCGAGCTGTCCTGTATAATATCAAGAACGATTACTTTTGATGGCTGTCTTGTGTATTTTTTTTTATTAGTTATTTTGTTTTTTATCCCGTCGTTGTTGCTGTTGTTGTAGTTGTTGATTTCTTCTGTTGTGTTGTGTTGTGTCTTTGGCAAACTTTAATGAACGGCATTAACTCTTGTTAATGATGGTCGTTTTGTTTTATGACTTGTAGCACACCCTGTAGTAATGCAGATAAAACAACAAAGTCAACAGCAACAGCTGCTTCTATGTACATTTTAAAATATCTAAGGGCGTTTTTTTTTCTTTTGAGAAAGCCAAGAAAAAATTTGAGAAAAATGAAAATTTAAGCATTTGAAAGAACTAGAGATTCTAGAGGCTCAACAGCAAATTCATTGAAGCCATTGCAAAAAGAGGCTCCATCTTTATTGCCTATCAAACATCCGTTGCAGCTTGCTTTGGCACTTACCCATCTTTCGGACCATAAAAGTGGGCAACAAGCAGAGAGAAAAAAAATCTGAGGAAATCTTGATTGCTTGCAAAATTTTAAACTTTGGGAAAATTGAAATCGTAGCCTGAATATGGCTAAGCGCACAAACAAACACACTGGGTGACATTGTAGAAGGTGAAACTGGCAACGGATGGTGCGGATGACAGTGTGGGCTTTTAATGGATTTTCAGTCAACTAGAGCCTAGAGTAAAGCGCTGCAATTGCTGCTGCTATTACCTCTTTTACTCCAGCTTAGGTGCTGCGTTAAAGGCACGCACATGCGCTGGCATCTACACTCAAGGCCTAAGCGGATTTCCATTAATGTGCTTGGCTACAAGAAGCACTCGAACATACAACTAAGCATATCATGTTTCTGTCTATTTGTTTATATTTTTCAGTTCAATATATAACGAATGATAGATGAAGAGAAGCCGCTTTGCTAGAGAAGGCAGAGCTTCTTACTCCAGTTTAATTGTTGCTATTTTTTAATCTAGCAAGGTGCAAATTAATGGAGCCCGTAAGCAGGACGTTGACTAGCAAAATTAACGCTCCTGCATGCATGTTCCACAGAGTATTGCAATTTCTAGTGATTGTTGCAGCAGTCACAAATACAGCTAAGATCCTTGCTTCAAGCGTCATTAATGGTAGGCTGCAAGAGCTGTGAGACAAAAAATGTACCATATAGTAGCGAAAGGCTGTTAAATTTCCCAACTTTCTGCGTGTACGATGCAAACCTGAAACCGACACACATCTCTATCTATCGCTAGCCCACTAACAAACATTGAAGGTGGCTTAGTTGCGACAGTAACAGCCAACAGCAGTGTTTCCATCATCAATATTCTGCTTGTCAGCCTTCAGCCTGCTCTTGAATGCCACTCTGATCAGCTTCATATGTGAAGAGACATGCGTTGATTACACGGTTAAAAATCTTGGACTAAATTTTAGTCCCACTAAAATATTACTGCATTTTTTTAAACCTAGTGGCTTAAAATTTAAACTTTGCTCAAATACTAACTCATAACTTAAACTTTTCTGTACTAGAATTTAGACCAAAATAAGTATTATTGCATCCATTTTAGCTATTTGGTTTAAATTTTAGCTTTTTGGTTTCAATTTTATCCTTTTTGATTTAAATTTAGGAACAATTCTGTATTAGTTTTTGTTTTTAATACACTTTATACTAAATTCTTGTACATTTGCATACTTAATTTGTATTAAGAACCGTAAAAAGTTAGCCTGGCAATGCTGCAACTCAAATTAGGCGACATGGTTCATTTGTTTGCTTATGTTGCTTATGGCGCTTTTGAATAATGAATGTCGTGTGATCGAATCTCGTGGTATTTGTTATTTTTTTGTAAGATTTTAATCCAAGCTTGTACTAAATTTTAAACCAAAGCTGTATTGAAACCATTTTTTAGTGTTAGCTTGTAGTACAGAAAAGTACAAGATTTCTAACCGTGTACATGCAGCATCAACCTAAAGGTATTTGCTTTTACTTACATCAGCCTCTAAGGTACTCTGTGATTTATTTTTACATAGTATTATTGACGTAGAATTACGTTGAATTACGTCTTATAGCGCGGTTTGTATGGGGGTTACATTTACAAATTTTTTCAAGCTCATGTTACGTTCTTAGTGGACAATTTGGGGTATACCTACAGCCTTTACTATTATCGTACAAGGATAAATATATCGCTACCTTAAAATACGGATGTCGTATGTAGCAAAACTAAACTTTTCTGGATATGATTTTAAAGGTATAACATCAAATATCTTCAAAATGGCCATATGGATTCTATCCAGTTTTGGATTGAATATAATCTGAATCTTTTATTTCTTATGCCAAATTTACTGTAATTATAATAACAATGGCGTTATTAGCCTTTCTGCTTCAGAATACATTTGTCGAATGTTACATATTGTCACGAAAAGGGATTTTCTTTACACTTACGACAAAAAGCCTACTTAAAATATATAATTTCATAAGGAAAATTGCTTGTGATAAAATCTTAAGAAAACTCTTTAAGAAAACAAACGAATAGCTATTAAAAAGCATATATAATTTACTAAGGAAATCATTACAACAAAAAATTCTTTAGTCGACGAAAATAAAAATTAACAACAAACAGTACATAATTCTATATTAATATGTAAGAGAATGATATTATCTATATAACTTTGTATAATTCTTTAAAAAATTTGATTACTCTGTCAGTCAAAATAGCACATCATGCTTTTATAAATCTTTTACTCTGTTAACATAATTTTTTTTTGGGTTTTAATACTGATAATTTTATATAGAGAAGTTATCGGGTATCTCCCCTATTAAATGGTGTTTTTTATAGAGTGATACAAGTTCAAATCATAATAAAACATATTAATATATTTTTAATATCAATGAAACGGGCTTTATTGGATAGAAAATTACATTAATGTTTAAATATGATTTCGGCCATGTGGCCGCCACAGCTGGCGCGTACAAGGCGCAATCTAGAACACTAATTTTCACAAACTTTTCGCAGCATTTACGGCCGTATCTCGCCGATAACTCTTCGAATGTTGATTTCCAGGTGTTCAATTGTTTGTGGTTTATCGACGTTGACAAGTGACTTTACATAACACACACGTTAAGTGTTAAATCACACGATCTTGGGGGTCAATTAATTGGGCCATTTCGTGAAATTATTTTTTCGTCAAAAGTTTCCTTGAGTAAATCAATTGTAGCGTCCGCTGTGTGGCATGTGGCTCCGTCCTGTTGGAACCACATATCAGCAAGATTAATGCCAGCTAATTGAGATATGAAAAAACTTCGAATCATGTTCCTTTACCGTTCACCATTGACAGTAACATTCTGACCATCATCGTTTTTGAAGACATATGGGCCAATAACTCCGCCAGCCCATAAAGCGCACCAAACAGTAATTTGCTGTGGATGTAATGGTGTTTCAACAAAAGCTTGTAGATTCTCCTCACTCCAAATATGACAATCCTGTTTATTTACGTACAAATTCAACCAAAAATGGGCTTAATCGGAAAGTAAAATTTTCCATGGAAATTCAAAATCAATATCAATTTGTGCTTCAGCCCATTCGCCGAATTGGAGGCGCATAAGATGGTCGTTTGGCTTTAATTCCTACACAAGTTGAATCTTGAAAGGTTTTAAGCCAAGATCTTTTCGTAAAATCTTCCAACCCCAGTTGCTGAGAACGGCGACGAATTGATTGATTAGGATCATCTTCAATGCTTTCCTGTACAGCGGCTACAGATTCTTCAGTGAGCACTGTTCGGCGTCTCACGGGATGCACATTATCAGTAACAGTAAACGTGGTCCGAAAACGATCAATTGTTCTTCGAATTAGCAGCTCTAAAGGACGATTATGTACGCCATAAAATGGACGAAGTCCACGATAAGTTTGACGAACAGAACCATTATTTTGATTAAAAATTTCCACAATTTGTACGCATTGCTCTGATGTAAGCCGATCCATAATAAAGTGTCAAAACAAACTAAGCAAAAAGAAACTATCAGCTGTTAAATGGGTGCTCAAATAAAGCAGTGATGCCAACTCAAAGTTGTATCACTCTATAAAAAACACCCTTTATACACCCGGTTCTTGCCATTAATGCAGATTTGTCTATAGATTCTGCCAAGGACTTTCTTTCTAATATGGATAATGCTGCACTGACTTCGCGCGCATTATGGCCAATGATCTCGATGTCATCAGCATACGCAAGAAGCATAAATCTTTAGTAGAGTATTGTGCCACTACGTCTAAGATTGTCTGAAACCTCGTTTGGTTATAAATGGTTGGGAGAGGACCTTTTCGATTTTATCTGAGCTGCTGGTGTTACTCAGTGTAATCCTGCAAAGTAGTATTAGTTTTGCAGAAAAACCCAATTCAGACATGGTGGAGTATAGGTGATTTGTTATTGGGCTGTCGAAGGCAGCTTTGTAGTCGACAAAAAGATGGTGGGTATCGATTTATTTTTCATGGTCCTTCTCCAAGATTTGTCGCTGCGTGAAGATTTGATCGATGGTAGACTTTCCAGGTCTAAAACCACACTGATACGGTCCAATTAGTTGGTATACGATGGGTTCTAATCTTTCACATAAAACGCTCGACAGGACTTTGTATGTGATATTAAGAAAGCTTATTAGATGGTTGTTGGCACAAATCTAGCATCGCTTCGTATTATTGTCGAATAAAAATACTTCTTCACAAATTTAAAAGTTTGTTTGCTAGATTGCTGAGGAAGGGCTTACCAAGCGATATTAGTCTGGAATTGGCCAGGGCCTGGAGAAGAAAGAAAGAAAGTATGCCAGTGTTTCTT